>BSBK01003272.1:340000-852500 GCA_027943335.1 Chamaecyparis obtusa
GTTCGAGAGCACCACTCCAATGGCTCTCATTGATAAGAGTGGTGTTGTGTCCAACAATTTTAAAGAATTTCAAAAATAAAAAACCTTCATCAAAATCAACAATTCATCCAACAATGTTGATGATCAAGTGGTGACAGTATCCAAAGTTTTGTCTCATTTTTCATCTATCGTAAGACCTACTCATAATTTTACTCAGCTTTCTGAATCTTTGTATAATGTGATGTTGAAGTTTATTTTAATGCTAATGTGTTAACATTTCCTCCTATCAAACCTATTGACACATTTAAACCTTTTCCTAAATACTTCCATCATAAAGATTTCTTTCAATACCATTGTCAACCTAGTCATGATACTAAAAAGTACTTTCACCTAAAAATTGTTATTCAAGAAATTATTGATTCCAATGCTATATGTTTTGAAGGTGTCAATGATCAAGGACAAAAATCAGTAGCATCTCCTAATCAATACTTGAAAATCTATACCAACCATTTGCCATCTTATTCAACCAATACCATTGAATCTACCCAACCTTCATCTTCCTCTTCCACTAAATTTACTAACTATGATGATAAAATTCACAAAGCCAATCATGTTTTCAACCTTCTTGATCAAGTCAAACCTACCACTCAATTTGATATTTTCATTACCTTTCATCCTACTAAGACAATTAAAGCACATGATGGTTCTCTTTATATTGTCACAAATATTAATGGAATTTATTCACGTGATGTCATTATTGATCCTACTTGCATGGTAAATGTGATAACTAAATAACATATCTTAGTAGACAATTGCAAAATAATTTTTATGATAAATATGATGTTATGATCCAAACTTGCAATGGTTTCCTGTATCCTTCCCATGGTTCTATCTCATTTTCTATTGAAATTGGTAGTAAAGCTTTAGATGTTACCTTCACTATGATTCCAACTTTTGATGAATTTCAAGTCAAACTTGGTCTTCCTTGTCTTATCTCCATGAAATTTGTGGCCTCTTCTTTTCATAAATGTCATAAATTTCTTCATAATGGAGAAATCATGATTGTTAACCATAGTCTCTATCAACCTTCAATGCCTCGAGACTTAGTTGAACTTGATTTATTTTTTCCTTCTATGCCTCAACCAATCCAAAATCACCGTGACCATCTATTTCAATCATAACAAGCATACAAAGTCCAAAATATTTGTGAACTTAG
Source organism: Chamaecyparis obtusa (assembly GCA_027943335.1). Taxonomy (NCBI): domain Eukaryota; kingdom Viridiplantae; phylum Streptophyta; class Pinopsida; order Cupressales; family Cupressaceae; genus Chamaecyparis; species Chamaecyparis obtusa. The sequence goes on from BSBK01003272.1 coordinate 341,196, forward strand.
CAAACCCAAGGATGTTCCATCTGTTTGTCTTGGACTGAGACTTATTACCAAACCTCCTAAACCTCCTATATATGCTTCTATTCTACCTCCTATAGCTTATGAAAATTATTCTAATGTCATATCTCAACCTTGTGTGGTTCATTCCATTCTTCCTCCTCAAGAATAAAAGGGTCCAATGTTGATTGATCTTGACCCCAACCAAATTTCCAACAAAATCAAATGAAATTGTCAAGCTTGTGATTGTCCTTGTAAACATTATGCCAGAGCTTTTCAACATGATTCTCAAAACATTGCTTTGCCTCATACACCTAATGATGTGTTGATTCCATTTGATCAACCCATGATTGAGACAAAGGAGGAATTTCATTCGAAAAACCTAAAATTTAAGAAACATGACAATTCTATTCATATCTTGGATTTTATTACAATTAATTTGGAGGAAGAAGATACTCTTGATTATTATGCTTTTTATACTAACAATGATATTCATGCTAATGATTTTGATGGACATTTATGATGTTATTGATGACATAATCATCTATCATTCTTTGTGATGAACAAAGTGACCTATCTTCACAGCATGGTCCTTATTTGGAACTAGATATTGTTCCATCTGGCGTGATTGATGTTTCTCCTCTTGTAGGTTTCCCACATTCTCTAAATACTAGAGACCAAGATGGTGGGTAGATGATACACTTGAATAGAACCTCTTGTGTAGTGGATTCTGTGTATGCATATGATTTTCTATCTATGTTTTCACAATAATTATCTATCACTCTTGGTGACAAACAAAGTGGCCTATCCTCATAGCATGGTCCTTATTTGGAATTGGATATTGTTCCATTTGAGGTGATTGATGATTCTCCTCTTGCAAGTTTCCAACCTTCTCTAAACACTACAGACCGAGATGGGGGGCAGGTGATACACTTGACTAGATCCTCTTGTGTAGTGGATTTTGTGTGTTTTCCTATTGTAATGTGCTTCCCTCGTGATGTATTTCATGTTATATGCTTTGTTTATATTTATTTTAATGAACCTTGTTTCTCCATTGACATAAGGTGATAAAGGAGTTGAATTACCGTAAACATTCCTCTATTTGTATCTCACTTCTTCTATATGTTGTTACATGTTATGTCATGTATGTGCCATTATTTTGAAATGTGTCTTTTGTGTTATTTGATTGGGGATGATGTAAAACTATAGTTACCTATTTTTTTTGGTCTTCGTGATGCCGACCCAAAAAGACTTTCTTTTTAATTCTTACGTGTTATTCTTCTATTGTATTTGTATTTATACTACCTTTGGGGATGATTGAATTTCTTTTTGATATAATATCTCATGTATTATCATATGATCATACTGACCCCATAGTTAGTAGATCCCTTATGTGCTCTCTTTTGTCATGTGCTTATTTCCCTTGATTTGTCCTTTCTTGGGGGGATCTCATAGTGAAAATGTTTCTTGTGGGTGCTTCTATGGTCTGTTACAATCATTTCTCTCGTTAAGACATTTTCAATCACTTTAATGTGGAAGAATATACTTTGCTTTGTTTTTCACATTTTGCACACAGATACACAATGATTTGATGCAATTTCTCTTGTGGATGACCAAGGAGACAATTTCTTCCTTATGTTTATCATTTTAATTTGGATCCCTTAACAAAAATAAGATTTTATTAAGGATTGATCCTTCCTCTTTGATCCCTAAGGATACAATGCTTTCCTTAGGCTTGATCATTTTGCTTTTTGATCCTTAAGGAGACAATGTTTTCATTAGGTCCGACCGTTCCTTTTTTGGATCCCTTAATGGAGACAATGCTTTCCTTAAGGTCTGATCCTTTTTTACGGATTGACTAGCATAACACAACTTTCTAGACCATTCAATGCCATCTTTTGTATCACATTCCTTTTGTGTGGTCCATAGTAAGACAATCTCTTACTAGGATAGTGATCACAATTTTCTCTCTCTTTCTTTCAAGTGATGCCTTTCTTATCTTGGTTTTGGATTTGATGAAGACTTGAGTCACTTGGGTGCTTAATGTTTCTTTGTCTCCTTGAACTTGATAAGATAGTTCTTATGAAAATAAATCTACTTTACCATGAGCATGAGTTTGTCTCATACTCCAACTAAAGTGGGGGCTAAATGTATCATCCTAAAAATTTAACACCCATAATTGGAGGCTATAAGACCTATTAGACCCTATTTTAGTGATTTCGAGGTCTGAATGTTCATTTTACTTGATCACAACAACCTGCATTTCCTCCCCACCACTTTGTTTCACCTTCCTCAACATCCATAGGTAATTTGAGATTATATTCTACCTACCTAGGACAAGTTGATTGGCTGACTTGTCCTTGGGTATTTGAGCCCAAATTTGATCCAGGGCTCGATGGTGAGGTTTTCCTCTAAGGTTTAGATTTATGGTCAAACTTGATAAAATTTGAATCTCAAAATGGAGTATAAAAGGATATAGCCTCCTCTCATTTGCAAGAACAATCCATAACATGATTTCATGAGAAATTGCAAGCTATCATCAAGCATTCAAGTTGTGCAATTAAGGATTTGGATTCAAGATTTGAAGGCAAGCATCCAATTCAAGATCTCCAAGTCTCCATCTCTTCAAGATCTATTAAAGAAAATTAAATCTTATCCAATTGATGCAAGTTTATCTCCCATGATGGCCATGTAGAGGAATTCTCAATCAATAAAGAATATCCACACATCTATTCTTCTCTCTCTCCTTCTTCATGTGGTTATCAAGCAAATCTACATTCAAGATCTAGGATTGGCAATCATGGATCCATGCATTTGTGAAGGCATCCTTGATTCTACATTTAATTCCAAGGTCAAATATTTGTAATCAAAACATATTCAAGAATCTTCATGGATTTGAGTGATTACTACATCCATTCATGAGGGTTTCATGCAAGGTGAATCAATAATTTAACTTTTACATTACTTTCCTTTATGCAATTTCTATTCAATTTCAAGGTTACAGCCATAGGATCCGGGGAAGTTTCATTAGTTTTGGCATTACTAGGAACAACTTGAAAAGTTGACTTGTCCCTCAAAAACCAACTTGTACCTACACTTTTTGACTAAAATTTTTAGAGCAAGTCTTAGTTTCCCAGACCTAAAATTACAATTAGATTTGATATTCTGACAGTCGATAAATTTTTATTCAAAGTTCAATCTTTCTTCATATTATTTCAAGTTACACTCATTCTCTCTCTTTTTCCCTTGCACTTACTTTCATTGATCATATTTTCTATTATTTACTTTATCACCTTATATTCTTCCTCTCCCTTAAGGAATCCAAATACCCCCTTGAACATAGTTCTTGCATTAGCACACTTCCTCCTTTTGGTTGTGCTAATCAAATTCATTTAAGGGTGGGCTTTTGTTCTAATATATATGCCAAGGAAAACTTGGTGAGTGATATACATTTTAGCATTGCTCACCATTTTCCTCTATACAATATTCACATATTAAATTTACATACATATGCCCATATATGCGTGTCTTTATATTTTTATTGTTTAAAAACCTTAACAGGTTTTTAAATATTAAAAACATGATCTCATTTTTAAACATTTGAAAACCTGGTTGTGTTATGCTTAGGTAATAGGCTTAGATAATGACCTTGAGGCTTGGGAGCTTCATTTCTCTACATTTCCCTCCCTTTTTACATATTTTGTTCTTTTAGACTAGTTTCTCAACTTCCTTGGCATTAGGTTTACACATCATTAATTGGGTATTTTTAAATACTACCATAAAGTCACATGTCTTCCAAGATTTCTAACCGTATTGTTTTTTCTATTTTTGACAACATTAAAATATTAAAGTTTAATTTTGTTTACTAGTGTCTCCGTAGTTCTTAGAGACATCCATAAACTATTTTATTAATAACTTTTGATCTAATTGACCAAAGTTAAAACAAATTAAACACTATTGTTATTGTTATAAGTGTGATTTTCATTGCATTAAAATATTGACCTATCAATGGATGATACAACCACTAGATTTATAGAATCCACAATAGGTGGTTAAACTATGTCACAAACCTGAGTGTTGTGATGTACAGTACAAGGAGACCAAGGGTGCACACCTTGCAATAATTCCCCTATCAAAAGTGAGGGGTTTGTACCTATAACCAAGCTCTGATACCACTTGTTACAAGTGTGATTTTCATTGCACAAAATGATTGACTTGTCAATGCCCGATACAACCACTAGACTTATAGAATCCACATGAGGCAGTTAAACCATGTCACAAACCTGAATGTTGCACTACAAACCACAAGGAGACAAAGGGTGCACACCTTGCAACAATTATGCACTTGATTCTATATAAATTTTTTTTAAAAATACATTTTTTATTATTTTGATGCAAGTTATGTCTAGTGCACGAACAAACACTTGATTTTTAGGATGTGCCCACTTCAAAAAATCATAAAAAAAAGCTCAACAAAAAATTACACAAATTCTATCTCTCACTCTCATCTATCTTTCTGCCAAAGGGTTTTTCAAAATACTAAATCTAACTATAGCTTTTTTAATGTGCATGCTAGACACTATGTTATGTTTTCCTGAAAAAACTGGGAATTTTTTTTGTGTGCAATAGATTTAACCCTCTTAATCTTATTCATTTTAAAAAAAATCTAGTAGTTTAGAAATCAGATTCAAATTACCAAAATTCTTTTTCTTTGCACACCTTCTAATTTTAAGTGCATGAATCTCAAATTTCTCTTCCAAATTCAAGTTTACCCGATTTGAGGAAAAAGTTGGCCACTCATATAGCCCTTTTTGCACACCATCTTGGTGCACTTACCCATGTCGAGAATGTGATGGAGGAAAGAATGAGTCAAAAGTTGAGGTAGTAGAAAACCAATAAGATCTAAAGGAAAAGATTATCTTAGAGGTTTATGAAGGCCTCCAGTAGATCAAAGACCTGATAAAGATGGTGCATTTCTTGGAGAGGAGACCATGATGATTGAAGAGTTTTTTTGTGTTGATTGAAGATGTACTAGATCTACTTGAGGAAGTTGTAGTCGTAGAAAGGGGTGATAAAGAAGATGTTTCAATAACTAATATTACAAAGGTAATTATTAATTTTTCTATTTTTTAAGTAGAAAAGAATAGAAATGATTTGGGTGTGGATGTCGCATATGTGCACATGGAAGCTATAGAGAGAGCCTAAGGAGATGCGGTGTGTAACTTTCTTGTGAAAGAAATAGAGGATATTTCCATGGAATTTGGTGGAGGTGGTTGGTTAGTGGTAGGATGGATTCCATAAAAGAGAAGAGTGAATGAAATAGCCATTAGTGGAGGAGGATGGTACATGGTGGATGCAAATCCATGAGTGGAGCAAAGAATAGTAAGTAGAGTTGTGGGATGAGGATGATGGTTCTTTTGGTGAGATGCTAGAAAAGAAGAACAAAGGATTTATTTCATGTGCCTAACAAAATAATGGAATTCGATGTAGGTTATTTATAATGTAAAAGGAAAATTCATTAAAATGGTAACTCAACTACAATGACTCCATTTTTTGAGTGCTACTCACAAAGATTTCCTACCTAGCATGTGTGATGCAATAACATCCCAGATGTAGGGAAATTGGTGTCACCAATTTTTTTTTCCAATTTGTTTGCTTCAATTAAGTTGGTAGGATCAAAGTTGAAACTATATGGAGGGTGATTCAAGGTGAGGAATCATAGAAAATGCCCCTAAATTATTTGGCAAATTATTTTGAATAAATTTTATCCCATGGATTGAAAATATTTTAGGAAACAACTTTATAAACTTCCAAGAAAGTGAATTGGAAAAAATAAAGACTTGAATAAGAAATCATTTCCACTGTCCTACTAGCCAATGAAAATGGGAGATTTGGAAACTAGTACAAACATTCATCAAAATATAGAGGATTGAAAGAATTTTTAGATGTTGTAACTACAACTACTCAAGGCATACATGTATCCAAATGTGAAGCATTGATAGGGACCATTAAATATTTTATGGAATGCCTCTAAGTGACATTATCTTGAGGATTGCATTGATTGCAAATATGAACCAAATAGATTTGTTTAAATTTCTTTTGATACCTCCAAGAAAACCAAATTAGAAACTATAAATCCAAATTTGATTTCCTTTGCTAGAAAATGTGCAAGGTAGTTACTTAAAGTGCCTTTAAGGCATACTAGAGTAAACTATGGAAGGGGATTTGGAATGAAATAAGAGAAGAGAGATTCAAAGGGAAGAGGGAAAGAAAATAGTCACATGAAGGCAATGGGAAAAAAAGAAGACACCCTTTGCATAGAGAAGTAAAAAGGCTGTAGGAAATGGTAGAAAGGAAAATGAATTGATTACAAATTGTAAATATTTTTTAAAAATATTAAAAAGAAAGGAGGTTGTGTATTTGAATTGGCGAAGGAAGTGGGTATTGGAAAAGGAAGTATGAATATATATCTTGAAGATAATGGGATGTGTTTTTTTGGAAAGAACGCGAGAGGATGGGCATGGGAAAAGGAGAACCTGCATAATATATGAGAAGACTATTGTGTAGCAAGTTGAAGGAAGATAGAAGGGTATAGACAAAGGAAACATTGTGTAAAGGTTTAAAGTAAGAGAAGTATGAGTACATAAAAGAAAAAATAGAGAGATTGATGTTTGGTTCATTGATGAGAGAAAAAGGTATAGATGATAGAAATTTGGTGTAGAGAGAGGCAAATGAAAAGGCCATCATTTTAAATTTAGTGTTATAGACTTGATGTACAAATGTAAATTTTTTGTAGTGCCTCCCATGTTTACATTTTGTCATTGTTTATTCTCTTTATCTGAGCTAGACTCTGTATATGGTTTATCACATGATTGTTCATATATTATCCTTTTGTATTGGCATTATTGTGATGCATATGGTTACTACTATATTGTTTTTTCCATATGACATCACTGCTAATGTGGATAGTAGGTTATACTTATGATTTAAGTGATGATCATATATGCTTGATGACTCTACAATGATGTGGCATGATATTATATCATGATATCTAGATACATTTACATATATAGATGATATTTTGTCCATATTGAGTTGGTAGTGATTTTATGATGTACAATAATCTTGTGCCAATGATTTGATGGGATGTTGTATTACTAATCATGTATTATTAGTAGTCTATTTTAGTGATATGTTATATGCTTATTTATTTTGTTAATGATAATTAATATTATTTAATGATATTTGATGTATTTACTTAGATGGGATTATTAATGCAATGATTATATGCAAAAAGGGGTGATGTCATAATATTTGAATACATAAGAGTTATTATGCCACTAAACTTTCATTTTTAGCAATTTATGTTATTTGATTATTTTATATGCACTTCAACTATTTATATATATGGGAAGATATACTTGACGTATAAATGTTTCAATGATACTAGGAACCAAGCATCAACTCCACCTAACTTTATAGTTATAAGCATGTCTATATGATCGACAATGGTTAACAAGAGTTATTCATATGGCCATTCATACTACCTAGCCTAATTATCATTCCTTATCTTGGGTGATAATCACCATATTACATATACTAGCCCATCTAGTTACCACACGGTAATATTTGGTTACCCCTTGCATACCATGATAGACCAATAATGTGTACTTGTGGATTGTTAGTGCTTGTAGTTGTCACCATTAAGTATTTAAAATAAAATAACAAATAAAAATGATAAAGTATTTTTCCTAGAAGTTTAAATTATTACTTAACGGTAAATATGTCGTATGAGTAGTAGGTTTAATTGGGATTGAATGATTTAATTGGTTTTAGACTTAAAAGTTAATTTTATAATCTTGACTTAAGTGTTTTCATAGTATTTTATTATTTTTCAAAAAGAGCAATTTCAATTGTGAGAAAATCTCATTTTTTTAATGGTTGTTAAGTTTAATTTGCTTGGAGCTCTCAAAGCCTTTTGTCAAAGATATGGATTTGTGCTTGGATTGGGAGATTGGAGTGAAATATTTTTGAGGGTATTGGCTCTTTGGATTGCTCTCACCAAATTCTTCTTGTCTCTTGGTTTTTGTTTCATCTTATTGAATCTTTTGCAACTTCTTCAAATGTGGGTAATTGGTTGGTTTGAGGTATGGATTTCTTCATTTTTGTGAGTTGCAAATGATATGTGGAATGAAATCAGCCGTGTTTCTATTTTATAGAAGATATTTTGGTGGAGATTGTCTATTTCCCAATTTTATTTGTGAAATGAGGGTCTTCTTACCATTATGCCATCCATTTGAGTTTGAATAGATGTTTTATGATTTTTATTGCATTTTTGGGATGTTGGATGCATGGGGACCAATGAGTTTCCTATATTTTCCATTTATTGAGCTTGGAATTTTAGTGATTTTGGAGGTCCATCAATGGTGGATGGTCTCCATGACTGGTTTTAGGTCAAATTGACATTTGAGTGAAAGTGATGATTTATGCTTTGAAGATGGTTATTAATATGTGGAATAGTGATATGGCTTATGATATTTATTGTGGGATTGATTTTGATCCATACTCTTGGTTTTCAACTAATGGAGTGTATGTTGTGAACATTGCCAACAAATGTAAATTGTAAAATGAGGTCATGTTGCATTGTATCATTGTGATTTTGACTTGGTTATAATCTTGGGTTTGGGTGAAGAGAAAAAACTAGGGAGTGGCTCTTAATGGAGGCTGGGACACAAAAAGGCCACCAATACAACCTATTGGAGAGTTTTTTACTACAAGTGATAACATAATAAAATAACTAAGGTAAACACATAATAACAAGATAATTAGTATGCCTCCTATGTCCCTTGAGTGCTCCCTTAGACTAAACATGCAATGAGAAGGCATCATCATCCATTTGTTGTTGATTTGGAAAAATCAAGCCTCCTTGTCTTCATGGAAAGGTTGCTTGATTCTTCATAAGCCATCCCTTTAAGCTATGTGATGATACTCTCGCTTCTAGAATCTCCACCCAATTCCTTGAAAATATGTGAGTACTGACCCTATGGGATTGTGCACTTGGTTATCCCCTTGTTCTTGACATGGAATTGGACCCTTTGTTGGATTGTTCATCTTGATAGGATTGCATAGTTTTATCTTATGTTATTGCAAGCCTTATGCATTATTGCTTGAGTGACTATTTGGGTAATTCTACAAGTACAATGGGGTGGACTTGAGGGTACCACATACTCAAGTGGCATGACAAACCATTGTTAGGGACCGATGTACAGGTTCATTCATGGAATCATTCTACTTCACCTCCCTTCTTGCACTTCTTTTATCTCTTGAGGTACTTGTCATTATTGTAATGTGAATGGATATTGTAATGGTTTCATAAATTTAATAAAAATGATATAGTTAATTAATCAATTTTTAAAATTTTAATTTTAATATTAAAATTAAAAATGATACATTCCAAATTAGAATATATGCAATGTCTCCTCCAAACAAAGACCCTATTTTGTCTAACATATCATTACACAACAAAGAAAATGAAGTAAAAGTATCTATTACACCTTGGTGTTCAATGGGTATGTTGAAGAGGTGAGAGGGTCAAATAGGGAAACATTTGGTCTATTTTTGCATAAATTTATGTAGTATATGAGGTCAACTGGAATGCCATTAAGAATATAATGTTGTTTGTGCACCAAATCTATCAATGGAGAAGTGATAGCTTCAAATTAAATATGCATCTGCTTACAAAAATCCAATCATGACTAAAATAAAACCCTTGAATCAAGAAGTTAATAAACTGAACTATTATCAACAAGCTCATGTTATATTTGCAATATGGTGAGAGGGAGAGAGATTAATGTAGGGATAGAAAAAAGAAGATAGAAGGGGGAAGAATAAAATAAAGAGGATAAAGAGGTAGATATAGAGAAAGAGATGGAGAAGGAGATGGATATAGAGGAAGCATATAGAAATATGGAGAGGAGAGTGATATGGAGATATATAAAAATGGAGAGGAGAGAAAATAAATGGAGAGATTGAATAAAAAAATAAATGGAGAGAGGGGGAGAGATGGAAAGATAAAGATAGAGATAGGAAGTGAGATATAGAGAGATAACTTGATAGAGATAGAAGCGTCTTTGAAAGAATAAACATGGAGAGATAGATATAGAAAAAAAGGATATATATATATATATATATATATATATATATATATATATATATATATATATATATATATATATATATATATATATATATATATATATATATATATATATATATATATATATATATATATATATATAACGAGAGAGAGAGAGAGAGATAAATGAAGATGTGTGTGTCAGTGATAGAGATATGTAGATAGATATAGAGAGCGAGAAAGATATTTGTTATTTAGTTATTGTTACCCAAAAATTCCCTATCATTCATTTTTGGCCACGGTCCTATTTTCCAAAGAATTCTCAAGTGTCGAAAGTCCAGTGTGTTTTCAGCCTTTTGGCTCGAAAACCCAGTGTGTTTTCGACCTTCTCTCTGAAGGCTCGGGATGTTTCTGCCTTTTGGTCTGAAAGCTTAGTGTGTTTTCGACCTTCGCTCTAAAAGATGTGTGTTTTCGACTTTCGCTCGAAAACCCTCTGTGTTTTCGACCCCTTCTGTGTTTCGGACTTCTTCCTCTGGCGGCATTCATTTCATAAGCGTGCAACTCCGATCAGTGTGGTCCCGACGAGACTTCCCAGCAGAGATCTACGGTGGTCGCATGATCTCATGGAATCTTTCGAGCCCATGAGATCATGCGACAACCATCCGATGAGATCCCAATGGTCGCGGTAAAGTTCTAAATGACAACGGTTCATGGTTCAGGCAGTTAACATCATGCAATGGTCTATGGGTCCAGGTTGCAGTTTGGTGGTGGGCCCAGTTCTAAGTTCGGTCAGGTAATCTCACAATCAAAAGAGGAATATCCTTTCTATCTAGCGATTATGAGACTTCCTTTAGTCAGGTAATCTCCTGACGGAAAGGAATATGCCAAAGGTATTACAAGACTCAACGACTGCCGTCAGATAAAGCAAGGATCAATGTTTGTCGCGTGATCGCTGGATGAGCCTAGGGTTAAGGAGAAGTCCTAGTGACTCCGTGACTAAGGGGAAGGTGAACCCAAGGTAAACTAGGGTTAAGTTTGTAATTCACATCTCAAGCTTGTTGCATGGTCGCATGCGGCTTTCTAACCGCATGCGATCATGCAACGAAATGTCAACGGTCATCAAAGCTTTCAACTCCAGTGGTTTACGGTCTCGGGTGGTGATGTGTCCAGTCTGTAGTGGGCCCGGTAACATGTGCCCCCATAGATTCAAGATCTACGATGGTCGCATGTTCACATGGGATCTTTCGATCCCATGCGATCATGCGACTGCCGTAGGATCCTTCTGATGCTTCCAGGCGGTGTTGATGTGGGTCTAGTCGACATACGGGTTTCCTATTGATCCACGTAGTTTCCAGGTGGCTGATCTTGTGGCCCTGATGTGGTAGTGGAGGCTATTTTTTCAAAGGCTTGTCGCATGATTGCATGAAGACTTTTGGGCTCATGTGATCATGCGACCAATGTTATTTTAAAGCAGAGTGGGCCCGGGGTTGGTAAGTGATGCACGGTTGTGCGGTTAAGAGTTTTCACGTGGTTGCTGGATGTGGCTGGGGTTAAGGAAAAAGTTAAGCGACTTGGCGACTAAGAGGAAAAATGAACCCAGGGTTAACTTAATGTTAAGTTTGCAGTAAGGCTCGAGATGGTTCCATGGATGCTGACATGTCGGTATGCTCACTTCCAATTGGTTCTTGATTGGCAATGTGGACTTTGACCTTTCATAGGGGTTTGTGACTATTTTGGGGATGATCCAGATCATCCGATTTGCTGGGAAAAATGTGATCAATAGCCGAGTTTTAAATGAAGAACTGGTAACCGTTGGGGCCCAAATTTGAAGTCTTCTGCAGGGTTTTCACCAGTGTTGGATCCGGTTGACGTGTGCAAAGTAGAGATAGGTTCTAAGAGGCTTGTCACATGATCGCATGAGGCTTTTTGAGTTCATGCGATCATGCAACCAGTACTATTTCAAGGTAGTGTGACTATTTTTCGCGGGCTTTCTTCTAGCGAGATGTTTGCAGCGGCGCGGTAGCTCAAAGAATTTATGTCGCTAGGACATGCGTAGTTAAGGGAAGATGATGAGGAGGTCTGGGCAGCCATCGGGGGTCATTTCTTGTCTTGGCAAGGTACCAGTGTGCATTCATGGCGTGACTTTGTGCAGAAAAGAATGATGAATCCAGGTTGTTTATCTGTAGGCATGATTCAGTATAGAGATGGGCACGCAAGGAGAAATATCTGATCGGTTGAGATATTTGCAAAATTTTTTATGATCAGATTTTGACTGCTAGGGATGATTATTATATTGTAAAATCTGTAACCCTGGTCAATTTTGAGACTCCTGCCTGTGTGCAGTTGAGTTTGTATATAACATTTTTTAGAGCCTGTAGTGCTGAGAGTTCACATTTTGTAAAAAGGAAAGTTTCTTTCCTAGGAAGCTATCTGAGACACTTTTCCATCCTCTGGTTTCCTATTCTTTGTAATCTCCCATTGATGAATTCAAACATTGCAGAAGTATTTTTGTGACAATTCTTCATGTCCCTATGCTTCCTTGTCTTAGTCTGTCTCTTATTGGATCAAGGTTTATGCATGTTTTCAATGGAAATTGGGGTTCCTGGTCCCTCTCACTTTCTGTGATTTTGTGTTACTGTGTCTGATCTGATCTAGATGTTTTGTGGGTATGCTACAACCCCTAGCAGTCTTGTCTCATTCCTACACCTAGTTGCAGAGGAGGATGTTTGTTTGCAGGTCATAGGTTGAGTTTTTATGTTCAAGCCTTCCTATGAAATACTTATGCAAACCTATCTAGTGAGTGGTGACTTATTAGACCTGATTCCTCCATTGATCTCATCCCTCTATACTGAGATCCAAACCCTAGTTTCGGTGCATCACCTAGTAGGTAGATTTGCTTTCAGTCATTTCCCTTTCATGCACTCCTTCTATCCCTTTCCCCTCAAAGATTTACTTTCCTGTTAAAAGCAAATCAAGGTGATTATCCAAGAGGAACCAGCCTAGAATCTGGAGGTCTCATCTCGGTTAGCAAAGGTCCCACAACCTTGAGATGATTCCCTTGTTATACTGGATTATCAAGACCAAGAGAGCTTGAGATCAGAGGTGCAAATTCAGTGTATAACAGTTATTGGCATGAAAGAGTAATTAAAAGTTAGTTTCTCTCTCTCTCTCTCTCCTTCTCTCTCACTCAAACTTTTAATTTAGGTTTTAAGTTGAAATTGATTTAATTAGATAAACTAAAATAAAAATGAAATATAATTTATAATAAATAAATTTTTAATAAGATAAAATATTATAAATAAAATTAATTCTAATATTTTTTAAGTATTATTATTTATAATTTCATAACATGACAAAAATAATTGAAATAGTATCTTAATAAATATTAATACTTAAAAAAAGAGGAAGAATTAGAATAAACTAGAAAACAAAATAAATTATCCTAGTAAAAGAAGAGAACCTAATATACTTACCAAAATCTTCAAAACAACATAGCAATAAAAGAAAAAATTTCAATTCAAAATATAATTATTTTATAAATTTTAATAAGATAAATAATAAAAAATTAAATTGATTCTAATAAATTTTTGTTATTATTTTTAAAGTCATAAATAGATAAATAATTAAAATAAATTTTAAAATTAAATGAAAAAATAACTTTAGAAAAAAGAATTAGAATAAAGATATATTTTTTAAACTTAAAAAAACTCCCAAAAGAATGTAAAGTTAGATTTTTCCTCCAAAACTTTTTTTTTTAAAGTGAGTTGATTTTTTATAATAATAGTAGTGCGAACAAGGGTGGTGTCCCATTACACAACTCCCCATAATGATCGTCAATAGATCACCATTTACAACACATTAAAAACATCAAAAAAATTAACGAACATGCCTACCCCTATTAGAAACAAACCAAGTCCTACCAATATCAAAGAAAATAACAGTCCAAAAAGTAAAACAGAACATACCAACAAGAGTATAGAGAGTACTAACAATTTTAGAGCTAAGCCACACATGGATAATTATAAAAGAATCTCCAAAGAGTCTAAAACTATGAGAAGAAAAAACTAAACCAAGGCCACAAAGGCTAACTAAGATCAAAAATAGGGAACCCGAGATGAGCATCAATTCTTTTTCCTAACAGTGGTCTTGGACAACAACAAGTGTGCCCATTCTTTGGTTAGGAACTTAAAGAGTTCCTTATAGTCATCCTCCTCCACGACCTTGCCATCATTCACTTTTTCTGATAACAAAAAAGAGTGGTTGCTGAGCTATGCATAACCTTGAGCGCGAACCTACCAACCTCCTACAATCTATTCTCCATACATGAAATTTCAGAGCTCATCATCTGCATACCTTCATTGATAGTATCAATATTAGATTTCATTTTACCAATAACACCCCCAACATCCTTCTACACCATGGGGACCTCCATCACAACAACATTCTATTTCTCACGGGGAGGGGAAGGGGGAGTGGTTTTGATATCAGTGGAAGGGTCCATATCATTCTTATCATTTTTAAGACTCTGAGACATGTGACGAATAGCCCTCACTATCCATTTCCTCCTCAATATTCTCAGTGTCCTTTGAGTCCTCAAAGGAAGGAACCAAAATACATTTTTCCCTTTTGCCTCAAGTTTCATAGCTTGCCTGGTTGAATGACGGAGGGGTGCTTACTTCCTCTAGGATTTCCACCTCTGAATCAATCTTCTTAATATTAAACTTTGCCTTCTTGGGTGGTTTTCTTTACTGGCTAGGACTCTCCCACTTATTACCCTTAGGCTTATCAACAAAATCCATGGGGGAGGTCTTTGGAGGACCCTAGAGGGTTATTATACTTGTTGTAGGCAAATAACTATTGCATTCACCTATGCACAATTATCTCATTATTTTGCACCAATGAAAATAAAGTATTTTTGATAATTTGAGTTTATCTGAAGTTGACATATTTATTTATGAAGTTAATATATTAGACAAATTAATTATCAACAATATGATTGGTTGAATTATTTTTCTACTATAGGACCTCCTTTTTCAAGAACTGCAAAAATAGTTTTGTCTCTTGTAATATTCAAGACATTTTTCTAGGGCATGATGCCCACATTTATGGAATAAATTTTAATATTATGTTATATTATATATTTTAAATAATTTAATAAAATAATATATTACAAATATTTTCAATTGAAAAAAATGGTACATTAAATCAAAATGAAAATACAAAATGATAAGTTCATTATATAATATGTTAGGATAATTATAATATTTTTAGAATCATAGTAATTAATTGTTTTGATTATTGTATTTGTGGTAGACAATACTATTGCATTCACTTGTACCTAATTAGTCAATTTATTTCCACCAATGATAACACTTTATTTTTTCATTTTCAAAATAACCATAGTTTTTCTAAAGTTAAAATTTATATTTTAAATTTTTTTAAATTAAAAAAGTTATTTATTTGCAATATCATTGGTTGAAAAGAATTTGTGTTAAAGGGACACTTTTTTGGCTTTTTGTAATTTTTCCTACTTTTTACACCTGTTTGAGAAAGGCATTATAGATTTACATAGTTAATCAATTATTAATACATATAGTAATAGATGTATACATTGATAGCACAATTAAATATACTATAATATAATATATACTCTTAAATTAACATAAATATCCAAGCGAGTTTGATTATGCAAATACATTTTGCATCATTGGACTATTTTTAATTTCTTACAAAGTACAATATCCAACATTCTTGTAATAACCTAAAATAATGGTAAAATATTACAATGTTAGTTACTATCAAATATTTGCACTATAAAATATATTAATAGAAAATATATTAATTAAAAATTATAATAAAATTAATTAAAATATTTATAACTATATTATAATAATTTTAAATTGGAAAATAATAATTAATAAGTTAACATTGTATTTCAGATATAAACAATTCTATATATAAGATATATTTCTAACTTTCCAATCTAAAATTATTAAAACATTATTATTAATTATATTATGATCATGATTTTAATTAACAAATTTTTGAAGTATAATTTTTGAACTAATATTATTAAAGATTATTATAATTAAAAATAATTAATTATATCATAATTTTATATAAAAATTTAATTATAATAATTAATCATTATTATGATTATTTTACATTATAATTTTGATTAAACTAAAATGAAGATTAGTTAATATTTATGTTATAAATATTTAATAATTAATTATGACAAGCCACTAGGACTTGTTTCAATTACAAATGTAAGTATTGGGTTGAGATTGACTCTATATTCTTGCATCCTTTGGTGAATTCTAAACTCTCATTTGACAAAGTGAGTTGTTCACTTTAGGCATAATAACATTTACAATTACTTTTTCTAGGTATTTAGTTTTTAAAAGATTATAAGGAGGGGATTTAATTATTTTAACTATGTTAGGAATAAGGTGTCTCAACCTTGGATAATTCCTATTCTTATTATTTGTTTTGTAAATGTATTTTTTGCAAATAATGTAATGAAGTGTGAGTGTACATATCTAGTTGGCATGTTGAGGTGTCACTCCACTTGATGTGTCGGCATCTTGTGCATAAGGAGATCATGACTGAAACGGTCATGACGGATTCCTATGACGTGTAAGAACTATTTAAGGAATGTGCTATGACAGGTGTAAGAGCATCTTATGACTTGGGCCTATTTGGGCGCCCAAGAAGAAGTGGTTGGTGTGTGTAAGAGAATATGCCAAAAATAGGTTGGTATGACAGATTCTCTTACACTTCTCTTGTGACCGTTATTTTTGGCAGATTCTATGACAAGCTGTCATAGTCTATTTTAGGGATGGACGCCTATTCTTGGATTGCATGTAACAACTGTGTACATGTGGCTTTGTGCATGGGTCTTGGTGGTTGTGCCCATTTTTGGGTCCAGAGGAGTCTATATATATGATGCTGCTCCTATGGGAGAGATATAACAAAATTTAAGTCTTGTTGGCTTTGTCTCTCATTTCCTGAAAGAACTTGCATTGCAAGTGTATTGTAATCTTTGTGTTGAAGATAATACATTGTGCAAGTTTTGGAGTGCTGGGGTTTTTTACCGAAAGGTTTTCCCCAGGGTATATCATTGTGTCATTCTCTATTTTTCTGTATGTATGGTATGTGGTTGCAATATCTTTGTTAAAGTAGTTAACGAATCTGAAATTGTAAGGATTTATAAGAATTTGCACAATACTCTCCTATAGAGATTAGCGTAGGAAGCTGTTTCCGCACCTGAGTTTCCTTACAAACTATTCACTCTAGGTCAAAAAAAATTTGAAAAGATGTTTTTTTTTTCCTAATTGTAGAAATAGGTTTTTTAAAGATTTTTTTTTTACTCGTATTAAGCATATTAGACTTAAGGAGAATGACATTTTTAGAAGTTTATAGGAAGAAGATTTTATATTTTATATTTGAATAAGCTTGTTTAAAAAGATATTTTTGGGAAGCTTGTACAAATGAGATTTTTCTTTTCAAGTTTCAAGAAGTCCTTGGGAAGAGGAAATTTTTAGTCACAAGTTGTATCCAATTTGAAAATAAATATCTTGTTTGAAAGCTTGTAAAAAGGGGAGTTTTTGAAATATTTTTGGACATGTTTGAAAGATATTTTTTTAGAAGCTTATAGGAAGGGGATTTTTTTCAATATTTTTAAAAGTTTGTGGGAAAGAAGTTTGTGGAAAGATATGTTAATTAAGTAATTTGTAAGGAGATTTTATTTTCTTTTACAATTTTCAAGTTACAATATTTATTAATATATCTTAAAGACAATTTTTATTATGATAAGTTTGGAAGTAAGGATTTTTTACAATTTTTACACAATCAATCAACCATTATGTCAATAGGAGGGCTACATCCATTGTGATAAGATAGTTGGAAGAAGGTTTCAATTTATTCTATAATATTAATGGAAGTGCCACTTTTATCTAGACAAGCTTGTTGGAAAGGATGTTTTTAAAAACATGTAGGAAAATTGTAATGTTCATAAGAGAGTTGATTATGTTATGACAAACTTGTAAAAAAAAGATCTTTTATTTTTATTTTTCCAGTCTATCTTTGACCAACCTTAATATTTATACAAAAATTATATTCATTATCAATTCACCCTATTAATATTAATATTATATTAAACCACACACACATACTACCACCTACCAAACCTAACTTTTTTATATATAGAATATGAAAATAACATAATATGCAAGGAAGATACCAACCAATTCACTATAACACCTTGTAGAAACTTTAGATTTCACCTTTAAATTTCATTAAAGATGGAAGAATAAATTATACTTTTGCTATTTTTATCGGTAAACACTTTTGACTAGAGCTACAAACCAAAAAGGCCACAAATTGGGGGATCTCATCCACAAACCCACAATCTAGATCTGCAAGCACATAAGACCAGTAGGGAGGTCCCCACACCTATAGGAGTGAAAGACCCACGTGGGTTAGATAGAGAAACACCAGGCATGAAAGACCCGCATGAATTTGACACATAGTCCGCAAGCAATACCTGTCCAAGGAGACTCTTTAAAGTTTTTTTATATATTCAGAAGATAGCATATATATTAGGGTTAGAATATAAAAGGGTACATCCCCTTTAGAAGATATATGTATAGGAGATAGACCTATTTATCATGAGAAGGGGTGGTAGATAGAGGTAATATAGAGATTTGATGTACATAGGAGACATAAGAAATGTAATATTTTTGAATCAATATATGAATACAAATACATTTAATTTTGGGTCTAATCTGTATGTGAGGTCTTTCAATCTAATTTACAATTTGCATAGGATTCATAATACTTTTTGTAATACCTAAAATGTAGTGTTAGAGAGTGTAAAGCTAAGCTAAATATTCAACAAAATAAGTTAAATAAACACTTATGAGAAGACCTACAAATGAAAGCAATAAACACAAGGGAATGCAAACCTTAAACCCAGGAAACCTCCAAAGTGTAGAGGATTTGTCCAATGAGGATATGTGTGCTCAAAATGTGCTCAAGCTTCAAAGGATATAGTTTTGGAGTGATTTTGGCATTATAATGGTAGTTTGGTGGTTTTTAGGCTCTCAAACTAGCATTATAACTTTGCATAAAAGATGGATGATTTTGAAGGAAAAGAGCCTTCAATTTATAGGCAAAGGTAAGGTCAAATGGATGGTCAAGATGGAAAGATGAGGAAGGGTTGAGATGCATCCAAGAGAGGGCACATGGATTGTGCTTTCTCAAATGCATAGCATTGTGACAAGTGTCACAATGAGAGAGGTTGAGAGGAGAGGTCAAATCCTTGAAGAATGTGACAATTTTGGGAAGAGGGATGGGGGACAAAGGTGTATGAGGGAGATGGAGTGTGTAAGACATATGTAAGAGCATTCAATATTGACATGAGGTTTGGGGGTTGGGAGATGTGAGGATGTGACAAGAGAGTTGACTTGGGTTGGCTTAGGATTTATTAATCCATGGATTATGATTGTGCAAATGTTTAGGAGGTGATTAGGCTTGGATTAGGCAAGTGGGGGGTTTAAGAGGATGTGATGGGAGAAGAGAGAATGAGTGGGGGGTTGGATTAGCTAATCATGGGTCATTAGCTAATTAAGAGGGATTAGTATGGGTGAATGGGTTGGGTTGAGTATGAATTACATGTTAGGAGTTTGGGATGGGTTTGGTTAAGGGTTTAGAATTAAATATTCATTTAATTCCAAGTGAGAGGAAAAATGGTTTTATGAATTAATTTAAATAGATAAGTATATCCATTTGAATTAATAGAGGAATAGAGATTTAATTAATTCAATGGTTATGGATTTCCATTAGATTAAATTATGTATGATTATTTATGATTAAATTTTTTATGATTATCATATACAATTAAATTATGTATGATTATTTAATCAATAATGTGAGTAAGATGACTAAATTTAATTAAAATCATTAATCAAATTTAGGTGTCTACACTTTCCTTATTACCTCAAAAAAACTAAGCCTAGGCTTGAGACTAGAATAGTAGAGATATTTAGGGAACATAACTTTGGTATGTATCCCTCAGGTTCCTACTAACAATACTCATAATTATTGAAATGTATTCTATATATTAAAAATAATAAATCATGTGATGTCAATTAACATACTAATAAAACATGATTTTATCATAATTATTTATTTATTGGAATCAGATGTGCTTTGGGTGATTTTTTAAACAAGGTAGATTCCTAAATTTTGTTTTCCATTTTGAATATTATCCTCCTAACAATAATGAACCTAAAATGAAAAGAAAAAAACCACACATACATTTGATATAATAACATTGCAAAAAGAAAAAAAAAGATTATCTCTTCAAACTAAAAAAATGATTATTTATCTTTGGTAACATATAGAGTCGTTTCAATGTTTATTACTATTACCATCTCCCTTTCCTTAATCATTTTAGAAATCATACCACCATGTCTATTATGTTTAGTCTACTACATTCTTGGAAAGTACTATAAACTATGTTATTGAAGCTAAAAATCTGGGCAAAATTTTCACTATCCTTCACCAAGGGCTTATGCTTAGACTTTATCATTTCCATTTAACCCTTTGTCCTCTTTTCTCCATTTTTGTCGAAGAATTCCCTGCCTCCTCAACCCCTTTGTCTACTAGTATCATGGTTATCCCATGCACTAGAAAAAAACAATATCTTAAAAATCCCACTTTGAAAGCCATACCCCAGGACCCCTCCCCTAATTCTAGGACTGTGGAACAAAAGAAGGATAAGAAAAGAAACACCCCACCCCTCAAAATCAAAGACAAAGCTTCAAAGAAAGAAAAGTTCAATCTTCACCAAATTGAATTAGACAGAAATTACTGAGGAAACTAGTACACCACGTAGGTCCACTAGGTTGGCTATTAAACCAGAAAAAGGGAAAAATCTTAAAGAGTCCTCTAACTCTGGGTATGGGGGAGAAAGTGAGAATAAGTCCAAGGAAAAGAATATAGTGGAGGAGAAAACCCCTTCGGTTTCTGCTAGCAACTCCTCCCATGTTTCTGCAAGTATTAAATCTGATTCTAGTGATCCCACCCATGGTTTGGAGAAGGAGGTCAAGGTAATGTATGTGGTTACTGACAAGGGTAAGGCTCTTGAAAAGGGGGAATGTAGTAAATATGACTCTATCTGGGAGGAGGTTCCAGTAAGCTAAAAGAGAAAATGACATATTTGGAGCAACAAATTTATAATGTTTCCCACTTTGCCCTCAAGGTGATGCATAGTTCCACCACTACTTTATGCTTGTTATAGACCAAAGCTTCCACTAAGGATGATGATGAATCAGACCACAAGGAATTATTTAAGTTCTTTATAGAAGATTGGGCCATGATGATGCTAACGAAGGAATGCAGGAAGAAGAAAGATTAGGGAGATGCTCCCTATTCATTCTTTGCACTATCATTAGGAGTGGTTGTACAAGCCTTGTTTTACTTTGTTCATACTTTTATGATGCCACTCTGGTTTATGTTTATATCTCAAACTGGTATGACCCTTGGTGGTCTATGGTTAAGACTTTTATTAATATTATGTTTATTTTGATGAACACTAGGAGTAATCTGGTTATTTTGATGGTAGTTACTGTCCAATACTAATTATAGGTTTGTTAGTCTCCATGTGAATGTTGATATAATAGGTCCCACTACTCATAGCTACTTGATGTTTTTAATATGGAAAAGTTAGGGTGTCTGATTTATTGTAATTCTATGTGCTCCTAATGTGTTGATGGTGTAAGTTTGTTGTTTATCACCCTTAGGGCTTGTTTGTGAAGGGATAATACCCTTATTTTACTACTTTTAATATAAAAAAACATATAGAGTCATCATTAGGATTAGGGTCAGAATTCAATTAGGTTTAGGGTTAAGCTTTAATTAGAGTTAGGGTTAGATTTTAACTATGGTTTGACTTAGGACCTAATATAAGGTCAAGGTTCATTTAAGATTAGATTAGAAATTAGAGTTTAGATATGATCACAATTAATGTTACCATTCAATTAGGCTAGATTATATATATATATATATATATATATATATATATATATATATATATATATATATATATATATATATATATATATATATATATATATATATATATATATATATATATATATATATATATATATATATATATATATATATATATATATATATATATATATATATATATATATATATATATATATATATATATATATATATAGTTAGAATTGTATTTTAACTATATATCTCTCAATATAGTTTACATAGATTTTTTAAAGTAAAAATATGCTAGTCATAGTATGCCCCATACACTAACAAATGTTGAGCATATCTACATACAATAATTAATCAATTTTTACAATATAATTATAATACTAAAATTAGAAAGGATACAATAAGATTAGAATATGTGATGCCTTCTCCAAATAAAGACTCTAGTATCTTGTCTAACACGTCATTACACAAAAAATACAATGTATATCTCAAAATATAAAATAGTTGAATGGTTCTAAATTATCCTACCAAAGATCAAATCTTCTTGAGTGCAAGGCTCCAAAATCATAAAGGATGAGGTCAGGATCGTGCCCTGGGCGAATTTGGCAGAATGGATACCTCTCACTCCTATAGGGTCGTGCTCCCGTATTGGGTAGCAAAAACTCTTCATGGTGGCCCTCACTGGGTTTTTTTTGCTTGCAGACTTTGTGCCTCTATTGGTTAGCCTTGCTCATAGATTTGAACCTCCATAAGAAAAAAAGGGTTAACATAGAAATAAATATTTTAGAATATTTCAAGAAGGAGAATTTTATTTTCTTGATTGGTAATTGGTCGAAGCCTATATTAACATGGGGCTCGAGTGGACTCGAACCCAAGACCTCCCAAATGAGAGGCTTGCAGCTTATCATTGCGCTGCAAGGTGTTCCCCAAGAGGAAGACTTCATTTTTATTTAAAGAGTGTGGAAGGGATTTTTTTGAAATTTGTAGGAAGGAATTTGTTTTTAAAATAATTAAATTTTTTAATTCATATAAGATGTATTGTACTTATAGAGAAAGATGTTTTTAGAAAGTTGTAGGATAAAGATTTTTTGGTAGAAGTAGATCTTTTTTTTCAAGCTTTAAGAAGTCTTTAGGAAGGGGCAAACTTTATCTACAACTTGTATCTAAGTTTTTAAAAAAAAGATATCTCTTTAGAAGTTTGTAAGAACGGTAGTTTTTAAAAAGATATTTTTGGAAGTATGTAAAAAAGATACTTTTTTAGAGCTTGTAGAAAGGGGATAAGTTTTCAATCATTTTAGAAGTTTGTGGGAAATAAAAGATGCAATCAATAGAAGGCCTACTTCTATTGTAACAAGTTTGTTGGAAGTGGGTTTCAATTTTTCTCCAACCAAGTTTGTAGGAATGAGAAAATTTTGAAGTATCAACAGTGAACCATTATCTTAGTAGGACCACTTTTAGACAAGCTTGTTGGAAGAGATTTTTTTGAAAGCTTGGAGGGAAACTATAATGTCTTCTATTATGACAAACTTGTAGAAAAAAGATCCTTTATTTTTATTTTTCTAATCTATCTCTAACCAACCATTATATTCATAAAATAAAAATTATATTCCCACCTCACCATACATACATACTTGTATATATGTATGTATATGTTATGCACATGTGTGTAGACACACACACAAAAATAACTTAATGAACAAGGAGGATACCAACCAATTGATTCTAAAGTCTAGAATATTGAACTCAACACCATTTACATGCTTACAACACAAACTTTGTTACTATTAATGAGTTGGACCAAGACTCTTTTAAGTTTGTCAGTATACTTCGAATTTTTATCAATTTATCTACAAACCCATTTTTATAATATGATAAGTTTCGAAGGAGGAATGTATTTAGATTTTTAATTCATACCCGTTTGGTTGCTGGAATTGACCTAGAATTGGAAAACAAGAATTGGTGAAATGGTATAGGCCAATTCTAATTCTGGTCCAAAATGAGCATTCAACCAATTCTCCTCAAAACCTGGAATTAGAATTGAGGCATGGAATTGGAATTGGGAATTTAATTTTGAGAAGGGAAAGCAATTCTTGTTTTCCAATTCCTGGTTAATTCTAGCAACCAAGAAGAAGGATATAATTGTAGGGAAAATATTTTTTATTTTATTTTTTAATAAGCTTATCTAGAAAGACATTTTTTAAGAAGCATGTAAAATTGGGATTTAAGGTTTTTTCCAACATCAACAAATGGGGCAAAATGTTTAGAAGTAGGTAGGAAGCCAATTGTTTTTCAAGTTTTATGAAGCCTCATGGGAGATTTTTTAGTCACAAGTTGTGTGTCCAACTTGAAAATAAAAATATATTTTTTAAGAAGCTTGTCAGAAGGGGATATTTTAATATTTTTGGAAGCATGTAAGAAAGATACATTTTTAGAAGCTTGTAGGAAGGAGATATTTTTTTCAATATTTTTCAAAGTTTATGGGAGAGATATTTTTAAAAGGATGATTTTTATCAAATTTATCTCAAAGGTCATGTTTATTATAATAAGCATGGAAGGAGGATATTCATACACAATCAATCAACCATTATGTCAATAAGAAGGTTACTTCCATTGCAACAAGCTTGTTGGAAGGAGGTTTCAATTTGTTTGCAACTAAGCTTATAAAAGAAGAAAAATGTGAAGTATCAACAACTAGTGAACCATCATATTAGTTGAAGGGCAATTTTCATTATGATAGACTTGCTGGAAAATAATTATGTTGAGAGCTTATAAGATATTACGACAAACTTGTAGGAAAAAAGATCTTAATTTTTATTTTTTCTAATCCATTTCTAATGAATACAATAAACTTATATTAATCATCACCTCACCTTATTAAATATTATATTAATCTATATATAATACCACCTACGAAACCTAAAACCTTCCAACCAATTCATTTAAAAACCTTTCAACTTTAAATTTGAGTTTTATATCTCATTAAAGATGGAAGAATAAAATTGAACTTTTATTATTATTATTATCAATGATTTTTTTAATTGATCATTACTATGAATGAGTTGGAGGGGAACTCTTCTAAGTCTCTGCATTGCCAACATTCTTTATGTATTATATTTAGCTTTATTTGATAAAAGTCAGTGCATTGCCAGCATTCTCTTTCTTTTGGCAAAACTTTATAAAATGTAGCATAAGTGATTCGAAATTCTAGCTAACTTACAGAAAACAAAACAAAAACATCCATGTTTAGTGCTGAGCAGGAACAGGAGGACCACTCCAGTGGTCCCTCCACATAATCTTTAAAAAAAAAGAGTTGAATAGACCGTTCAATGTTTTTGAGCCGTGATTCTGTACAGATTTCTAAAATTGTTTCCTACTGATTATTCCTTGTACAAATCAGTGACAGGAATTTTATTTTATGTCGGTATGGCTGTATATACCTAGCATGTAGATACTTATATGGGACTACAGTTTTTCCGATGGCTGAAAGATGAAATTATAAAGAAAAAGTTTTCAAATTCAGAAATTTAAACCTAAGTTTCATGGAGATTTGTTTATGGGTTCAGTATAATTAATGGCCGCTCACTAACAAATTTTTTATCTGTCACTTGACATCTTCTCATCGTTTCTTGCAAAATATCTCTTCACGCCAGAAGAATGAAGATCTTACACTTAAACGTGTCCGTTGTACATGAGATTTTCGCAGTTGATTGTCAGAATAATGAGAATTTTCAGAAAAAATATTAATTTTGTGCGCATCAAATTTGGGGAAATTCAAAAACCAGAATACCAGGAAGAAACAAAAAAACTCTGTTCCAGAGCATTGTTTTTTCCATTTTTAAATAAATAAAACGAGGATAGTACATATTGGAATCTTAGGAACAGTTCATGGAGATATGCAAGAAAAAAAAACCCTAAATCATTTTAATACCATGAAAATACAGAGCTCTTGAATATACCCCATGTTGCAGGCTTTCATAATGGCATATAAAATATTGTGTGACATGGTTTGAGTAGGTTGAAGGAGAAAAGCTTCAGCTGTTGCTACGCTTGTAGAGTGAGTAAATGGAGAAAGTTGTGAGCAAGATGAAGAGGACCGTTGCTGCGAATGATGCTGCAATGGAAATGAGTCCTTGGTGACAGAAACGACCGTACAGACCGCAAATGGAGCTCCAGAAAGCGTGAGAATTTCCCTTCCGAGCAATGTACCCCACACCCATTGCCGCCCCTATGCTCGCCGACAGAAGGGCTACCATTATCTGCATTCATTTCCATCCCCAAAACATTAGCTACACCATGGATGATTGCATAGTTCTTAACCATCACACAGTTAAATGATCAATGACAATTAGGATCGGCTACAATTTTGTTCAACAAAAAGGCTGGAAAAACCATTAAAAGCTCTTTTTTTCATAATATTTGAGGTTTGAGTTGAAAAGAAGATAAAAAATTCTGAATTTTGGCAGAGTTCTGTTTCAGAGTTTCAGTCAGAAGAACAGAAAAACTGGAGTTTTGGCAGACATGCTTTTGTGCTTGAGGCTGAATCGAAACTCAGTTATGTCAGGTTTCAGTCTTAACACTATTCTCAAATCTCACCTAAATATCAAAGAAAAATCCAGAAATCTGTCTTATTCTGTTTCAGAGTTTCAGTCAGAGAACAGAAAAAACTGGAGTCTTGGCAGAGAAATGTTTTCGTGCTTGAGGCTGAATCAAAACTCAGTTTGCCAAGTTTCAGTCTTAACACTATTTTCTTCAGAAATCTGAAAATTTCATAGTCTTAACACTATTCTCACTTAATATCAGTCAAATTCAGAAATCTGTGATGTTCTCACTCAATAATAAATATAACAGTCAAATTCAGAAATTTGTGATATTGAAATCTTTTATATTCTCACTTAATGTCACTTAATATCACAGTCAAATTCAGAAATCTGTAATATTCTTACTTAATATGACACAGTCAAATTCAGAAATCTGTAATATTCTCACTTAATATGACACAGTCAATTTCAGAAAATCTGTGATGTTAACTGTCGTTACAAACTCTGAAAATTTCATGCTTTTGACACTGATATTAATTGTTATTATTGACTGAAAATTTTCTTCCTTTGCTGACTATATTATTGGGAAAATGTGAAACCCTAACCAGTTGTTCACAGAAAAATATTGCAATTCAGCACATTGAACATTACCAGATCGAAGAAAGCCCGGAGAAGTTTTGAGAAGGCAGGCGAGCGGGAGTACACGATATTCGCAGTAGTATTATTTATGGAAAAAACCGCGTAAACGCAGGCGATTGAATTTGCTATCACGAAAAAGCTGCCATCAGAAAACACAGTAAATCACACCTACACAAATCTCTGAAAAATATTTTCAAAATTACGATTGTGAGGAGAAAAACCGAGAGAAAATTACAGATTAGCGGGCGAGTACTGATATTTTCAAAATTGCGATGGTGAAGAGAAAATCAGAGAGAAAATTACACATTAGCGGACGAGTACTGGTATTTGGCAGCAATAGGGCCAATGGGAGTATCAAGAGTCTGCTTGTCTCTTCCCATAACAATGGCGGCCACAAGAGTACCTGCAATGGCTGCAAATCGCAGCACAAAATCAACTATTTCCCAAACCCTGCTACTGCGCGATTTTGATTTCTCCATGCTTATATCCATTGCTGCGACCTAATAGCACCACTGATTCAACAGACTTTTATATGGCCTAAGGATCGGTGAACACTACAAAAAAAAATCAATTTTTATATGGCTATGCATTTCTACAGAGAAAACATTGAGCAAAATAGAGCAATAGTCTGAATGCAGACTGAATAAGCTCAAGTTCTTTCCCGGCAATAGCCACAAGGATTCCTTTATATGTTTCACTGTTGTTTTGGATGTACTGGTAAAGTCAAATTCACTGTCACAATGTGATTTGTGAGCACAAAAGTCATGATCCTCTTTCGCCGACGCCCATTGGGCAGGCAATCCTTTTGCCGTGTAAATGGGGTTTTCTGGTTTTTTTAAACCTCAACTGTGCATTTTTTTTGTCAAATTATTGGAAGCATGATTGTGGTAGTGATGCTGGATGGGATCTTTTCATTATAATATCAAGGACGATCAGATCATTTTTAGAGCTTCAAGAATTAAAAATGGGATCTTTACATTATAAATTAAGAACGATCAGATCATTTTTAGAGCTTCAAGAATTAAAAATGGGATCTTTACATTTTAAATTAAGAACGATCAGATCATTTTTAGAGCTTCAAGAATTAAAAATGGGCTCTTTTACTTCGTAATGTTAAAGATGGTGATTGATCAGATATTTTATGAACTTCTAGAATTAAAGATGACAGAAACTGATGGTAACACATATTTACAAAATAATACTTTAATATAAAAAAAAGTAATATTATTGTAAGATATTAAGTTTCTACATTCTTTTAGATTTGGAAGTTTTGTTTTTGTTGTTTCAATGTTTCTGATTATCAGCAATATTTATTTTATATTTAAGACCTTTAACTATAAAATTTTATATGTAATTTAAATATTAGGAAAATTTCAATATATTTTATTATAAAAGTTAGTTTATATAATGTTAAATAAATATAGATAATTTGTTGGTTTTCAACATTTATTATTTAAGTAATTTCTTTAATAAATGAGTGATAATTTGATTGTCAAATATATTTGTCAAGTAATAATTTTCTGATATTTTTATTATTGTATATTGTGTTTCATATATATGAATAGTTTATGATAGTAAAAAAACTCCATCTATTTGTTTCAATTGTAGTGATTAGTATGTACCGTGACATGTTTTTGATTAAATAATCTAAGCCTATAGTAATTAGTTACATGTTTTCGATCTATTTAATCCAATGTAATAATTACACATATATTTCATATATTAAAGTGATGAAATTATAAATAATCATGAGGACACAAGTCATTTTGTATGACCAAGGGTTTAATTATAGAGTAGATTTGACTTTAGAGTAATGGAGATCATTTTTGTTGTGTGGAAATGATTGAGCATAAAACAACAAAATATTAAGCAATATGTTAGAGCATACTAGAATCAAATTTGACATGATTTGAATTATCTTAACATAATATTCAACAAAGTAATACATTGTCACATTTGAAATTAAGTCATTGTTCCCCTTGTCATTTTAAAAAGCATGTGTTACATCATTCCCTTAACTCTAACATTTAGTTGTACTATGTACATTGTATTTTAATTCATCCCTAGATATTTTATGAAGTTTGGATTTTATTCTTTATTAATAATTTCATATTTAGTTAAGGTTGGCTATACTCTCATTTGTGGGCCATTACTTTATCTTGATTTGGGTTTGGGCTTCCATTATTTGTTTTATTATACATCTAGCCACACACTATTATTTTGTCTTATGCTTATTGTTAGATTATTTATTATAGATTCTCATTGATCTAGGTACTTTGGCATATATGTATACATACCTACATTATAGATTTGGATGATCTTGTAGAAAGATAAGGTTTTTAAAATTTTGGGAAAAAAACCTAAGAAAATTGGTGCTACACAATCTTGGGCAAAGTTGTTTCATATTTAATATTTTTAAAAACTTTCTTTTACATGTGATTGGAATTCAAAGTCTTTTGGCTAAAACATTTGTGACCAAAACTCTTTCAACCAAAACATTAGAATCTACATAGGCCTTTGGAATGCAACTTTGAACTTTTACTCTCATTCAAATTTATTCTTATAAGTTTCAAGATCTACATAATCATCATCTATATTTGAGTACTTTTAATGAGAGTATGCTACTTTTTTTTTTTTGACTACTTGTTTAATTTAACATGCATTTCAATAGTAATTTGCATGCAAGTCAGATTAGGGGTAAAATGTAAGGATGAAAAGTGTACACCTACTACTTTTTATTCTATTTTGAAATCATCTCAATTCATTTGTCACAAATGTAATACCTAGTGTACAAGTGTTATGTCTCTATATTAAAGTTGGCAAAATAACCTAACCTTTAGCCTGACATATCCCACAAGTCTAGACCTCGTTCACAAATTAATACATATCAAATATATAAGTATGAAAAATGAATGGGTTTAAATATAAAACACAAAATTGATCTCTAAACTTAGAATTTCGATTTAATCCTAGGCCAGAATTGTCCCTTTCCTAATCATCTATTATATGTTGTGTTGAGTATAAAACATCAAAACTTGTGAATGGGGTTGTACACAACAAAAACTCATTCCATTTATTTTATCCATTTATTAGTTCTATCTTGATTATGTATCATCACTTAAAGAGCATCATAGTAGAGCATTGCATGGACTTAATTTTGTGTTCATTATTGTGGGAGGTAAGTTACATGATTGCTTAACATGTATTTGATCATTGTTCAGACAATTAATTCAAATCCAAGTGTTTAACTAAGAAGATCTCTCTCTTAAAGTTGTTCAGGAACACAACTAATTTTTTCAAACACCAAGATGAGTAAATTTTAGGACAATCATAATATTTATGTTGTTTTTTGTAATCAAGAAATAAATCTATCAATCAAATCTCAATTTACAAATGTGAAGATCATTTATGTAGTATGAAAGAAATCTAAAATGAAAACGTAATAATCAACAATATACTAAACACAATTTGATCAAAACATACTAATTCTAATTATCTAAAAATGTTTTTAATATTCAAAACTAAATTTTTTGTTCTTTTTAAATTTCAAAATAAAACTTCTGTATTAATATTATTTCAACTATAATATTTAATAAATATACAGATATGTTATTACATATACCTACCCAAGATTTCACCATTCATGTGATAGATGGCTAATATAAGATCATAAAAGCATCAAATCTAATTTCCATAGTAGGAGGCAAACCTGAAAAAACTATAACTGCCCTTTAATTAAATTAATGAAAGGGCACCTGGTTGGACGGCACAGACGTTCCAGAAAAAATATATTATAAATATTTGACTTTGACTTACGTATTTTTCAATATTAAAAAATCTCTTCCTTTTCTATTGTTTTAAGATAATGAAGAAGAAAACGTGTGTACTCTAAGAACGCATGCTAACCTAAGGTGTTTTTTATGCGCAAGCATGTTGTGTGACAGAGAAGAGTATTCACATGGAACGAATTCTTCTACACAGAAGTTTACTTGCTGCTACCTACCCTTTTCAGATTTTTTAATATGTATATTGTAATTTTGTTTTTTAATAAGTAAATTGTGATATGATGAATAAGTAAATATTTAAATTAAGAGTAGTTATTTTCAGCTAAATTATTTTTAATGATAGGAAGTTATTTTTATATGAAATATATTTATTATGAATATAGATATAACAAGGACACAAAGCGTTCAATTATGAGTTGATCAAAGTTCGACAAGAAAAAATAATATCAATTAGAGTGGAAGTAGAGAAAGAAACAAAATATGGAGCAAGAGATGTTATAGTGCACACATTAATCAAGCAATGTTTCATAAGTGAATTAAGCTATATATCTTAGTTGTATTTCTATGTGGTTGCTATCTTAAAGGATGTTCCAAAATTATTAAAGATTTTTTCAAAATCCTTACAAAATAATTATGTGTCATTTTTGCCACATGTGATGCCATCTTATAATGACTGTATGTAGAAGATATTTGTTGATGATTTCTCAGGGGAAGAGTAAAGTAAAATAATATAATGAATGAATGGTTGACATGCATTCTTATGCTGCACACCTTACACCTTATGTGGAAGAGGAGCTATAGTATAATAATGCACCAACATGAGTGATGCCAAAGGGAGTGGCCCTCCCATGATGACCAATTTGCCAAGGTACTAGGTAAGAAGAAGGAGTGTTACGCGCGCCCAAAAATACAATATATGAAATAAATGCACCAAATAACTCATTGAGCAATTAATTAAAACTTGGCCAATGCTCAACAAATCAGTGTTACTCATGAGTCTAGCAAAACATTTCAAGTTTACACAACTCTTGTTCCAAGATCTACCAAGAACTTATCAATTCTAGGTTGACTCCTATTAAAAATTATCTCACTCGAGTCTTGTGAAAAGCTCTCGCGAGTCTTCTAAGTAATTCTATTTTATCTTGAAAGTATAACTTATTGGTTTGAAATGACCCTCATCTGGAGTTTCTATCATAAATTTGCAATATCATTACAAAGAATTTTCCTGAACTATTTTCGTGAAATCTATACTCCAATCAGCCAACAAGCCATTAACAAGCAATAGTTTGTTTGAAACGATTAAAAAAAATTAGGTCATCTTTGTAAATTAACTACAAAAGGCTAAAAATTATTTTCTATATACAGCTGTATGACTCTAACTGTAAAAATCAAAACCTCAACAATGCCTAAATTGCATGCTTTATCTCTTAAAAAAATAGAGTCTCCAAAGCAATTCTTGAGTATACCACCCGATCAATTACCAAAAGCATGGAGAGAGAGGAGTCAAGAATATCTCTGCACCTCCCTCACACTAAATGTGCATGGTTTAATGGAAAATATAGATGAAGAGAGACTCTTCGGGCATTGATTATATGAAGGACAAGCCATTATCCACATAACAAAAATCTTCACAAATAATTGTATTAGTTGAAATATTTTACCAAAGTGGACGAACAATTGTGTTCATATACAGTATAAAGATAAGAATAAATTAAATTTTGGGAGATGGGATTCTTTTTTGCTTTTTAATGCATTGGGTTAAAAAGTCAAAAGTAATCAATAGGTAGGATATGTATTATTGCATGTCACATATGATGTAAATATATTAAAAAAATTACAATTTACAAAAAAAATAATAGTTTTTTGCATTGACTATTTACAATATAGACAAATAAAACTGAAGTAAAATGATATTTATAAAGATGTCAAAAAATAAATAATAAATACACACTATAGACTTGTTGTTGGAAATTTTAATTCAATATACTATTGGTCCAAAAAGTTGTGAGAAAAAAACAAAAAGCCTTCCATTGACTATTCATTTATCCATCCAATAGGAATACACATGTATTTTTTTAAATAAATTATATATATAT
Organism: Chamaecyparis obtusa; assembly: GCA_027943335.1. Lineage (NCBI taxonomy): Eukaryota > Viridiplantae > Streptophyta > Pinopsida > Cupressales > Cupressaceae > Chamaecyparis > Chamaecyparis obtusa. Next base: position 374,413 of record BSBK01003272.1, read on the forward strand.
ATATATATATATATATTATATATACATACATATATATATATACATATATCATATATATACATATACATATATATATACATATATACATACATACATATATATATATATATATATATATATATATATATATATGTATATATATATATATATATATACATATATATACTCTACATATATATATATACATATATATATACATATATATACATATATACATATATACATATATATATATATATATATATATATATATATATATATATATATATATATATATATATATATATATATATATATATATATACATATACATATACATACATATACATACATATACATACATATATATGAAAACTATAGAAAAAAAGTTAAATATTGAAAATAAATTCATTTGATTGGTAGAAATAAAGGCAACAATGACATTTGCATGAATGCATTAGTTTTCCTACCTATGAGAGGAACTAATAAGATATTGATATTTTAAAATAAGTGTAAATATTATTATTTGCATGATAGAGTTGATGTACACATGCACTAAAATAAAGGTCATGGTTTGAATCACATTATAAGTTATCTCCATGAGCTATGGTGTGTTGAAAATCACACTAAATTTTTTTTCTAGCATTTCTATAAGTGATAAGTTAGATATGTATGTGTATTCGAGAGTAGCCTTTGTTGTAAGGCATTTTTCTAAGTGACAAGATGAACATGTATGTGTATTTGAAAGGGAAGGAAAGGAAGGAACTTTTATAGTCCATGATATTAGCCATGTGCTTTTGGGTCTACACATGGTGATGATAACATGGGACTACCCCATTTGGGTCTACATATGGTGATAGTAATATGAGACTACCATGTACTCCTTGCGAGAGACACCTAATTGTGCTAAAGACTTGAGGCATACATATCATAACTCCTATGGGATTTGATAACTATATATTTTATATGAAGAATAGTCTTCATTGTTGTAAGTAAGTGATCTAATCTTTTTTAACAACTTATTAAAACCACACTTTAAATGTATTTTAACATTTCTCTAATTATAAGACAAGCATGCATATGTATTTGATGACCATACATTTAATATGAAAAATAACCTCCACTATTATTAGTAGGATGATCAAATCTACCAATATTATGGAAAAATCAAAAGTGATTTAATCACACATCTAAAAAACTTAACCTTAACAATTAATACAAGAAACACACATCTTCACCTACCAAATAATATAAACTAGCAGTTGCACACTTTTTCATACAATTATGAGCCAATACGTTTTGTCTTTTTTTCCAGAAGTTGGTAGTAAATGAAGGTGGTGGAGCTTAGTAAAGTATGCATAATGCTAGGGAGAAAGACATATGGGTAAGTCAAAGGGTTGTGAAAGGTAATTTGACTACCAATAAAGTGAGGCAAAAATGTCATTTCATTGATGAAGTTGGAGAAAAGAATGGAGTTTGACAAGACAATGGATTTTTGAAAGGAATGAAAGGTGGTGAAGATTAAAGTATCAAACAACACTTGGGAAAACTATAAAATAGGTGAGATGACCCACTAGTTGAGTACCATAACTTCATGTTATAGTTGAGTACCATAACTTCATGTTAAACAAAGTTCTATGTGGAAATTTTAAATCAATCCCAATTTTTTACAATGGGTTACTTGGCAAGTGCCCACATTATAACTAATGTTTTAGGGTCATATCATCAAGTATGGTGCCACATAAATATGCTTTTTCCCAAGGTGTCCAAATAGCTTGAAAAATTTGAGATTGGTATGGTGCATTGAGTCATATTTTATGGCTAGGCATCATCAACAATACGCTTTACAGTCTCAATTATTGGTGTAATATTGTCAAGAATATTGAGCACAAAATGAACATGTGTGGGAATTAAGTCAATGAGTGTTATGCCAGCTATTGGAACATGCTTAATTATTGGGTCCTTTAGTTTGATCTATGAATATTTTAAAAAGAATTCAGTAAAGATAGTAACAAGAGCATATGTGTAGGATCATTGTGGGCCATAATAGACCCTAAGTGGCAATGAAAATTCAAAAAAACATAGTTAGGCAACTTGATGTTAAAATTTGAATAAGTTATCAACATTATTTAAAAAAGATGTAAAAATAGAATTTGTAGCAAATTGAATGTAGTTTCTAAGCTACTAATTGTTTTCTGGAAAAAATAAATCTATTTGGTGAAAATTTGAAATTTCAATGTTGTAGTACTAAAATATCAGGAACAAGATAAGAAGCAGGTGACTGTCTGACCACCCTAACCATAATCAAATCATAATATCTTTTTATAAAATTCTAGATATAATACTAAAGACTCATCTTATGATGTGACACATAATTTTTTGTAATTTTTTCAAAGTAAATAATTAATTAATTTTTTACTACAAATTTTTTTAAAATATAAAAAAATGTATGTCTAACCACCATAACTTGGTCAAAACTTTATGAAATCCAAATATAATTTAATCTTATAGTATGCAAATCTTAGAATGTGACATGTGTTTTGGATTAAAAAAATGTGATATCATTTGAAAGTTATATAAATATTTTTCAATCAGCCTATCAATCATGACTTTAGTCATTGTTCAAATAGAAAATGAATATAATAATTATTTATTAAATTCAAAATAAGGCATAATTTATATTGGTGAATATATGAGAATCTCCTTAAGAAACACTTTTTATTTAATCAATTACAATTTATAGGTAAAGAAAGTCGCCAACCACATGGTCAAAGTATGAAAAAGAAAGGAAATTTTCTAAACACATTTTTTGTGTTGTCTTTCCAAGTTTGGTATATCCTAGCCAAATCCCAAAGCAATCTTGAAGAAAATCCCAAGAATGCAAATATTTGTCAGAGGTAATAGATATCAAATATTATCTGATATATGTAGGTAATAGATATTGGATATTATCATATATTGGATTCCTGATAGTTTATTTATATAATATAATATATAATATATTGTATTTCATATTACTATTATGTATAATATTTAAATATTATTTTATATATTTGATTTGATATTAAATATTTATATATTACTAATACATATAACATGATATAATTAATGATATTAATATATATTAGGAAACTTATATATATCCCAATATAATATTTTATATTATATAAATTATGTTTCTCTAGATCCCTCGTATAATCTCCCATTTGGACACTCTTTCCCTCTACTATAGGTCTACCTCTTCTACTCTCCCTAAGACCTTGTTCACTTATTTGTACTCTCTCTCTCTCTCTCTCTCTCTCTCTCTCTTTGAATTCCTCTCTACCCCTCATGTATTTCCCCAAACCAATTTTTGAAGGAGAAGGAAAAATGGATAAAAATCAATTCCAATTTATATATATATATATATATATATATATAAACTAGAAACAAAATGCTAAAAGTCACTATTTTACATCATATTCAAATTATCAATTGTTTTGTAGCAATAGGCGTCTGAAATACAAGTTTTTTTTTTCAGAATGTTCATTTAAGTGTCAAAGTTGGCCAAAAAGTGGGACACGGTATTGTGGGGCCATCCATTATATTATATACATACATACATACACACATACATATGTATGTATGTATGTGTAATGCCCCGCTAGGGAACCCACGAGATATTAACCTAAACATGTTACTAAGTTTGCATAATATTTTTTTTCTTAAGTGTTTACAAACAATAATGAATAAACAAGTAGAAGTAAAACATAAAGTCCATAAGTACATAAACATAAACATTAACATAAACATAAACATAATCTCCATATTAGATTACACATCTCAAGGGTTTCTTGACGTAGAAACTATGAAATATAATTACATCTATCAATTAAATTTGAATGATAAAGTATACATAATCATCAACACCCACTGCACATGTCACAATGTATGTAGTTACAATAAATACAAAGTACAAATAGAGAAAGTCCAAGAATAAGAATAAGTCTCCAAGAAGATAGAAAATGAAGTAATTGCAACTAGGATCATCCAACACTGAAACATGGACGTCATAGTCTCAAATGGTAAAAGAATCACTACCTCCTGACCTCATGAAAACCTATGGTTCCACTCCCACCATGCCAAAGAGATAACATCAAATCTCACTTGGATAACAATACTAATCAATCAGGTAAACTAAGGTTCCTAGAAGATCCTATCTCAAGGGTACATCTCATAAATAAAATGTACACATACTAACCCAGAGGCAACCAACACATGTAGGAAACCTAGAATGAAATCAGGGAAGTGTCATCACATATGTCAACATCTTAGAACAATCTCACTGGACTTCGACTTCCAAGTGCAATCATATGCAGAACCTGAAATCCTCTCATGAAGACAAGGATAACTAATCATGTCAGAATCACCATCCTACTAAACAAGAAAACATTTTCTCCCACTCCCATCCTTAGCCTATACTAGCACTCAAGGCATGAGCGAGAAACCATTATCTTATTAATTTATTTTAACCCCATTTAGTTGTATAGTATCACTTGATTAAGTAATCTACTAAGGATACCCAGGTAGCCACTTATGGGCTATGGTGCCTCCAAAGTAATCCACTCACCCTTTAACACCTAGATAACCTACCCTAGGTTTACAGTATCAAAATCATGACTCAAGGACAACATAATCCATAATTTCTAAAACAAGTTCCAAAGAATAACAAGAACACACAACAATACATTTCCATCATAAAAACCATTTTCTCAAGGTTGGGTCTCAATATGATCAACTGCGATTTAAGTATGCAAGGAAAACAAAGAAACACCATATCTCTAACCTCGCCTCTGGTAACAATCCTATTAGGCTGACGTAATTGTTTCCCCTCTAATCTGAAACGCAGAAGGAATAAAACAGACAAACAATAGAATTTAATAAAATAAACTAATTTATAAAATTCCATCACGGAATTAATCTATTAATAATCACTAATAAACTATAATTACATTTAACCAATTAAATTATAACCCTAACAAATCAATTTATCATGTTAATAGAATAAATTGAGTTTAGGAATTAAAATTACTACAACACTATAAATTCATAGTCTAATTCAGAAAATAAATTTAATTCTCCAATCTTATTAAACAAATATACCTTCAAAAATGACATGACATAAATAATTCTCATCAATAACTAACAAAAAAATGAATTATGTAAATAATCAGGCCAATTAAATTAAATAATAATTAAAAGAAAACTAAGCCCAAACAAGCTATACACATATGTTAAAAACGTATATATGTACATATTAAAAAAAGTAAATATGTATATATATGTTAAACTGCTATATTAACATTTAAATAAAATATTTTTTTATTTTATTATTATTATTTGAATATTTTATATTTTTTAATATTTGATTATTTTAATATTTCTAACATTTAATATTTTAATTTTTTTTAAAATTAAAAAAATGAAAAAGACATTATTTACTAGTAAATTTTAGCTTGAATTTCAATGAGTAGTCGATTTTTCAATGCAAATTGGTCGACCAAATGACCATTATTGTTGTCAAAATTTTTGTGTCGATTATTCGACACATTATATGTTTGTCGCATATTCGACCTTTATAGTTGTCGAACTATCGATTGATCTGACATCAAAATCATCACTTCAATCTGGAAGAATGTCCAACATACCTTTCATCTGTTGTGACCAATGTTGGTCACAGTTTCGACCACATATGGTTTGAAAATTGATTGATGAAAAACGTCGACTGCATAGCATTGCAGTCGAACCTGAAGGTAGTGCGGTCGAAATGGTTGTCGCAATATCGATGAAAGATGGTCAGAGAATTCATCGAGAGTATAGCATTTGTTATGTCTATGTGAGCATTAATGATTTTCATTAGTATCAAAGGAAGTCAAAGACATTGGTCGATTACTTATATTAACCCAGTCAGTAATTGCAAGCAATACAAGCTAGTCGATTAAGTCTTCACACCGAGCACAGAACAGTTTTAACGAGCATTAGACACCGATACCAAGCGATAGTAAACATCGAGCATCAGTATAATCACCGAACAGTATATACAGTGTTTACTGAGGATCACAGAAAATGACATAGGAATCAGGATTGGCACATCTATCTATGCAAATGGTTACAATAGAATCACAAAATGTTTTATCAAGATCGAGGATCATTTATTGTAAGATTCCATCATTAATTGTGATGATGATCTTTTGTATTTTTTAGATCTAGGTTATTTTTGTACACCGTAGATCTTAGGGTTTTCTCTAAGAAATTGTAACCTAATTTTGTTAAGTGGCATAAAGCAGTATGCTATATAATTGTAATTTTGCATCTTTTTGATGTAACTGATGGATGAACAAAGAAGTTCTTGAAGCATTAGCCAACTTCAAGATTATTAGTTGACAGATAGAGTAGGACAGTATTCAGAGGTAATTAGATTAAAGAAGAATCAGAATCAGGCTAACCGAGCAGTTCAGAGAAGAGATCTTCACACAGAAAAGGTCATATCTATTTAGTATTTCATAGATCTGTATTAGACAATTGAGTTGTCATTAGCAGATAGTTACCTATTGCTTTCTAATCACTGTAATAGAGTTTTGGTAAAATCTCCTAACAGAGTAGACCTTACAGTCCTTTTGTAAATCTCTTAACCGAGTGCACACTCAAGAAGTGTTATTAAAATCCTATCACTAGGTAGATCTAGTTGATCTAATTTGTCACTCCTAATAGGGTAAGATCACCAAAAGTGATCACCACTTGTAGCCCTAACAGGCAAACCTTTTCTATCTGCAGTAGTGAAGAATTTATGGTTGTCATCCCCACCGTAGTTTTTACCTTCTAACAAGGGTTTCTGCGTTACCAAAAGTGTTATGAGTTGATTATCTTGTTGATTTCATGCTATTTACCTTTGATAGTTAAATGAATGAATGATGCATGCAATGGTTACAAGTATTGTTTGAAGGTTACTACTGTTTGTTGTTTTAGATCTAAAAGGTTTATAAGTGAAAGTTTTTGTGGGCATTGATTCACCCCTCCCCTCTCAATACCCTATCTCTCCAATCCAACAATTGGTATCAAAGCTCAGTTCTCTTATTGGGCAGTTTAACCACTGAAGGGTAAAGATCCAGTCATGGAGAGGTATAAGTTAGATAAAACTATCTAGAGAATCAAAAGATTCAAATGTAGATGTTTGTTGAGTAGTATAAGCAAGCTAAAGATGGATTGAAGAAATTACTGGTTGAAAGGAAGAACCTAGCTATTTTGCAAAGTGAGATTGGTTACCATGAAGAAGTGATTGATGATGTATTTGATCATATTGGATCTAGTTCGGGAAGTATTTCTGATGGATCTGAAAGTATAGTCTCTGACTTGTCTGCAAATAATCTTCACTTAACCAAACAAGTGAAAGCACTACAAATCAGTCAGGAATACCAGATGGTAAGAATGGTAGAAGTAATGAACAATGCTAGATAGGAAGAGCAAGAAAGGAATCTAGCTATTGAAGACCGAAGACTGATAATTGAACGACTTCAAGAAAAAGAAAGTGAGATTCATAGACTTACCGAGCACCACTTCAAAATCTCAAATCAGATGGTGATTGTGAATCAGGAGGTCAACCGAGTTAATGGTGAACTGTCAAGAAAACTTGAAGATATAGGAATACTTAGAGAAGAAAATGAAAAGCTAAGAAATGAAGTGAAAACCTAGCAATAACATCATGAAATGAAGAAATTGGCTGAGGATAGTTCTAAAAGGATTGGTGATTTTCTGATAAATCAAAGAAGATTTGGAAGAAAAGCTGGATTAGGCTATACTAGCGAAGGAGAATCATCACAACAAGCCGAACAAGCCAACAACAATCAGAGTCAAGGGCCAAAGACATTGTCATGTTATCATTGTGGCAAACCGAGACATACTGCTAATGTGTGTAGAAGCAAAGAACAAGGTAAACCTCCAGTCACTCCTAAGTTTAATGGTTATTGCTACTATTGTGGAAAATTTGGACACCAAGCTTATGAGTGTAGAGCTAAACTGAACAAGAATGCTAACAATCCTACTATGGAGAAATTCTGTTACACTTGCAATGAACATGGACACACTGCACGAGAATGTAAGGCAAAAATGAAGCAAGTTTGGATGCCAAAGCATAAGACACAACACAAGCCTTATCAACCGAAGAGACAAGGTAACTCTTATGTTTGGGATTACAACACATGGACTAATTGTATTGCATGTGGTAGATATGGGCACATTGTAGCAAATTGTAATAGGAAAATATGGGTTGGACAATCACAAAGCTGGACAAGCACTGGAATGACATGTTTGCATTGTCATAAGGTCGGTCACCTAAGAAAGGACTCCAGAGACTGAGCACCAGAAGAAAATCATGTATTTGAGAATGGAAACACTATTGAAAATATCATGAGAATAAGGAACGACATGTGGAAGAAAGCATCAAATGAGAATGCTAAGTCAAGTAATGCTATCAGTGAAACCTCATCCATTGGATTGGGTGACATCGATACTTCCACCTAAGGTGATATAGGTATGTATGGGACTGACATTTCAAAATGATCATATTTTACATACAGTTCCTTATATATGATGAGCAAATACCAAATATGCATGAATAAAGATGTATTGTGGTTTATATGTTTGAATAGTGGTAAAATGGATTCACCACTATTCAAATGTAAAGGGGGAAATATGAGATCTATTCTCAAAACCCAAATTCTCCAGAGAAGAGATCCGATTCGATCAACCAAAAGGTTAATGCACAACCGAATCAATTTGTGGATGAATATGGAAGAGAGAGTAAATCCAATATTTCCCTACGTGGAGGAGGATTATGTTTGGAAATATGAAATAATAAATACTAACCTCAAATTAGGGAAGATCTAGAAAATGTTGAATTCTGATGTCTGTGTACACTTTCAGGAAAATCTGAAACCTGTCTTGGACTGGAAATGCCAAGATAGAGAAAACCCATAAATCTTTCCTCAAGATGGCTCAGCTTGGGTTTGACCCTCATAAAAGGTCAAATACCACATTCTTTATTTGAAGTCCGATTTGAATTATGTTCGCAGATCTTGAAAGTTTACCGAAAAGGGTATCCAAATTTGCTCTCAGATCTAAAACTCCGCACCTGTACCTACAAGAAAATGGGGATTTTTGTTGTATGGGGGGTTTGCCTTGGTCAAACCCCAGTTTAGGAATTAACCTTGAAATTGAATTGAAATGTAGTATGCATAAACAAAATAATTGAAACAAATCACCTTGCTTATGTTGAAGTCCTTGTAGAGGATTTGAATCCTCAAATCCACAAGTAGGAATGCTTCAATGGATGTAGGATGTCTCCAATCAATGGTATTTTATCTTCAACACCAATCTTGACTTGATATTTTCATATGAGAAGGCTTGAATGAATGGAGAAGGATGGATCATCAAAGGGGGGGCTCCAAAGAGATTGAATCCTTCAATAGCTAACAATGGATCTCCTTGATGAATGGATGCTTGAACACTTGAATGCTTGAAGACTTGCTAGAATGCACTTGAGAGCTTGAGAGAAATTGCTTGATTGTGGATATGAAAACTTGATCGAGAGATACGTTCTCATAAAACTTGATGAATAAAATGAGAGAGGAAGGCCTCCTTTTATAGTGATCTAGGGCACACTCCTCTAGAGGGGCCAACTTGGAGAATTAAATCCCAATTAGGTCCTAACCTTTAGAAAATATACCTAGATTAAATGCAATTAAAGGATTTACCATCCCGAAAACCATGTAGTGCAGTAGACATGGCTTACAAAATTATAAAGAAGGGTCATTAGATAGAATGTCAAAACAGGATAGAATGTCAGAGGTAGACATAAAATCCTATGATTATCATGATGAAGGCCAAGAGGATCCATTTCTAAATCCTACCTAGAAATAGAGCTATGAAAAAGGGAAATTTAGGAGAATCCTTAAGATCCTAACCCTAATTTCACCTAGAATGAAGCAGAAAAGAAGTGGAAAGTGGGGAGAAAAGCCAAATACATGCAAAGACCTGATCAAGGTGCTTGACATGACCCCAAACCACTTACTCAGAGGGATAAATGCTCTTATCATGGAAGTGCTTCCATTTTAAGATGATACATTAAGCCCCCACTTTAGCAAGAGTATGGACTTGATGCAAACTCTTGGTAAAGGAGATCAGAATAACAAAATAATCTTATCATAATCCAAGGGACAAAGATAAACCTTAAGCCCCCAGGGACTCAAGTCTTCGTCGACTCCTAAATCACAATAATAGAAACATCTCTAGAGAGAGAATGAAGGTGTGATTACCTCGCCCAATGAGAACTTATGTCCCATTGTGAACCACACAGGAAAATGGTGCAACTGGAAAGATGGAATTGAACTACCTAGTGAATGTGGCTACTCACTAGTCAACCCATCAAGGATTTATCCTTAGGAATATTCTATTCCATAAGAATAAAATTGAAAATAAAAGAGATCCAATCTTAAGGACACTTTCGACCTTAAGGGATCAAAATATGTGTATATTTGAAACTGGAGGGATCAAGAGATCCTAAAATATAAATCCGTGCTTTAAGGATTAGTTACTAATCCAAAAAGGGAAAAGAAGTATCTTGAAAAATATGTGCGTATTGAAAAGTGTGTGTGTGCAACAGGTGAGCAGAGCATATGCCCCCACATTAAAGTCATTGCTGACACTTTAACAGGAGAAATGGCTTTAATAGAAACATAAAAAACTCCACTGATTACGTTTCCACGTCGAGATGCCCCCAGGTGAAGACAAATCAAGGGAAATATCACAAAAACATATAGAGAACATGAAAGGGATCCACCTACCATGGGGTCAGTATGATCATAAGATAATATATATATATATATATGATATTATTGCAAATGAATTGACATCATTCCCCAAAGAAAGTAGAACTACGATCACAAAGGAGGAAAGATCACATAAGATATACGAAGGAGAATCTTTTCAAACCATGACATGGAGACCAAAAAGAATTTGTGCTACCATATCTCGAATCCAAGCAGATTACACAAGGAAACATTTACGAACAATAGCACAATTACAACATAAAATTGAACAATGCATAGAAGAATAGAGATACATATAGAAGCATTTGGAACAATAGTTTTGATTCCTTTATCACCTTGCACATACTGAGTAACAAGGATTATATAAAAGAATCTAACAACATTTAGAAAAACATTACGGGAGAAGCACAGTACAGCAGGTAAACACACAACAAAGCTACCACGAAGGACAAGCCGGTCAAGCATGCCGCCTACTCTCCCCATCTCGTTGTATATCATTTAGGGAAGGTGGGTAACTCACAAGAGGGACTATATCCAATATAGTAGGAATGATAACCAGTTCCAAACAAGGATCCTCTTGAGAATCACTATGTTTGAAACTAGGTGTAAGAGTTAATTGTGATGAAAGCATAGTAGGTAAATCAATGTCAATGTCAATAGTTTCATATTCATCATTAACATCATTAGTATCATCGAGAGTATCTTCTTCATCCAAATTAATCAAAATAGGATCTAAGATATGAATAGAATCATCATAATCATGCATGTGAACATCATTATTAGTAGAAACATCTTCTAATACATTATGCATAGGTTTATCCAAAGAAGATAGAGATCTTTTAGCTTTAGCATGAGCATGATGCTTTTTATGACATTCATTAGCAGAGTGATTACATTTTGATTTATTTGAAAGAGGTTGAGAATGAGGAGGAACAATCATAGAATCCTTCATAGGTTCTTTAGGAAGATTAATAGGATTATCAACCATAGGAGAAACAATCATAGGATCTTTAATAGATTTGGTAGAAGGAACTTGATTAACAGAACTAGAAGCCATAGTTAAAGGAGGTATCGAAGGTGTAGGTAAAAGACCATGATTAAGATCCATAGGAGGTGAACTTAATTCAAGGATTTTATGATGCTTATAAGCTTGATATGATTGAAAAAGATTATTAGGGCGAGCAGGACATGAATTAGGTAATGAAGGCCAAAAGAAATCTAGAGCAGCACAATCTCTAGGCCTAGAAGGTTGATATAGACTATGATTAATTGTCTTCACTTCTCCATCATGAATAAACTTAAGACACTTATGGATAGGTGAAGCAACAACATGTATGGTAGTCAACCAAGGTGAACCTAGCTTAACTTGAAATTGATCAGAAGTAGGAACCACAACAAAGGTAGTGTTCACAATTTTTCCAAAAAGTTCAACCGGTAAAGTAATAGAACCAAATGATGGATAAAGAAAACCATTGCAAGTTTGAATCCACACATCTGATGTATCATAAAAGTCACGTTGTAAGATTTTCATAAAAAGATTTTCTTTAGTGATAACATTGACTAAGGAGGTAGGATCAATAAGACAACCACGAGTAGGTATCTGAGCAACCCTAGCAGCAATGTAAAGGGGACCATCAGGAGCTTTAATAGTCTTAGAGTCATCAAAGGTAATCAAAAGTTCTCAAGGTCTTTTATTCTTAAATTATTGTTGAGGTTTAGGTTGAGATTTCATTTTAGGTTTAGGTTTTGGTTGAGATTGAGTATGAACTTGAGGTTGAATCAGAGTTTGAATTTGAGGTTGAGGGTGAGGTGGAGATACAGACTAATCAACATGCTCCACTTGATTAACCACATGATTGAGATCATCCATCTTTGAATCATACACAATTTCCATAGCAGATGGTTGAGCAATAGTATTAGTATCATGCGTAGGTAAAGGGTTCGTATAAATTTGAAGGTTTTGATTAAGAGGAGAGACAGATTGATTTCCACTACTATCCAGATTATCAACATATAAAACCTTAGAATCAATGAGATCTTGAACCATATGTTTTAAAGAATAACATCTCTCAGTATCCTGACCATTCTGACAATGATATTGATAAAAAGCATTTTGATCAAAAGATTTAGATGCAATCGTAGTAGGTAAAAGAGGTCAAATAGGAGGTAAAGTAATCATATTAGCAGCTAACAACCTATTCATAATAGCATGTAATGTTTCAGAAAGAGGAGTAAATGTACGATTTAATCAAAAAGTAGTGGATGCAGAAGTGGCATTATGAGATGCAACAACAACCTGATTAGCAACTACATTCGCTTGTTTGTTTATCTTGACATAATTGTTGAATTTTTTAAACTTGTTTGGATTAGGAGCAGCATCACTCTTATCAACTAGAACAGGAGCCATTGGAGTGTTTCTCTCAAATTGACTCACTTTTAATTGATAATGATGAAGTGCTGCACAAAGTTGTTCAAAAGAGGTAAATTCAGTAAGCAAAATCTTATCTCTAATATCCTTTTGCAAATTTGAAATAAAAATATGTTGAATATCAATATCAGGAACATGATAGGAAATTTGAGCATGCAAATGCTTAAATCTACCAATGAATTCAGTCAATTTTTCTTTAGCACTTTGTTTACAATGCATTAAATTAGTCAACGACACTTGCGGGCCAATATTATTTTGAAATTGTTGAATAAAGGCATTAGCAAGTTGTGGAAAAGAATCAATGGAATAAGGAGGCAAGGAACAATACCATTGTAAGGCCTTGTCACAAAAGGTTCTAGCAAACAATTTGGCTAAAATCCTATGGTCATGAGCATAATCACTACAAAGGATTTGGAATGTTTTAACATGATGAAGAAGATCTCCTTTTCCATTATAATTCTCAAGACGAGGCATCTCACCTTGCTGAGGAACAGGAGTACGAATAATATCCCGGGACAAGGGACTTCCCATGTCACATGTAGGAATACTAAACTTGTTTTGAGTTAAGGAAGCAAGTTGTTGTTGTAAGGATGATATAGTTTGAGCCAAACTAATGATGGTTGAATCTTTAGAGGAAATAGGAGGAGTAGCAACATTAGACACACTAGGTAAAGTGTAAGAAGTTGTAGGAATATAGGACACAACTGGAGGAACACTAGGAACTACAGTTGGAAGCAGATTGGAATAAGTAAAAGGAACATTATGATATGAAGGTTGTGATGTAGGAAGGGATACAAGAGGAACACTCATAGGAATAGAGGGAACCATCACAGTCACCAAAGGAGTATAGATAGAAATACTAGGTAAAGGATTAGAAGGAGGTTCAATACTAGTGATAGGAGGGATTAACCCTAAATCTTGAGTGTCTTAAGCTAAAGGTTTAACATTGGAATGCACAAGATGAGTAATACCACACAAGAGGTTAACACCTTGATCACTATCATGGAGAACTTTCTTAAGAGCCTCTATAGCTTGAATGGAATCTTGATTATGGTTTTCTTGAAGAAGCCAATTACCCATTTTATCAAGTTCAGTGGAAAGTTTTTGGACTTGTTCAGGAGGAACTCTTAAAGCATCATCCTCATCATGAGATGAGTGAGAAGAGTTTTGCTCCATAGTAGGATTGGAATCATGAAAAATCAAGTTATCATCGGGGATCCTAAGGAAAGGAGAAGAAGATTCAGGATCAAAGGCACCCATGAGTCTACGACTTCTAACCAGAATGTTATAAGTAGGACTAGTGGTAGTAAAGCTCATAAACTAATGTAATGCAAATGAACTAAATTAAGAACACATAAAGCATGAATATGAAATCTAATTAGCATGCAAGATCAATCACAAAGGACAAATCTAATACTAACAAGATAAAATGAAAGCACAATAAGCATCCAATTCCACAAAAGAAAAGAGAGTAAGTATGTCAGGTTCACCAAAATGAATAGTGGTAAAATGGATTCACCACTATTCAAATGTAAAGGGGGGAATATCAAATCTATTCTCAAAACCCAAATTCCCCAAAGAAGAGATCTGATTTGTTCAACCAAAAGGTTAATGCACAATCGAATCAATTTGTGGATGAATATGGAAGAGAGAGTAAATCCAATATTTCCCTATGTGGAGGAGGATTATGTTTGGAAATCTAAAATAATAAATACTAACCTCAAATTAGGGCAGATCTATAAAATGTTGAATTCTGATGTCTGTGTACACTTATAGGAAAATCTGAAACCTATCCTGGACTGGAAATGCTGAGACAAAGAAAACCCATAAATCTTTCCTCAAGATGGCTTAGCTCAGGTTTGACCCTCATAAAAGGTCAAATACCACATTCTTTATTTGAAGTCTGATTCAAATTATGTTCGCAGATGCCAGAAGTTTGCTGAAAAGGGTATCCAAATTCACTCTTAGATCCAAAACTCCACACTTGTACCTACAAGAAAATGGGGGTTTTTGTTGTATGGGGGCTTTGCCTTGGCCAAACCCCAGTTTAGGAATTAACCTTGAAATTGAATTGAATGTAGTATGCATAAACAAAATAATTGAAACAAATCACCTTGCTTATGTTGAAGTCCTTGTAGAGGATTTGAATCCTCAAATCCACAAGTAGGAATACTTCAATGGATGTAGGATGTCTCCAATCAATGGTATTTGATCTTCAACACCAATCTTGACTTGATCTTTGCATATGAGAAGGCTTGAATGAATGGAGAAGGATGGATCATCAAAGGGGGGGCTCCAAAGAGATTGAATCCTTCAATAGCTAACAATGGATCTCCTTGATGAATGGATGCTTGAACACTTGAATGCTTGAAGACTTGCTAGAATGCACTTGAGAGCTTGAGAGAAATTGCTTGATTGTGGATATGAAAACTTGATCGAGAGATATGTTCTCATAAAACTTGATGAATAAAATGAGAGAGGAAGGCCTCCTTTTATAGTGATCTAGGGCACACTCCTCTAGAGGGGCCACCTTGGAGAATTAAATCCCAATTAGGTCCTAACCTTTAGAAAATATACCTAGATTAAATGCAATTAAAGGATTTACCATCCTGAAAACCATGTAGTGTAGTAGACATGGCTTACAAAATTATAAAGAAGGGTCATTAGATAGACCTCACTGAGCTACTTCTGAGACAGGTTGAAGAAAACTTGAAAATAATCAAGTCATGAAAGTCCAACACCTATAAGTTTGGATCATTGCTAGTATGTTTGTTTTTCTATCTCCAGAAATTCTTTCCTTCTGTTGGTCACACCAATTAGCCTACCAACAAACCAATAACTTCACAAATTTTTGATATTATAAAAGGTTTGAGAGATAATGTAGAAAATGTTATGGATAGTTATTTTGAGGATTTTGAGGTAAAGATGAATCTGAGAAGCAGGATTCCGAGTTCACTGGTCGAGAAATATGAGATGGATATCTATTTCCTAGTGAACACTAACCATACTATAATAAAAGCTATTGAACCAAGGATTAAGTGGCTAACACCAATGAGATATGAGATGGATCATTATTTCAGTCTGAAATCTATTGAAGTATTATTGGCTTTACCGAAGGACAAAAAGGCTAAAAGGTTTGGAACTTATGAGGAGGAAAAATCAAGAATAAAAACTGATCTTGTCATCGATAAAATGACATGAAAATCAAAGAAAATGAAGAAATTTTTATCTAAGAAATTTGAGAATGTATCTGACTTATCAGAGGATTCACTAGTTGAAACTGCAACTGAAGGTCAGTTAATGTTGGCTGACAAACCATATGATAGTGAGGAGATTGAGTCTGAAAAAGAACAGGAATCTATACGAGTTTCTCCCACTCTAGTTCCAAAGAAGAGGTAGTTGCCAGTGTAAACAGGTGCATGAACAAGGTCATCAACTGTAGCTTCATCACCATAGAAAAAGGGAGTTGTGAAGGTAGAAAAACATAAGGCAGCTACACCAACAAAAAAATATGCAAAGAGAGGACGCAAGGTTGTAGCTAAGGCACCAAAGAAAAGGAGAAGATTGATAAGAAATAGAGAAGACCTTGAGGATGACGAAGATGACAAATTTCAATTCAAGGTTATCAGTAATAAGAACAGGTCAATTGATGAGGTTGCTACTATCATAATTGAGAATGGAAATCTTGCAGATCCAGAACTTAGTAGGTTTGACAGTATGTCAAATGAGGACCAAAACAAAATTGAGGAAGCAATCATCCAGATGATGATATGCTTCAAATGAGTTCCATTAGAGTTTGAACTTTCACTGCCCAAGGCATTAGAATATAGAATTAATCAGAAGTGGTCCTATGCCTCGGACATCAAGAAAAGGATGAGGGAACAAGCCCTAGTATCGATTGCACCAAACTTATCTCTTAATGAAATTAAGGAGCTTATGGATACTTATGTTTAGAGATTCAAAATAAAAAACTGAGATATGAAAATAATAGATGAGAATCTGGAAAATCTCAATGAGTCTGGTCAACTCATCTGGAGTTCACTTTTAGCAGTCAAAGAGAAAAATGAGAAAGTTGCATTTCAAAATTTGTCTAAAAAGAGACAGAAGTCAAAAGGTAAAGGTATATTCATTGACAATGATGTAGCATTGAAAAAAATAGAGTCCCTTGTATCATTTACCAAGGTAATTTATACAACACTTGTAGAAGAAATCAATTATAGCTCACAGGATGCACCGGATCCCGTAAAGATCCAAGTCAAGGAGAAAAATGATAATGATGTACTCATTGAGGACATCACAAACGGTGATCCTAATGATAGGGATGAAGATGATGATGTGAACATTGCACTCGATAACACATAGGATGAAGGTCAAGCTACCGTGTGTTCATTTACATCATTTATGGGTGAGCTTCCTGTTCTTGTTGAAGAAGTAGAAATCTTATCACAGGAACAACCCAATGGCTTAGACCCTAAGCAACCACAAGATACAATAAGAGAACAAAGCACCGAGACACCTACTGAAGAAAATGAACCTGAAGGAAAAGAGGCTACTAAAGTTGAAACAAAGGATCAGGAGAATCCTACTATAATCGAGGCCACTCCACCAGACACTACATTAGAGGCTCAATCATAGAAAACTGACACCAAGGTTATCAAGGAGTAGAAAAAGGTAGATACAATGTCAGCTGGGTAGGTTACACCAAGTTCTGAGGTAAAATACATTGTTCTAGTTGCAAAGAGTTCATCTCATGAACCAGAGAAGAAGAAGAAGAAAAAGAAAGGAAAAGGGCTGGTCACACTTGATGAAGTCATAGTTATACCTAATTATGACCCGAGGACCCTTATCCCCAAAGAACTAAGAAAATATGGGGAATTATGTACAAGAAAGGAAAAATAGGAGAAGTTGAGACAAGAGAGCAAAAGAAAGGAGATATTAGAAAATGTAAGAGATATCTTACAACAGGTTGTACCTGAGGTACATGTAGATGAGGATACTCCAATTATGGACCAACTTGCTACACTTTTTGAAGGAATTAATGCCCTAGATGTTGATACCGACAAGAGAATAGAAGAAAGGGTAGAGTAAAAAATTTAGGATAAACTTGTAGAAAGAATCAACTAAGAAGTGGTAGTTAACAAGGTTAAGCTATCTGAGGTAATAACTGAAATTCAGGGTATTACTTAATTAATTTGTTAAATCTTGTTGAAGCTATGCATTGTGGAAACCTTCATTGCTGAGATCAATGAAAAGATCACATAGTTTGAAAATGAAATCATAGCCAGTGCACATGCAGCTACAACCGAGCCACAAGCTTTTGCCAAGTATATTTTAAGAGTTCAATAACTTAGGCAGTTGATAGTAGATCTCAGGAAACAAGAAGAAAGGATAAGTGATCAGGTCACTAAGTTACAAACTGAGCTCCTACCCTACCTAAATTTTTTTGAGAAACACATTGTCAGGGAACAAACACTTGTTGCAACACCAAAATTTTTTGTGTTGGACAACATCTTTGACATGCATGCACAAGTCGGTCTTGAGCACATTGCTCTCACCAACTTGAAAGAGGAATGGGAAAACCTCTTGGAATCATTGAAGAAAACCCATCAGCACATTTTTTATAAATTGGAAGTATACATTTTTGTATTTGGCATTAATATCAAAAAGGGGGTCAATAATGTATATGCCAAATATGCAAATAGATGCTAAGTATACTACACATTACCGGGAGCATGCACCGAGGGGGAGTATATAGAATTTTTTTTTTTGATAAGTATATGTATATGGCGGAAGATATAAATTTTTTGAGACATAAGGTCTGTATATACATTAAAGTTTTGATACTAATGCTAAAGGGGGAGATTGTTATCTCTATTTGAGCATTAATGATTGTCATTAGTATCAAAGGAAGTCAAAAACATCGGTTAGTTACTTATATTAACCTAGTCGGTAACTGTAAGAAATACAAGCCAATCAGTTAAGTCTTCACACTGAGCACGAAATATTTTTACCGAGCATCAGACACCGATACTAAGCGATAGTAAACACTGAGAACTAGTACAATCATCGAAAAGTATATACAGTGTTTACCAAGGATCACAGAAAATGGCATAGGAATCAGGATTGGCACATCTATCTATGCAAACAGCTACAACAGAATCACAAAATCTTTTACCAAGATCAAGGATCATTTATTGTAAGATTCCATCATTAATTGTGATGATGATATTTTGTATTTGTTAGATCTAGGTTATTTTTGTACACCATAGGTCTTAGGGTTTTATCTAAGATATTGTAACCTAATTTTGTTAAGCGGCATAAAGCAGTATGCTATATAATTTTAATTTTGCATCTTTTTGATGTAACTGATGGATGAATGAAGAATTTCTTGAAGCATTAGCCAACTTCAAGATTATCAATTGATAGATAGAGAAGAACAGTATTCAGAGGTAATCAGATTAAAGTAGAATTAGAATCAGGCTAACAAAGCAGTTCAGAGAAGAGATCTTCACACAGAAAAGGTGATATCTATTCATTATTTCATAGATCTATATTAGACAATTGAGTTGTCATTAGTAGATAGTTACCTATTTCTTTCTAATCACTGTAATAGAGTTTTGGTAAAATCTCCTAACAAAGTAGACCTAACAGTCTTTTTGTAAATCTCTTAACTGTGTGCACACTCAAGAAGTGTTGTTAAAATCCTATCACTAGGTAGATTTAGCTGATCTAATTTGTTACTCCTAATAGGGTAAGATCACTAGAAGTGATCACCACTTGTAGCCCTAACATGCAAACCTTTTCTATCTGCAGTAGTGAAGAATTTGTGGTTGTCATCCCCACCATAGTTTTTACCTTCTAACAAGGGTTTCTGCGTTACTGAAATACTTGTGTTATGAGTTGATTATCTTGTTGATTTCATGTTATTTACCTTTGATAGTTAAATGAATGAATGATGCATGCAATGGATACAAGTATTGTTTGAAGGTTACTACTGTTTTATGTTTTAGATCTGAAAGGTTTATAAGTGAAAGTTTTTGTGGGCACTGATTCACCCCTCCCCTCTTAGTACCCTATCTCTCCAATCCAACAACATTCTCATTGAATTTACAGTCTTTGTTGGTCAAAAAATCGATAGCAAATTCAATTTTTTTTAAAAATAAAATATATTATTTTGTAGCATTTGTAGCTTGTACATTCTGACTTGAGCCCTATGGATCATCCATCTTATAAGATCGAGGTACATGTTGACTACCATTGATAATTTCCCCTAAAATACTCAGGTTTATCATATGAAATTTGTCTTAGACTTTAGAAAAGTGCATCAAATGGAGAGCTATGGTTGAGAGGCAGTTTGGACACCTAGTAAAAGTTTGAGATTAGATTGTTCAGGAAAATATGTTAATTGTGTGTTTGAAGAGTATTGTTCCAAGCATGATATTGTGTGGAAATTTACTATTTCATATAGTCTCAACTAGAATGTACAATAATGAAAAATAACATACTTTTTTTGGGATTCTGCTTTGTATGTGAAGCCATTTTTTTAATGTACTCTTAACAAGGTATCTACTAAATTTTTTTGAGACATGGCACCCTATTAACAATGGTGTAGTAGGAAGCCAACTATTATTCATTGAATATTGTTTGGTAGTCTTGCTTGGGTGGCATATTTAGGATAAGAAAATGCATAAACATAGTCCTAAGAGCCTTAAGTGCATAGAGATGGGTTATTCAAAGGAGTCCAAATCCTATCAATTGTTCGATCCTACTAAGAATAAGATTGTCATTGGGAGAGATCTCATCTTTGGTGAGGTGACTTCATTTGAGGATGCACTTCAATGCATTTATATAGTACAACCATAACCTTAAACTTTTTAATATATGTACAAGTATCTTTGGGGTTTTTAGCATGCAATATAAATATTAAGAAAAACACCAATCTTTTTGTTTTAAGGTATGAGAACAAAGTTAAAGCAGCTCTCCTATGCACAAAGGAGATTTTATAATATTTTAACTGACATGAATGATCTAATCTATGATAACTAAACACCACATATGCTAAAAATAGACATCAAAGAGAATGAAAACACAAGAATTGGAATTCTAAACAAAGATGAGATCCTAAAATCAAATAAAGGGAATTGCATATAAAGTTATGATAACTAAACACCACGTGCTAAAAGTAGACATCAAAGAGAATGTAGACACAAGAATTGGAATTGTAAACAAAGATGTGATCCTGCAAATCAAGTAAAGGAAATTCTATCTAATGCTACAATTACCAGCTCAATGAAGATTTCAGTACAAAGCCTACAATAGTAAAAAATATTTGATTTACCAAATGAAAACATACAAGATAATACAAAGCAGCTTGAACAATAATTTCAGCAATGGGTAGGTATAAGATCACTATTGGCTAGCTAATGCTTTTGTCCAAATCAACTAAATACCAAAATGCTCATAATAAATTATTTGAAAATAAGAAACTAAAAATAGATTTCTTCTAATAATTGTGGCTTGCCAAAGATAATAATAGCTAAAAATATTAAATAGCTATTCTGCAGCATCAGTTGGCTCCTTTGATAATTCTAGCAATGATTCCTATACCTAGGCATGTTACTATGAAAATTTGAAATCATTTTTTCAACATTTTCAACAAATCTATGAATATGGCCAGGCTAAAAAATTGAAGAGATCCTACATACATTATCAAAAAAGCTCATTTCATAGCTGAAATAACTCAAATCGCCATTTTATTTTATGATGAAAACATCTTTTCTACCTTCAACACCAGTGTCCCTCCTTTTGTGGTGTTTTTCCTTATTCTTTTTTCAAAATTCAAACCACAATCAAAACTTTGAGGTTCATATGTCACTTTCCAACTTTTTAGACCAAAATCACATTTTTTGACCAATTTTCTCACCTCTTGTTCCCCTGTGCCCACTTTTGTTCCAATGTCATTATCTTGTTCAATTAGCATACACTAAAAGTTTAGGGGTGCCTCGGGCATCTCCTATGTGTGTTATCCCATTTCACCATCCTCCACAAGATGAGAGTCAGTGGATCATATAAATATTCTATCATTTTGTATTTTGGATGACACATGAAAGTTCCTTAAAAGGTGATTTTGGCTACTATTGGATTGGGGTATGTTTCCAACTTTGAGCATTTTAGCATACAAATGTTGGACTCCTTTTGCAAAGTTTAATATTTAAAGCACTTTATTAGTATGAATTGTAGCTTAGATGATGTTGTGACTCATATGGATGTATCTTTTGTATGTAATAGAATGCATCCAACCTATACATGTGATTATATGTTGTATCTAGTATCTTGGTTCTCCTTCCTTTGGTTATTATTATTTAGTAAAATACCATGAACTGGAAAATAAACTAAATACAGGAATGCAATTGAAGCACCTTACCATTAGAGCTCAAATTTCTGAGACTAGATGATCTAGAAATTTGTTGACCTACAAAGCATTTAAATAGACCCACCATCAGTATCTTCTGAAAGGAAACTATTGTTGGCTCTCTTTTATATGAACTTATAATAAGAAAGCATTGTAGGTTGATCAACCTCACCCTAATTTCAACATATTAATAAATCACATTCCATGAAATCAAGTGGAGTTGGTTATGTGTTTTCAACTAAAATCTAAGGTATCCTTTTTTGTTTTTAGAATAAGTGTTATTACTGAAAGTGAAAATTGCTAATAAAGAATATCATATAATGTTTGTGCAATGTATAACAATAGAAAATTATACAATTATTTGCATTAAAACTTCTTTTATTCATCAAATAAAAGTGCATATCCCACACAAGCTATGAGAATAACTCAAAAAACATGCATTTACAAAAGTAAACATATGCATGAAAAGATGAAATGGAAATAAAGAAATGAAACCTGTCATTGCCTAGAATGACGAATCCCATAGTTGTTGGCAGCATCCCTAGTTTCCTCTTCAGCTTCAGCTCCAGTTACTTCACCATCCAAAAGGCCTATAGGGAGAGTTAAAAAATGATGTTAGAGCTCAGGGTCACATTTATTTATCTACATGTTTTTTTACATGGATAGCTTACTCATACAATACATTGAATCCGAAAGAACAAAACAAAATCAGATCATAACTCCATTCTTTTATCTAATAATTTTTCTTAATGTAAAAGTATTGGTATCATGATCATCATTTAATATTCTACATTGATATCATTCATATTTCAGCATGTGGGATAAAATGGGCTCCCATAAGGGTTGATCCCATCATGTTGTTAGTGAAACATTATTGATCATGACAGGGTGCACAATCCCTACATCAAACATATTATAATCTCATCAAGAAAATGCATATCATTCATAACAATGAATCATCATAATTCATTGTTACAAAAAACACATATTTTCCTGATGAGACCATGTTGACATGGATGATAAATTTATCCTATCATGGTTAACAAGGTTCTGTGGTAGAAAGGAAAGTCTCATTGCTATATTTAGGAACATGTCGTAGTGAAATCAGATGAGGTAAAATACAAGGTTTAAAGGTTAAACACGGTGACATAAAGGATGACTATGTATTGGCTTGAAAAAATGTCGCATGATGTCAAATTGGAAGCATAGTTGAAATTCAATGAAAAGCTAGTAAGAGAAACAAGCCATTAAGAGAGAACATGATGCTATGAAGGGGCATACGTCATTATTAAAATAGCATCCATATGATCAGAAATGAACATCATACAAATAGGTGTATATATCAACCTAAATAGTACAATGAAATAGGGTTTCCTCAATTCTTTAGCTGGTAACAAATGAATTTATCAAAACCAATGAGAATGTTGATCAAATAATAGTAAAATTTATTGGATCATGGTTTTTAAAAGAATGCCATATCAATGAAAAATAGAGAATATATTGCTCGTACCAAAAAGAGACATAGTGATTCCAAATGTCAAATTTTAAATCAATGATATAAAGGTCAGTGGTCATAAAAAGACAACAAAAGATCATCAATTAAATATGTACAAGAAGTATAATAATGACTTCCCAAACAAAAACATGAATGAGACATAACATTAATCTTTCAAAATGATTTTCATTAGGTGAATAGAATATTGATATGGAAACAGTTCTACCATGTTGCCATAGAAAATAGATCAAAATGGCATAGGAATTTTTAGTCAAAGTAGAGACAATAACTCTATACTGAGAAAGGAAGCAATAAAAGTCACAGTATTAGATCATGTTCATTATATTCCAATCAAAAGAAGATATGTAGCATTCATAGGCATGTAGGTACAACATATCAAGCTATAAATCACCAACATGAGTACTAGAGATAAGAGCAGAAATATATAATACTCAAAAACATGGTATGATTAGTGTCAAAAAGATAAAATTCATAATATAGTCATGGCATGGTTAGAAGATATATTTGTCTCAAGCTCAAAGGAAAAAAGACTACTATAAGAAGAGGAAGATACAATCATGACTGTCAAAGGAATCTAAAAGAAAAACCATATCCATGCAGTCATATAGAACAACACTAAAAGAATAATGATGCACCATCACAATGATACACATTAAAGTAATAAGGACACTATATTCCAGAATCACAAGGAAAATCCATACAAGGTACAAAAGAGTGGTAAAATTATTGTAATCAATCATGTACAATGCAATGTTAATAGTGGATTAGAAAGAATGCTCAACAAAAAATAGAGGCAATACAAAGCATTAATATCAATATGGAGGTCCATAAACCATACCGGAGGAGTGTTGTCAACATGTGTGGTGCATATTAGATCAAGTTCAAACATCTTTAAATCACATATTATTGAGACAATCAGTTTTAGACTGTTTAGGGATAGTTTTGGGGTAGTTAGAAATGGTTGCAGCTGGTTTTAGGGAATTAGAAGTCTATATCAATGTTGATCCACGGGTTTGGAGACATGATATAGAGTTTTTGATGTAAGGGGACATTTTTTTAATGTATCAAATCAATAAACACTAGTGATTCTTGTAACTGTGTCTTTGCCCATGGGTACAGTCCACCATAACAAGGTAACAATGAATTCTCATGTTCATTTAAAATGTGATCTTGATGGGATGATAATGTAGAATCATGGACTAGTGTTTTATTTACATGTTTAAGCAACTATATCATGTTTGGATTGTTCTTGAGACAGAGAGATTGACTGGTATTTGGGTCTGTGATTGATTTTTGGGTACAGTCAACATTGCTGGGTTGAAATCCTTTAAGTTGATGTAACTCTCCCACCCCTGTGGCCACTGTGATTGGTGGGAGAGGTTTAAAAGATGTATATTATCCTTGTATTGTAATTTTCCTATGTAAGGATAAGGGGTGTTGATGTTGAAGACCACATAATGGTGGAATTTCTTGAGTGAAGGAGAGCCAGTTTGACACCAGTCACTTGGGAAGCATTTTCCATTAAGAATAGTTGCATTGGATGATGGAATATGGATGTTTGTATCCATAATGATGTGTTAGAACCAATGATTTGATCTCGAGATGAGTATGAAGTTTATTTTGCATAGGCCCTAGATAAATGACCCTAGGAACAAGGGTTTGATGATTAGATGAATAGGTGGAGAGTAGTTGTCATTTAGCAACTTTTGCAACAAATGTTGCTGACAACATTTTGCAATGTTGTGCAAAACTTGATAGAATTAATCCTAGCGTCTATCCAAGGTGGATCTAACATATTTTGATGTTAATAACATCAATTCCACCACCCCTAATATAATTATACCCATCCAATGTCATATCAACCTTAGTGAGTCATAGAATTTATAAAATGCGATTCTTTGTTAGACGTATATTTGAGATTTTCTATCAAGATTTACTTTGCAGTTTTCACTCTCTTATGTATAAATCTAATTTGATGAACATGGTGATGCAGATTGGTTGATGAACATGTTTAAGAAGTAAAATATTTCTTAAAGTGAATGAGAAATAATATGGAATAAGAAGTAGGTGTTTTTGACCATTGAATCTACGTCATTGGTTTAGTTTGATCTTCACTTGGTTTTGAGAATAGTTTAATATTCTCTACTTAATAAGGCCAACCACATGAAGGTGGAAGCTCATTTGGTCCCTCCCCCCCCCCCCCCCCCCAACATCACTCTAAATTCCCCATTAACATATAATAACATTCATTCATTCATTCATCCATTTTTGAAATATAACATTCAATTATTATAATCACATAACATTCATTAACACATAAAATTAATTAATACACAATATTCATGAATAATTGATTAACACATCATTCATCAACATTTACTAGTACAAAATTACATCCATTAAGACAACGTTCTTTCATTAGCAAAAAATGTTAATTACAATCATTTCTTTTTTGGTTTCTTGCTCATTTTTCTAAGGTAATGGCTAAGCGGAGCATCAATATCCTCGTCATTCCCCTCCTCTACAAATTCTAATCTGAACACATGTCTCCTCCTCATCTGTTCAGGAATAGGAGGCTATTGCGCCAAAGGGGGGTCCACTGCAATAAAAACTATGTTATGGGTTAAATTCACACCATTTTATATTAGTGTTACAAGTATTTCATTAATTAAAAGAACTATAAATCAAAAAATAAATTTAAAAGAACAAAACATAGATTTTCTTTACTTGAATGTGCCACATTATCTACATGTTGATCACTTTGAACATCCTCCACTCGTTCAACATGACGTTCTATATGCTCTATTAAAATATACACAAAAAAAGGTTACACCAATTTTAATTTAAGATGTTAAATTGTATTAATAATTACATAATTAATTTTCAATAGCAAATAAACACCTCCATCGACACTACGATGCACATTAGGGCATTCATCATGCAATGTAGGTTTTGTGTTAGGATTACAAGGCTGCATTGCAATGTCATGCGCATTATTATCATTGTTTGCTTTTTAAAAACAAAAATAGTCAATTTATGTTCAAAATTAACATCAAATAGATTGTTTCTCAAGTATTCAATTTCAATTTTTTTTGTGGCATATTTACATGTTCAATTGATGTAGGAGACTCTTGAGTTGGGCCAGTGGAAGCTTGGCGTAGGCGTTCAGCCATGACTTGATAGCCTTCTTTGAAGGAAATTTTTTTGTGTTCTGTCGTGGCCTCTAAATTAAAATCTTAGCCCTGCATTTTTTGATTAAACAAAATTATTTGCATTTTATAAATAATTTTGATCTGGAATTCATTTATTGCTACATATAATTCGTGCTTTAATTTTTGAATATCCACCAGAGCCAAGTTTGTGCTACCCAATCTTTTGCAATCTGGCCTTTATTGCCTTTGATGTGTCCTGCAACCTATGAAAAGTTTGAAATATGTTAGATGATATAGATATAAAGATCACTAATTAGTGCATTATTACATTCTACTAGTAGTTAATACTATCACATACCTTCTCTCATTTTCTCCAGTGCAATTCCTCTTTGAGAATCCCCTTTCTCCTTTGCATCCAAAATGAACTCATTCTAATCCCTCACTGGAATAAAGGGAGGACGCTTGTACTTTGGGTTCTGGATGAGACTCCTTCTATATGAGTCCCTTACAGTCTTAAGATGTTTGGCAGCTTTTTCTAAAATTTTCTTCTCCTCAAAAATGTTACTACCAAACTCATTCTCTAAATCTTTTATGAGTTGATCTTTTAATTTTTTTTCTTGCAAATTCCACCTTTTAAGAAAAACACAAAATTGTTAGATAGAAAAATTAACTAAAGTTGTGTACTTGAATATAGTAAAAGAAAAGGCCTAAATGAAAGAAAAAATATTGTACCAATTAATGATACAAAATTAAAACAGTGGGATAGGATTGGTTCACTTATGATGTTCTACCTTGTATGTATGGTGGGCCCGAATATCTTCTATGTGAAGTCATAAAGCATCTTATAAAAATAGTCATTTCCTACAAAAATATCATGGGATAATGAATCCAAAACTTGTTATGAATAGGTAAATGCATATTATAATATAAATAATAATAATTTTAAAGTACTAGGAAGTTTAAGACATTTTAAAGGCATCAATTCTTTATCTTCAATCAACAATGATGTCTGCATAACTCTCGTGCTAGAAACAAGGGTAGATCCAGGAAATGGTGGTGAATTATCACCAATACATGTACTCTGATCTGTATCTGGCATAGCAGATGGCACTGATGTATCTCCTACTCCACAAAATTAATCCAATATGAGATGCAGCCAAGATTAAAGTACAAATTATCAAATCATAATTAACATAAAACCAAATATAGAAAAACAAGGATTTACCAAGCATAGACCATGAAGGCATTGATGTTTGCATGCCCCTTGTTTCCAACATTGCACTCAGCAATCTTAGATGGACATCGATCGACCTCCTAGGAGGAGTCGCCTACACTTGATCACCTGAATAATACATTGTTAGCAAAGGCATTTTGAAATAATAAAAGTAAGAGTAGCTTTCAATAAAGTTTGAGCAAAATTTTTCTTAGAAATTTTGAATTTTTTGTAACTGTACCTTTTCCTATAGCTGTATCTATGGTATCAATAAGTCCAATGAAAAATATACACTTCTAATTAGTAAGTCCAATGAAGTTTTTGAATGTTCCAAAGAAAAAATTACTTGTAACTTGTTAACTTAAGGATTATTTTACTTGAGGTGGTTGGAGCTCTGCTAGTACTGGCCTCACCGTGATGTCAATGACTAGGTACTTGAGCAAACAAAAAATCCTGTAACAAGAACACATACATATTTTAGTTCACGATACACAAAGAGTATAAAAAATAAACCTTTATTGAAATTTTGTTATAACTAAAGATTCATTACTACTTACTTCATAATGATGTACTTGCACCATCAATTCATCTTTCCTCTTCAACATCTCCTTGTAATCACCCAAAAATGGTCATCTAGACTATTAGCCCTTTGCTAGCATTATTTGCTAAAATAATCAATTGCCTATTCTTGATCAAATCCTAATTCTATCATTTATTTGATTATTTTCTATGGATTAACCATTTTTATCCTAAGTCTTTATTTAATTAAAAAGAATTTCCTCCCCTTTTATTAAATAAAAAGCCCCCACTTTTCCTCTTATCCTAAGTTGCACAAATAAAGCATTATTCTTATTTTATAAAAAGAAGAAAAGGCCTTTTTGTCTCATATGGGACACAAAAGTCAACTCTTATTTTCTCATTGGAGGATATTTGTGCACATGGATTGCTCCTCTTTCAAGCTCCACCCTTGATTAAATCTTTTGCCTCTTAATCTCCATGGTCCATTCCTTTTCATTTCCTTTAAAAGGAGAGCTCTCTTCTCATTCTAGGGATCCAAATTTTTATGCTAATCTTATGCTACAGGATTTCTTGGAGACTTTGGAGCTTTTGAAGACTTTGGATCTTTTGGAGATCTTATTGCATTTAGCCTTCATTTCTTGCATTCTTAGCTTAGCTTCATGTTTATGCTTTCTTAGTTTAGTTTCCTTTCATGCTCTTGTTTAGTTCACATAGCTTAATTAGCAAGGATTTGTAACAGTCCTATCTTTCATTTTCATAGCTTAGCTTGCATTTCCATTCTTAGCATAGCTTGCATTTCATCTCCATTTGGATTCTTGAGGATATTGGCATTCTTGCCCTTGTCTCATCGAATCTCTCATTGCATGGTTTACTAGCAAGCTTATTAGCTTAATAGCTCTAGCTGAGAGCATTCTTAAAACCCTTGCACTCCATGCCTAGGGAGCTCTAGGTTACCTTCCCAAGGTTTCCCATTCATGGATTCTCTTGGAAGCAATGGCTTAGAGAAGTGCACATTCTAGTGTGTACACTCTTCGGTTGGATTTGCATTTTCCAAAATGCTAATAATTTTTGCATTGACTTTTTTTAGTTTTTTCTTTACCGTATTTATTATATTAGGGATATCTGGGATATCCTCATCCGTATCTACAGCTATTGCCTTTGTTGATGTAGGTGCTTTCCCCCTATCCTGAATATCAATTTGTGACAGGAATATCAGTAAAACTATCAGAATAACTCCAAAAACCTAAATAAAATAACATAATAATATAATATTTTTCAACTATCTAATTTGTACAATTACAATAAGGTTTACCATTGCTAAAGAATGGGTGGGAGGAGCATCCCCTCGACCTCTATCATGTGGGGGATCCATGTTGTCCCATGACAAAAATTAAATATAAAAACTTCAGCGAACTGAAATCAATAGACTTAGCAAAAAAAACTTATTAATAAAATGGTATATTGGAGTCATAAACTTGAGGTTAGTTTAAATGGTATATAATACTTACTACCCTCATGATAGTAACTTTTTTTGTATCTATGCGATTTAAATGGTAATCTATTAGTAGTTATTCCTCCACACTTATTGATTTTATCGCACATACAAAAACATGATTCCCCTCACACACTTGAAATATGCAATTGGGTTTCTTATTAGTTGAGGAAGGTCACGTACTATTTATAAAACCCACAATATTCCCTGTTTCTTTTGGTCTCCCATCAATTTACATAGCAAATATTTTACTTTGATCATTTTCTTTCCATTGTATATAATTTGCTGACAGTGCATACCTACGCATACTTTTTTTATATTGAACAATCCACATTCAATCATTGTAATTGTAACAAGGCTCAACATACTCCATCAATTTAACAACTTTGTTGTAACATACCATTATCCCATCCATGGAAAATAGGCCCAAACCATGTAATGAGGATGGAGCTATGCGATATATCCTCTCGTTAACACAAAAATCAATGTTAATTGGAGGTAGCTCATTGGGTACCCATTCTTTCTCAAGATGTGTGTACCAAAAGGGCACCTTGATGTCGCCTTTGGTCTCATCATCATAAGAACATGACCCCCCTTTAGGAAGAAAAAATTGCATGCGTTTATTGAATTTTTTTCTAATCTTTTGACCTCTAGTTGATCTCCCTATTTTAGTCGTACTACATGTTGAACTTTCATCTACCATTCCCGCATTTCCCTCATTCAAGGAAGATAGATCTAACAAGTACCTATTTGGTGGGTCCTACAATCCATCAAATGAGATATTTTTGTCCCTGCTTCAAATAGAATTTTGATAATAATTAAATAATATATATAGAATAATCAAGTCTTGAATAGAGTCGTGACCCATATGGTTCTTCTTTGTCTATATGTGGGAGATATAAAATGTAAGTTGAAAATTAAGGAAAGGCACAAAAAATAGGAATCATATAAAAGGATCAACAAGAATAATATAAGAAAATCATGTCTATTTATAACATACATGCTCAATGATAAACAAGAAGAATATAAGAAAATTATGCCTATTTATTTACTTATACCTGCTGATTCATGTCACTGTGCAGGATCCTCGTCAAAGGGGTTAAATTTACTGCATATGTTAATCATTTATCTTAAGTTAGCTAAAAATTACATGATACATATACTAAAGTTTATGTAGAAGACAACATGAACAATATGCAAGATCGTAAACATGAACAAATTACCTTTACCTTATATATGGAATGCAAGATCATCAACATAAGGGGTGACGATGTGTGTAGTCAATTGTCTATTTCCAGAAAGGGTGACAATCAAACAAAATATATACATGTATCAACAGCAACTAATTGAGAATGATAAGCAATAAATTGGTAATTGTAAATCACATATGTTGTAACTAAACTAAGGGAGTTTCACTAATGTATATGTGAATCATTTATCTTAAGTTAGCTAAAAATTACATGATACGTATGCTACAAATTATGTAGAAGACAACATGAACAATATGCAAGATTGTAAACATGAACAAATTACCTTTACCTTATATATGGAATGCAAGATCATCAATAGAAGGGGTGACAATGTGTGTAGTCAATTGCCTGTTTCTAGAAAGGATGACAATCAAACAAAATATATACATGTATCAAAAAAAATTAATTGAGCATGATAAGAAATACATTGGTAATTGTAAATCACATATGTTGTAACTAAACTAAGGGAGTTTCACTAATACATATGTGAATCATTTATCTTAAGTTAGCTAAAAATTACATGATACATATGCTACAAATTACATAGAAGACAACATGAACAATATGCAAGATCGTAAACATGAACAAATTACCTTTACCTTATATATGGAATGCAAGATCATCAACATAAGGGGTGATGATGTGTGTAGTCAATTGCCTATTTCCAGAAAGGGTGACAATCAAATAAAATATATACATGTATCAGCAACAATTAATTGAGCATCATAAGCAATAAATTGGTAATTATAAATCACATATGTTGTAATTGTTATTAGTATTTTACTCATTTGAAAAGGCCTAGTTACTAAGTTAGACTACTACACCCTAGTTTGAAAGTATTAGTGGTCTTGCTTAATATTTGTGTTCATTTCATTGCAAAGTACATGAAAGAGGAGGAAATGATCTACATCTAAGCATTGCATATATATGTATAATGTTTTAAGTATGTTGCATGAACAAGAAAGAACTAGAAAGAAAACATCTATTTGAGCTCACATAGGCCGTGAGCATAGCTATTACTAGAATTGGATGAATGAGTGCAGATATACATAAAGTAATCAATTAAATACAGGGGTACCAGACATTTCTTGGCAATGGTGTCTAGATCCGGTCCTATCTAGAGAGCTCTTGTGGTCCAAAACCTACAAGAAGAGAAGAGAAGATATGGGTTAGATCCATGGATCTAAACAATGCCTGGTATCACAGTATTCACAAAATGCATACATACACTCAGCCATACACCTCTGGGAAAGGCTATTCTCAGGGCATGTGTATAAAAGGCTCAAGAGATAAAAGAAACACCATGTTTTCACTGACGTGTTTGTTCCATGTGTAGATACAGGAGGAGTCAATCCAATAATAAATTCAAGGATGTTGGGTCCCAGATGAATGATCTTGACCCTTGATGCAGATCATGATAGGAAAACCTCAAGTCTCCTGTCAGTGACTGCATCACGGGCCAAGAACACCCACGGTTAACAGGGAAGCATCCAAATGATGCAGTATCAAGAGAACATTCATAACCAACATAGCCATAAAGTATGAGCTCTATTTTCATGAGTGTGATACCATGGATGTTAAGTTTTAAGATCATGAACATTTCAACATGTAGTAGCAATAGCATGCCTCTGGCTCACGAATTCCAAAGCAAGATGAAATAGCAAGTTCGTATGTAAATAACATGTGAATACAAGGGAATCCGATATCAAAACAATGGATTAGGGTGTCAGTCCTTACATAAAACTCATGGCTATGCAATGAAAGGAGATAACACAATGCTAATCAAATTAAAGAGGCCTTAGTCTATAGGCCACGTGTATTAAAGATAGTGGACTGGCATCATCAATGGATCACAAATTAAGAGGAAGTGGCCTGTAAGAATAGGTTA
This sequence comes from Chamaecyparis obtusa, assembly GCA_027943335.1. NCBI lineage: Eukaryota > Viridiplantae > Streptophyta > Pinopsida > Cupressales > Cupressaceae > Chamaecyparis > Chamaecyparis obtusa. The sequence continues at coordinate 408,124 of BSBK01003272.1, forward strand.
CAATAGCATATACACATGTGCCATGAATTTAGGGAATACTAACAATAATGTGATAATCCATGGGTTACTGGAGTTATTAAGCAAGGGAGATCTTGATAACATCTCTGGCACCAAAAAATCAATAGTAAGAATGGCCTACCGATAAAGCTTGGGATCCAAGCATTGATTATATTTGTAGCACATGTGGTAGAACATGACAATGATGACCCATAGGTGGCATCAATAGTAAGCCCGATTTCATACACAAGCCAGGATATGGAACCAAAGCAAAATACAAAGGGTAATATCAACAACAGGAATGTTCATATACAAATACGGTGCCCTAGAAGTTTCTCATAGGTCACCAGAAGAGATAGGGATGATGTATACAACATGACAGTGAGGTAACAAATATCATGTAACATCATTGTGAATCATGGAACAACATACAGGGAGGCACGATATATAGCCAAAGAAAGGATCACATGTAGGTTTGTGTTTTCAAATGCATACCGTGTAGTCAAACATTAGTGCCAAGCAAGCATGAAGGTTTCAACTCATCAGTATAGGCCAATGAGTATACAAGGGTCCACGATGCCAAGAGCCTAACTCATTGGCTGTCTACGAATAGAGAAGGGCATAAATATGGTAATAGATATGGTAACAGTGATCTTCAGCTCATGGGTTGTCAACAATACAAACACCCTAGCTTTTCCATAGGCCAAGGGTATAGTGCCAATCAAAGCAATGAATTAGAATTCAAATGGTTCTTGCCAACCAGATGCCCTAGATTTTTCAAAGTTGTAGCTCATGGGCATCAAATACACAAACAAGAATACCAAGTAATAAGACAGAGGAGCCATTCATAATAGAGATCAATCCAAACAATAAAGGATGTAAAATAAATGATGCCCTAACATTGAATAATACGTTGATGTCTTAGCTCGATCATGGGTTGTATCCATTCATGCCAAGATCAAACATAATACACAGTGTTACCAACAATAGACATTGGGAGGATCCATGAAAGGGGGCTTTCAATATCAATACTCGAGGCTCGTGGATGCCATCAAAAGCATGATAAAATGAGCATCAATGCCCTAGCTTGATCACTAAAACCATGCATAATGCCAACAAAGAAATACATAGTGTTGTGCCCTAGCTCATGGGATGGTACTAAAATAGTGACATAAAATTAAAAAATGCATTGCAATGAGGTATGCAACAACAAGAAAATAAGATAGAGACAATAGTTTTAGAATATGCCATCATTTTGTGCCCTCATACCAAAGGAAAAATACAGTGGCAAAACCCAACATGCAGAGCACGGTGCCAAGCAAGAATATAGATGTGAAATGAAACACAATAGGAAATGAATCAAAATATAAATAGTCTTTCATTTTTTGCAACAATAAACACAATTTTCAATGCTATCACAATGCCCTCGAAGGAGCCAAACACTCAAAATTAAAATGCAGAGTGATAAAGACAGTGAAATGAAAGATCATGCTTGCCTACCTTGACAATATGAGGCCGTGAGAGGAAAGATGCCAAATGTTTGCATCGGGACTGCCAATGCAAAGGGAAGGTTGCCAGCTACCGAGTTGAGGTTTTTATAGTAGTTTCCATTTCTTAGGAAGGGGGTTTTGATTTTAAATTATGTTTATTATTTTTCCCCCTTCTTTTAGGGTTGAGGGTCGATTTTGGTGCTATTTCTTGAGCATTGGACTTTTGTTGATTAATAAATGTACCTTCTTCTCTTATGTTTGAAGGTTGTTTATTAATTTAGAGTAAAAGGGTTTTAATCCATGTTTATTTTCTAAGCATAGGTGGATTTTATTCAAACATATAAATATTTTTGAATATGTCCTCCTCTTTTAATTAATTTAATTGGGTTGAGGACTATTCATAAGATATTATTAGAATCCACAAGTATTTGCAACATGGATAGGGGTAAATTTAATATGTAAATGTAAAAGTCATTGCACACATGTTATTGAAAATTTTGACAATGGTACTTTTATAAACTATTGTTAGAATTCTCTTTTAATGCATGACTTAGTGGGTAGGGTCATTTCTTTGACTATCTATTTTAGGCATCCCACTTTTTCCACCACCCTTAAAAACTTAGGAATTTGGCATCCGAGTTATGATGCAGCCTCATGGGTCTATTTTGGGATCTTTTTCTATTCTTAGGAGGTGGTGGAGTTTGAATGCAGATTCCTAGGTTTTAGTTATATACCTCTCACTTTTGGTGATAGAGGTTAGCTCTTCATTCTATTCTCTTTGATATGAGGGTTGTAGATCTAAGAGGCATAATTGTACTTAGTTTCTTTTCAATAATAAAATTGATCCTTCTTGTTTCCCTAAAATTTTGGATTTGTTCTCTTGAATCTCATGTAGGATTACTATGATGTCCTTGCATCCTTAATCTACATGGTGATCCAAGTGGGTGTTCAGGAATTCATCTTAGCTCAGTAGTGTAAATTTGTGTGCAATTGAAAAGATCAGAATTGTGGAGATTTCTCCCTTCTCTGTGTTTCAAGTACCTCATTTCATAGGGAGTTTAAGGAAGTAGAATCAAGTTGTGAGTTCAGTTTTGTTTGTTGTTGCAGTAAGCTTATTTTAGTTGTGGATCTTTTTTTGAATTTGGTGAATCACCTTGTTTTCAATCAGTTTCAGTTGTTTATTTTATGCACTCTCTCCCTTTCCTCCTAAAAGTTAGTCAGTTTTTAAGTGATCCAAAGGGAAGCCAACCCTTAATCCAGAGGTCTATTCTCAAATAAGTTACCCACAGCCTGAGAATAGTCTCATGTTTCATAGGATTGTTGGGTTTTAATACTTAGCGAATTGGGTGCAATCCTTAGTGACAACAATAATCATTAGAATTGAACACAACAAATATGTAATGTTTATAATTGTAATCAATAAATCAATATTAAATATAAACTAATCAATATAAATAATTAAATCACATACCTTGTACATTTCAATCATGTCATTGATCATCTTCTGCATCCATCTCATCATCGTCGTCATCATCATCATCATCATCATCATCATCATCATCATCATCACCACCACCACCACCACCACCACCACCATCATCTTCTTATGCATCATCATCTTCTTCTTCTTCTTCATCTTCAATATCTTCTTCTTCCATCACATTATACTTTATCGGCCTTCCTCTTGGATCATGTCTAACAAAAAATGACCAACCCAGTTTATGTGGAACCTCTAAGTAAAATGCTTGCTCACATTAGCTTGGAAGAACATAGGGCTCATCTCCAACTGGCTCAAATGACCTTGAATTAATCATTGTAAATCCATTATCATGTTGAATAATAGTTCTATCAGGATCATTTTTTATTTAGTTGTGATCTACTTGATCATCATGATCTTCTTCCATGGGATCATTACCTTCTACTTCTATATTCACACCTCCATGCTCCCTCATTTGGAAATCCACATTCTCTAGATCGTCATGGTCCATAACATGAAACCCAGGGTGGTTGATCTATATCAAAATGATGACCTTAAATTAACAATGACCATGATGTCATCATGAAATCATGTCTTATGTATTTTATAAATTATTAAAATACATACCAATGGATTAAAATCATTTCCCCCTTCAATGTGACCATGCTGCCTATAATGTTCCTCGACTGTTTTGATTAGATATCTTCGATTCTTTAAGCCCTTACAAATTTTGCAGGGACAATAACATTTTCCATCACCTTTAATTATTTTAAAGTTAGACCACAATCTAGCAATTGTCTCCCTATTTTTTTGTGGGTTGATATTGTCAGACATGTTCTTTCTTGAATGGAATGACTCATTGGTGGAAGAAGGATGATTTGTTTACAACTTGCAGATACAAATCATTAGTGAACAACCATTTTATCAATTCTAATTTTCTCAACACAAAGGGACATTTATCATAGCCATAGAAACCTGATTATTTTTATACAGAATACACCAAGGAGTACAATTAGAAATATTAACCATTTACAAACATGAAAAGTAAACCTAAATCAAATAGCTCATTTTTTTATCAGCATGTGTAGTCTCTGTGTATATGGAAAATGAATGAAATATTAAGCTGAAATAAAATAGTGAACAAAATGGTATTCCACATAGAGTGAATAAAATATACCATCAAACGAAGGTGACAAAATCCTATCACCAAGCATAGACATAGGAAATAAAAAAGGGACAAAAGACAAGACATAAGAAAAATCATTAAGACTATAATCACAAAAAGAAACACTCTTTGTCAACAATGTTTAAAATCATTAGGACTGTAGAAAAATCATTAAGACTATAGAAAATCAAATTCTAGAAATGGATGTTCTGATACTTTGCCATTACAAGAATTGAGCATTCATCATTTGGTATTGTGTATTCCATTTAAGTATGTCAGGCACAAAGTTTTCTATTTAGATTCGACAAACATGCAAATTTGACCAAGCATTATTGGGAACTTGACCCAACAGAAAATGGACCTGTGATATGATTTTCACAATAGTACATGTGTTTTTGGGTAAGCTCCCAGTAGTGCTTAGAAAAATCTGCATGTTCACAATAGACTATGTGCATATAATGGTTGATCAAAGAAGGTATATGCATAGGTGACAAGCATGCAGATTTGTCGACCAAGCATTACTGGGAGCTAGACCCTGCAACAAGTGGACTTGTGATGATTTTTCACAATAGTACATGTGTTGCAGGGTAAGTTCCCACTAGTACTTATGAAAATCTTCATGTTCATCACCTGTGCATATGAAATGGCTCTAATGGAAGATATAGTCATTGAACAACCATTTTGTCAACTCTAATTTTCTCAACAAAGAGGGACATTTATCATAGCCATAGAAACATGATTATTTTCAAATGGAATACACCAAGGAGTACCATCAAAAATATTGACCATTTACAATCATGAACAGTAAACCTAAATCAAATAGCTCATCTTTTTATCATCATGTGTAATCTCTATGTATATGAAAAATGAATGAAATATCAAGCTGAAATAAAATAGTGAACAAAAATTCAAATTCAAGGCCTAATTTATCAAGAGCAACAAACAATGCAAAACCCCATGACAATTAAAAAAAGAAACATGCTTTGTCAACAATGTTCAAAATCCTGTCACCAAGCACAAACATAGGAAATAAAAAAGGGACAAAAGACAAAAAATAAGAAAAATCATTAGGACTATAGAAAAATCATTAAGACTATAGAAAATCAAGTTCTAGAAATGGAAGGTTTTGATGCTTTTCCATTACAACAATTGAGCATTCATCATTCGGTACTTCTTGGTGTATTTCATTTAAGTATGTCAGGTACAAAGTATTCCATTTACATTTGACAAACATGCAGATTTGACCAAGCATTACTGGGAACTAGACCCAGAAAAAAATGGACTTGTGATGATTTTCACAATAGTACATGTGTTGCTGGGTTAGCTCCCAGTAGTGCTTATGAAAATCTACATGTTCATCACCTATTTCTTTGAAAAGTTTCCAGATTCTGAGAAGAGGTATGAGTGGAGGCCAAAGAAGGGATATTTGTGAAGGTTTCATAGAGCTATGTTACTTTTGTCCCACCTCAACTCTGTAAAGAAGATATTCTATAGAATTTTAGAGATCTAGAAAATCTTCACAAATATTCCTTCTAGCCTCCACTGAATATACGTGTTCTCAGAATCTAAAAACTTCAATCATTGATCTATTTGGTTTTGACAAGGAATACACCAAGGAGTACCATTAGAAATATTGACCATTTACAATCATGAACAATAAACCTAAATCAAATAGCTCATCTTTTTATTAGCACGTGTAGTCTCTGTGTATATGAAAAATGAATGAAATATCAAGTTGAAATAAAACAATGAACAAAAATTCAAATTCAAGGCCTAATTTATCAAGAGCAATAAACAATGAAGAACCCCATGACAATCAAAAAAAGAAACATGCTTTGTTAACTATGTTCAAAATCCTATCACCAAGCACAAACTTAGGAAATAAAAAAGGGACAAAAGACAAAAAATAAGAAAAATCATTAGGACTATAGAAAAATCATTACGACTATAAAAAATCAAGTTCCAAAAATGGACGGTTCTGATGCTTTTCCATTATAACAATTAAGCATTCATCATTTGGTACTTATTGGTGTATTCCATTTAAGTATGTTAGATACAAAGTATTCCATTTACATTTGACAAACATGCAGATTTGACCAAGCATTACTGGGAACTAGACTTGACAAAAAATGGACTTGTGATGATTTTCACAATAGTGCATGTGTTGCTGGGTCAGCTCCCAGTAGTGCTTATGAAAATTTGCATGTTCATCACCTGTTTCTTTGAAAAGTTTCCAAATTATGAGAAGAGGTATGACTGGAGGCCAAAGAAGGGATATTTGTGAAGTTTTCATAGATCTATGTTACTTTTGTCCCACCTCAACTCAGTAAAGAAGATATTCTATGGAATTTTAGAGATCTAGAAAATATTCACAAATATCCTTTCTAGCCTCCATTGAATATACATGTTCTCAGAATCTAAAAACTTTGATCATTGATCTATTTGGTTTTGATTTTTATTTATTTATTGGAATCATTAAAAATTTGGTCTCTTACACATCCCACCCTACTTCTCTCCTTCCACTCATGGTGCAGGAGCACCAAGGTCAAGGACATGACCTAAGGAGTGCACCAGGGTCACTGATAGATCCTTGGGTAGAGGTGAAGATAACATGGCCCTCAGGGGTCATTTAATGATGTAATAGACCAATAATGGACATACAATGATGTTTTGATCATATACTGATCATATTGTAATGAGATCAAGGATGTAAGCCTTTATGGAATTTAAAAGGATAAAGTATACCTAGGGATCACTAGGGGTCATTATGTTATTCCTAGAGAATATGAATTGGTGAAAGACCTATAAGGTCAATACAACTAATTGAATATCTAGATAAACTAAAGAAACAATGATTAGAGATCACCGAGCTACTTAAGTGATTTGTAAGATGATTGAATCAGTTAATATGTTTTCATTGATGTCAACTAGTTTTGACAATAATTATTATGATAGTTACAAACATCTGAATATTTGTACAAGGGAGAAAAGATGAAGAAATGAGATATATACATAAGGAAAAGATGGATATGATAGATAAGGATAATGTAAACATTGGGTAACTTATTGATGGGTCTATGGCTTTATATTATTGACTTGAGCATGTTATACCAATCTATTATGAAGAAGAGATTTGATTTGAACAAGTTAATGTGGTCGGTAATTGAAGACTTTTGTATACACCGAGCTAGTTCAGTGTATACCAAGTGACAGTATAACCGAGCTAGTTATCACTGATGCATTTCTATATTAACCAAGTATGGATGATAATACTAAATGCTAAGAATAGCCAATTGAATTTGATGAGATGGAAAGTGTTATGTTTTTGAGGTTAAGGATAAAGTTAGTTAAGAGATCCATGAATGACATAATCCAGAGATGATCTAAGGGATAAGATTAAAATGTGTTAATGAAACATCTATCGAGGAAGGTTTAAGTGAAAAAATGGATGAAGGAGATTAAGAGGAAAAATTTGATAGTTGATATGAAAATGGTTTACTTCTCTATATAAGAGATATGAGTTTCATTGTTGAAACATTCCAGAGAAATAGAGACTAGAGAGATTTCATGTGAAGATTGTATTCAAGAATTCCTGATCAATTGGTTATAGAAAGAATTGAGTTACAGATATTATCGAGCGTCAAAGAACTATTTATCGAGTGAAGTAAGTTGATAAATATTCAAGGAAGTGAATTGATTAATGATCATAGGATTTTATGAGCATGGCATAGATCTGAATATTTGCAATTGAAGTGTGTTTGAATCACATTAGTACTGTATCAGTTTAACCATTGATTCATAAAATATCTTAACTAAGTGGACTTAACAATCTTATTGTACTATCCTATGACATTCATTAAATGTAAAGTGTTATCTTGTTGACCCCATAGTGAATGCTGGTCAAAATTTAACTGTTAGTGATAAATCCTCTAACTAGGTCACACCTAACAGTGTGCATTGTAACCTTTAACAGGGTTGGCTCTTCACCAAGCTCACTTTAGAAGAGTGAATTATTTTGGGTTACCGGTCCCAGGTGGTTTTCCCTTAGTAGGTTTTCCACGTTAAATTATTGTGTTATGTGTTATTTGTTATGATTTTTTGGCTTTCATACATTGCATACTGCATTATTGATTTAGTTGGTAATCATAGTTTGGATAATTACTGATAATCAGTAAAGTGAACTGATAGAGTGATATTTTATGTTACTAAGCTGCATAAATTGTTAAATTTGTTTTGAAAGGTACATCTACGAGTTTGGGACTATAGGATAACTGATTTAACTAATTCACCCCCCTCTCAGTTATTCTAACAATTGGTATCAGAGCATATTGGTTGCTTGGAGGAAATTTTTAAGGACTTGAGCAGAAAGATCACAAGATGTATAAAAGGGAAGTGTCTGATTTGAACAAAGATAACTTCTCCACATGGCAGAGTAGGATGAGGCTTCACTTATTTGGAATTAGGAGTCTGCTATAACTCTACTTGAAAATGGCTACATACAACTGAATGTTGGACCCTTGACTCTGATCAGTTGAGAGACCGGCATGAACACAATAATACTCTGATAGAGATTGTTGCTGCTCTATTTGATGCTGAATTTGAGGATGTCAAGGATTGTACTACAAAAAAGAAAATGTGGGATAAACTTGCACTAGTCTATGGTGGTGATGTGAATGTGATGAGAGCTAGAGATGAAAGCTTGAGAGGTAGATTTGATGAAATGAAGATGAAGGAAGGTGAGAACATTACACAGTACTCTAACTAAATAAAAGAGGTTGTCAATGCTCTTTGGAGAGAAGAAGGTATTATTGATGAAGATACAGTGGTAAGTAAGACACTAAGAACCTTGTTGTCTATTTATGCAATCAGAATATCTGTTATTCATGAAATGAGGTCTGCATCTAATAACACTCTTACTCTTGATAATCTGATTGGAAAGTTAACTACTTTTGAGCTGAATAATTTTGAAAATAGTGTTGTACCGAGTGTGGAATCTACTTTTATGTCATCTCTTAAGATTGGTAAATCTAGCAGTAAGAATAGTATAAGGAATGAAAGTGATAGTAACACTGAAGATGAGCTTGATGAGCTTGAAGCACTTATGGCCCAGAGACTACACAAAGGTAAAGGAAGGTATACAGGTAAGTTACCTTTAGCTTGTTTTAATTGTAAAGAGGTTGGCCATATTGTTGCTATATGTCCTAACATGAAAGAGGAAGATAAAGACAATGACCGATCTGGTGATGGAAAGTTTGGCAAAAGGAATAAAAGAGGTTATCGACACTATGACAAAAGAGACAATAGAGATAACTAAGATTATAAATACAAAGGCAAGAAGGCATGTTACCTTATTGATGATAATGAAGATGACACTGACACCGACACTGATGATGATATTGCAGTAGTATTTGTTGCAATGAAAGATGATTTAGAAGAGGAGGAAAGGTATGTAGAAACATCACTCATTTCTAAAGTTAGTAAAAATGACACATGGATCATAAATAGTGGTTGTACCCATCACATGACTGGTGATGAAGATAAATTTGAACATCTTGAGCATTATAATGGAGGATCAATGAAAATGGGAAATGACACACCTTGTATGGTAAAAGGAAAAAGGTCTATCTTACTGAATGGTAGAATTGGATGTGATAATGCATACTAGATAAAAGGACTTAATTACAATTTCTTGAGTGTAGCACAACTGAATAACTTAGGTCATCGAGTAGCATTTGAAAGAAAGAAGGTGAAAATCTATGATGATAATGGAAAGCTTGTTGGTACTAGAGGACAATCAAAAGGTAATTTATTCTATCTTGAAAATGCTGAAACTTCTTGTTTACTGGTGAAGAATGAAGATGTATGGCTATGGCATAAGAGGTTATGTCATGTGAAATTTGATAACATGATTAAGATCAGTAGAAAGAGAAAAGTTAGAGGGCTACCGAGTCTAACTAAACCTGATCATGTTATGTGCCATCAATGTCAGAAAGGAAAGATGACCAAATCTAGTTTTAAAAGTAAGGACTACTCATCTAAAGATATTTTGGAGATGGTTCATACCGACTTATGTGGTCCCATGAGAACTCAAAGCTACTATGGTGATAGATATTTTATTTTATTTGTTGATGACTATACTAGGCTGATGACAGTAATGTTTTTGAAAGAAAAATCTAAGGCATTCAAATTGTTTAAATGGTATAAGGCAAAAGTTGAAAAAGAAATTGGACAAGTACTGAAATGCTTAAGGTCTGATAGAGGAGGTGAGTTTGTTTCTAATGAATTCACTAATTTTTGTAATGAGCATGGAATCAAAAAATAGGTTTATGCACCTAGGACACCACAACAAAATGGAATTATTGAAAGGAGGAACTGATCTATTGTTGATTGTGCTAGAACATTAATGATTGAGAAAAAATTTGTACAAATATATTGGAGAGAGGCAGCTAGCACTATATTATACACCATGAACTGAGTTCAACTAAAGAAAGACACAAACAAGACACCTTATGAGTTATGGTTTGGATATACACTGAGTGTAAGTTATTTCAAAATCTTTGGCAGTGAGTGTTATATTCTGAAAGATGATAGGAATGGTAAATTTGACTCCAAAGGTGACAAAGGAATATTTTTAGGATATTATACTGAGATTAAAACTTATAAATGTTTGAATAAGGTTACTAATAAAATGATCGAAAGTGATAATGTAATCTATTTGATGAGTTTGTTGAAAAGAATGATGAAGAAAGCATGAAGGAACTAGAAGACTACGGTAGGTTTGCATATGTTGAAGATCTAGATTATCTACCAAAGCCATAGGTTGAGTCTACCGAGCATCAAGAAAATGCTACCAAGATTTAGAAAATAGAAACCAAGAATCAGGAAGGAGCTACCGAGCAAGAAAATGAACTTGAACCAAATGATGAGCAAAGGAGAGAACAAGTGCTAGCAAAATTTGTTAGAAGACACCATCCAAAGAATCAAATCATTGGAGATAAGAAAGTTGGTATGTTAACCTAAAGTAAGTTAAGACACAACACATGCTTAGTTTGTGAGTTTGAACCTAAGAATGTTAGGGATGCACTTGAAAATGAGGAATGGATCAATGCTATGAATGGAGAAATTGAACAGATTGAAAATAATAAGACATGGACATTAGTACCCAGACCAAAAGATAAAAATGTTATTGGTACTAAATGGATTTTTAGAAACAAGTTAGATGAAAATGGTGAGGTAACTAGGAATAAGGCAAGACTTGTTTGCAAGGGATATGCACAAGAAGAAGGTATAGATTATGGTGAAACCTTTGCACCAGTGGCTAGACTTGAAGGAGTCTGTATATTACTTGCATATGCTACACATAAGGGATTTAAGGTATATCAAATGGATGTGAAATCATCTTTTCTAAATGAAATTCTTGAGGAGAAGGTCTAGATAGAACAACCAGAAGGCTTTGTTGATCCAAATTAGAAGAACATGGTATGTAGACTACACAAAGCTTTTTATGGACTAAAGAAAGCACCGAGGGCATCGTATGAAAGACTACATGCTTATCTAGTTAGTATTGGTTTTGTGAGACTAATGAGAATAGTAATATGTACATGAAAGGAGGATCTGATGATAATATTATGATTGCTGCTATCTTTGTTGATGACATAATCTTTGGTGGACATGATCTGATTTAAAAATCTTTTACTAATGAAATGGGAAAGGAATTTGAGATGTCAATGTTTGGAGAAATTAAATTCTTTCTAGGTCCACAAATGATGAAGGGTGCTCCCCTTAATACCACAAACACATAACAGAAATAGAGAAACAACAACAATAATATGCAAGAACAGAAAATTGGCTTCTTATTATCTCCACAAATGTGGAATTACAAACTTTCAGAATTACAATATGCAAAGCCACATGGGCATTCCCTTACAATATTCTATAGGACAAAGCCTTGAATCAATACCCAGATCTACTACCCAGAACTGCCCTAGACAACACTACGGGTCTTCTTTATATAGGCAATTTCCACCGCCTGAGAAGGTTCTAGAAATTTAGCCCTTAGGGCCGACCAAAATGAGAATTATTTTATTTTACAATTTATTACATCAAAGTCAGCTCAAAATGAGTTTTGAAACCCAAACAAAAATTTTGAAGAAAAATTATTTTTCGCCATTTCAGGTGACCCAACTTTCGAAGACCATAAGTCATCACCCATTGACCCGATTGGCCATTATAACCCCATTCTGGAAATGCCACGAAGGACTCTACAAGCTTGACTAGCGCAACATGTTTGTCACCCAAATTTTCAACCTCATCCAGGGCCTCTAAATCTTTCAAAACTGAGTTCAAAGTTTCTGTACCCTGCTGCCAATACCGAAAATCTTCAATATCTTCAAAACTAGACCTGATCTAGCCATGAAACTTTGCTGGCAGGCTGATATGACTGAGATGAACCTCCATATGTAAAATTAGAACATTCCGAGATCGTAAGACCAACTTACTAAAAATAGCAAGTTTCCATAAATAAAAACTTTGCACAAGATAGCCCTTATTGAATACAAAAATAGAAATAGTTTTGGGTGATGCAAGATTGCTCTTACACCCAGGATGCTCCTGCATCAACAAATTATACAATAGAATGATGGGATTTTCATCACTCAATCAAAATACATAAAGGAAGTATTAAAGACTTTTGGCATGGAAGAATTAAAATCATTAGGAACACTGATGGTAACAAGATGTAAATTGAAAAAGGATGATGAATCTACAGAAGTAAATCAGACTTTGTACTAATCTATGATTGGAAAACTGATGTATGTGGTACACAGTAGGCCTGATATAGCACATGCTATTGGGATTGTGGCAAGATTTTCTACCAATCCTAAAGATTCACGTATGGTTGTAGTTAAAAGAATTTTGAGATACTTGAAGAAGACTGAAGACTATGGTTTATGGTACACAAAGGAAATAAAATTTGAACTCTGAGTTTATACCGATGCAGATTGGGCTGGAAACATAGATGACCAGAAGAGCACAACTGGTGGAGCATTTTTCTTAGGAGAAAGGCTTGTGACTTGGATAAGCAATAAACAAGCATGCATCTCTTAGTCTACTACTGAAGCAGAGTATGTTGCTATTACTGCAAATTGTTCAAATATTGCTTGGATCAAACAAGTATTGGAAGGAATGAATGAGGTAATTACTGAACTAGTGATTATATATTGTGACAACACCAGTGCTATAAATATATCCAAGAATCCTGTGATGCATTAAAAAACAAAGCATATATCTATTAAGTATCATTACTTAAGGGAACAAGTTCAAGAGAAGCAGGTGACACTGGAATTTGTGAAATCAAAAGAACAACTTGCTAACATATTCACCAAGCCCTTACCCAAGGATACATTTGAGTATTTGAGGACTAGACTAGGGGTCTATCCCCTATCTATTGGTCACTAAGGTGATTAGGAGGTTGCATCAACCTATACTTTATCAAAAGATCATTCATGTTGATGCACATAGCTCACACTTTATTTTTTCTAAGGTTGTGAAAGATTGTAGAAGCTGGAATAGAAATTTGTTTATCAGTACACTGAAGGTACCTGATATGAACCGAACAACAAAGAATTACTTAGCTGTTGAAGAGCTGTATATTTTATTTGGCATTTTTGTCAAAGGGAGAGGAAATGAATATGAAAAATTAGTTAGTGAGAACACCAACAGGAAGGAAGACTAATACTGGAAAATCTGTTACTGAGAACAAGAATCTGAGAACTGAAAAGATCAAATCCGTAGAGAGAGTCTGCATGTAATGTTGTTTTGTTTTGTAGTGATTAAACATATTAAATATCAAGCTAGGGAGAGCTTATCGAGCTATAGAATTTACTTACATAGTTGTAGGATACATGTTTGGTATGTGTATGGCATATTTTCATATTGCTTGTGTTGCCATCAATGCCAAAGGGAGAGATGATGAACTACAACTGATTGAATATCTAGATAAACTGAAGAAATAGTGATTAGAGATCACCAAGCTACTTAAGTGATTTGTAAGATGATTAAATCAGTCAATATGTTGTCATTGATGTCAACTAATTTTGACAATACTTATCATGATAGTTACAAACATCTGAACATCTGTACAAGGGAGAAAAGATGAAGAAATGAGATATATACATAAGGAAAAGATAGATATAACATATAAGGATAAGGTAAACATTAGGTAACTTATTGATGGGTCTATGGCTTTATATTGTTGACTTGAGAATGTTACATCAATCTATTATGAAGAAGAGATTTGATTTGAACAAGTCTATATGGTCGGTAATTGAAGACTTCTATATACACTGAGCCAGTGCAGTGTATACCGAGTGACAGTATAACTGAGCTAGTTATCACCGACGCATTTCTATATTAATCAAGTATGGATGAAAATATTAAATTCTAAGAATAGCCAACTAAATTTAATGAGTTGGAAAGTGTTATGATTTCAAGGTTAAGGATAAAGCTAGTTATGAGATCCATGACTGACATAATTGTGAGATGATCTAAGGGATGAGATTGAAATGTGTTAATGACACATTTTCTGAGGAAGGTTTAAGCAAAAAAATGGACAAAGGAGATTAAGAGGCAAAATATGATGGATGATATGAAAATGGTTTACTTGTCTATATAAGAGATATGAGTTTTATTGTTGAAACATGTCAGAGAAATAGAGATTGCAAAGATTTCGTATGAAGATTGTATTCATGCATTCCCGATCAACTAGTTACAGAAAGAACTGAGCTGCAGACATTACCAAGTGTTAGATAATTATTTATCGAGTAAAGTAAGTTGAGAAATATTTGATCAAGTGAATTGATTAATGATTAGAGGATTTTATGAGAATAGCATAGATCTAAATATTTGCAATTGAGTTGTGTTTGAATTAGATCAGTACTGTATCGGTTTAACCATTGATTCATAAAATTTCTTAACCGAGTGGATTTAACAATCTTATTGTACTATCCTATGACATTCATTGAATGTAAAGTGTTATCTTGTTGACCCCATAGTGAATGCTGGTCAAAAGTTAACTATTAGTGATAAGTCCTCTAACCAGGTCAGACCTAACAGTGTGCATTTTAACCTTTAACAGGGTTGGCTCTTCATCGAGCACACTTCAGAAGAGTGAATTATTTTGGCTTACCGATCCCAGGTGGTTTTTCCCTTAACAGGGTTTCCACGTAAAATTATTGTGTTATGTGTTATGTGTTATTTGTTACGATTATTTTTCTTTCATACATTGCATACTGCATTGTTGATTTAGTTGGTAATTATAGTTTGGATAATTGCTGGTAATCGGTAAAGTCAATTGACAGAGTGATATTTAATGTTACTGAGCTGCATAAATTATTGAATTTGTTTTGAAAGGTACATCTATGAGTTTGGGACTGTAGGATAACTGATTTAACTAATTCACCCCCCTCTTAGTTATTCTAATAGTCAATAATATTTGTATTATGGCCAATAGAGACAGGAGTGATGTTATGTTGTCGAGTTGACAACTTTTGTTGTTAACTTGACAATAATGTTTGGTTCATTTTTTTGAAAATCAGTTTAGACTGTTTAGGAATAGTTAAACAAATAGTTAGTTGGTGTTTCAAATTTCATTTGTACGGGCTGTGTTTATTTGGAAGTAATAAAAAATTGATTTTTGGTAATTTTTTGAAGTTTTCTTGATTTGATATCAACCATAAGCTCGGTTATGGTTGCATTATAGGTTTGAAGACATATTAGATCAAGTTTGGACCTTTGTAGCTTTATTTTATTGATTTAGAGTTGATTGTCTTGTAGAAGTTCATAAATTTGCTTTGGTTTCCACCATGGATTTGTAAGATCCATCCCCTTTTTGTACATACTATAACTTGGGGATGGATCCACATTTGTAACATGTATTTCTAACATGAATAATGTAGAAACAAGAGGAACTTTGCAATGATTAATGTTAGAGAGCCAAATAGATGGTATTGGAGGGTTACATGCATGGTGCATGGTTAATGCTGTAGGAGTTCAAGCCCATTGGTCTCCTTTTTCCCCACTATCAGTTTTACACTATGATTGAAAAGTTAATGTCACTAAATCTTAATAACCACTCCAAAGTCTGACAGGAAAAAGGGCCAATTGATGAGGACCGAAAACATCCTCCTTCTTTGAGCTCCACATCACTTAGGTGGGTATTGCCTTATCTGCACACTCAAGACTCCTCTTGAAAAACAATAGACCTGTAGATATATAACTATGGAATAGCTCTTAGACTCCTATAGGTATCCTGTACCTTGATGAAACCATAATCTTATGCAATAGCCCTACTTGCAAAGAATGAATCTGAAAACTAGAATGGACCTCTATTACCTCCTACCAACATGAAAGGGAAAAGTATTTCATTTGAATGATTTTATGTTGTAGGTTGAATGGACCCCTGAAATACCCTAAGTCTCTCATAGACCAGTGCCTTATCCAATGGGCAATAGAGTCAAATACATCACTACAATAGAGCTATGAAACAAGAAGACAACACATTCTAATATGTTGATGCCTTACATCAAACATACACCACTGATCAGATCATACTTAAAAAATCCACCTATGTACCCAGATATGCTATCACCTGTTCAAAGGATTTTAACCCTCCCCTTAGAAGAGACCTATAAAAAAGCAATACATTAATCAACATATGCTAAAAGACAAGCATGAAATACCCTTGATACCCTAGCTCATACACATCTAAAAACCAGTCTTAAACTCAATTTTTTCTGTGAAAACAAATCTATTGCAGACACTTAGGAAATGTGAATAGAAACATTACAACACCCTTGATGCTCTAATCAACAAGTCTAAGACTCAAATGGAGACAATCTGATAAAAGTACAAAAATGTTGAAATCTCATACATAAGACAAACTATTACAACTTATATTATATTCTCAATGCCAGAAAGGAAAAAGGGAACACCCTATATGCAGGGAGGAAGGAAATATATTTATAGGAAAAGCCATTCATGGAACCAGGGAAAGGAACCCCTGGAATAGAACCAAAAGTTTGGAACCCTTCTAAATGATCTTAAAAATCCTTTTATAGGAACAAGGATTGCAACAAGCTATAGATCATTTAGGGAAAAAAGTAGGTCTACAACCACCAGCTTGAACAAGAAATGAAAGGCATGAAGAAAAGCCTAGAAACCTAGGAAGATCAGATAAAATTTGATGTACAATTTTGGGTTTCAACATCAACAGACTAACTGTGATAAAAAATTACTGCTTTCTTTTTGCAGGCAAAACAAACTTCAATGCCAAGACTAACCTGATGACTTCATGTGTACATAGCATGGAGATCTCTGACATCTACCAAACCCTAGCCGCCTTTGAAAATCAATAGTTGACTGCATTTAAACTAGCATGGCACCCTGAGAAGACAAAATCAGGCCAGGACGGCCGCCCAGATCTTCGCATCATTTTTCTAACTACAACTGTCCTAGAAAAAATCAATTCACAACAACCCATTTGTCGCACAGGGCTAAGTGCAACAAACCGGCTAGAAACCCTACAAAAGGATTCAATTATGGCTCCAACAGATAATCAAGAAAACTTTAAAACATGACTGTCGATTCATTCCTTTCTTGACAAATCAAGTGACCTTGAAAATTTTCCACAACAATCAACTATGCTTTGAAAGTCCCTGGCCACATCATCAGCTTGGCAACCAATAAAAATTGAGCACCTCAGCATGACCGATAACTTGGGCCCACCGCTTTGTCGGGCTTCACTAAAGAAAGAATCAACGACTGTTCTGTTTTCACAATGGATAACCATCAAGCACCTTTACTTTGCATAAATGTGACAGCCACAGATTCTAACCAAAATTTAACTTTCCTGGATGCTGAAAACCCTGGCCCCACTGAGAACAACCATGTCACTATCTCCGCAACCAATAAAAATCAAATGCATCAACAGTACCTGGCAGTGGAACCATCGTAACAATAACCTTTATGTCTTGGACAATCAGACAGTTTTCATGATGCCATGAAGATTAACATCCTAGCACTTTTTCTTTGCGGCAACACAACAACCGTCGATCATGATCAAACTTTAACTGGATTGAACAACCCAGAAGAATTGGGCCCCACTCAGTCGCAACAGTGCAAATGAGAAATGCTGATGTCAGAGAAGAGCTGCAAAGAGGTGAAAGGTAGAAAACATCTAGGGTTTTCACTTAAACCAAAAAGGTAACATAGAAATAGAAAAAACTAAGGGTTTTTATACTTAGATAATTTTTGAAACCACCCGACATGAAAACAAGCTATTTTTGCAGACCTTAAAACTTGAATATCTCCCTGGTTTTTGTGATTAAGCACATGCAATTAGAATTGGAGCTTGATGACATGGAAAAATACCTTAGGATAAGGGTGCAAGCCATGAAACCACATAGATTATCTGCGCACACTAAAACAATCTTGTAGGAAGGGTGGGATACTTTCACAAAATTTTGCAAGGATAAGACCATTTTCATTGGATTTTGGCAATTGCAGGAAAATGGGATAATAGAGCCATTAGAGGGGGTATTTTTGTGGTTGAATCCACTTATTTATGGCCTAAGGATGGTGAATCATCCCTTTATTTTAAAGTATAGCATTGGGAGGTCATACATTGACCAAGCCCTAGATTATAGGGGTTTTAGAGGAGAAAATTAGGGATTTTTCATATGGAGAGGTCTGAGGACCAAATTGGTTGTAGAATCCATGGTTTGGGAGAATTTTTTAACTCTTCTAAAACTCTCAAGGCCTAGGGTGAAGAAATATTAGGGGTTTCTTTGTAAAATGAGTCAAATTAGCCCCCCTAGTTCAGGGATAGTGTTAGATTTTAGAGGATTGGTCCAAAGGACCTATGGTTGATTTTTGGGTATGTGGTCAAGCTTCCAGAAGGGTATTGGAATATTTGATTGGTTTTCATAGTTTTTTGGGAAAGGTTTGAGAAAATATTTGAAAACCCTCGCTGCTGTACTGGTAGGACTGTGCTAGACTGGGTAGTTTGGAGAAGAGGGGCAGATTGCTTGCAAGAAGGAGTTTAGATGTTTGTGTGAAGATGAATGAAGAAATCTAGGATCCTTAGGAAGTTAGGATCAACTTGTAAACAAGGTCCATGTGTTTGGTTGATGAACCCTATTGGTTGAGGGGTGCACTTGTATGGAGCATGAAGTAGGATTGACTAGTTTGGGTTTGAGATCCAAGGTGTGGAGTATAGTGGAGTTAGGGTAATTGAATATTGACCTTTGATAGGTATATGGAGTGGGATGGGTCTTGGAGTAACCTTAGAATGAAGTTGAAGAAGTTTCTTTCATGGGAAGAAGGAAAAAAGTTATGAAAACTACAAAGAAAATATTACTTACCACTAGCCTATCTATTATACTAGTGGATATCTATTATGTCAAAGTGACCTATAGCACAATATTTGTCACATCCCTAATATTGGAGTACAAAGATTTACTAATATCTTTCTGACTATGAGTCAAAGATTGAAGGATATCTATTTTGCCACTAGATATCCATTCAACCAAAATGGCCTAAAATAGAATCTTGACACCATACTTTAAATTATACCTCCAAAGATGGTCCAAAGATGTTGATGATGAAGCACCTTCTCTTTGTATTCTGCTAAACTAAATACATTCCCAAAGACCCATTTAGATGACTTGTTTGATAACACTTGTACTACTAAATAGTTGGTGGTCCAATTGTCTATCAACAATTGTACTGTGAAAGGAATGGTCATAAGAAAGTTTACTTTCAAGATTTCATATTATTCACGAGTTTGTTTTTTATTTAATATTGGCATAAGAAAATTTACTGATATATTTTTTTGCTAAAATTTAAGGATTTAGAATACCCATTTTACTAATGGGTATCCATTCTATCAATTTCCCAAATAGGCACAAAATTGAATCATATATAACATTCACACAAAATAATGAAATGAAATTCAAACCTTATTGCATCATTCATCATATTTTCCCCAATTCCCCATAGTATAATTTAAGGTATGGTGTCAAGATTATGTTTTAGGCCATTTTGGTTGAATGGATATCTAGTGGAAAATAGATATCCTTCAATCTTTGACTCCTAGTAAAGTCCTTAAATAGTTGAAACAAAGATTTATATGAATAACAGTCTACAACATTGATTAAGGACAATACAAGCAAGCATTTCAAATTTGGTCCTCTAGTGAATTTAGTCAATCTAACTAATTTCTACTTGAATTATCAAGTCTCTCTACTCTTAGGGTATGGAGTATTCACACCAAATCTCTACACCGTCAAGTGTTTCCAATCTACTCACTAACTCATCCACTTTGCACTCCCATAACTCCACACTAAGTTAATTACTATCCCATGCTTCTACAAACATGTTGCACCCACCTTTACCTTGTGTAACCTCATCACTCAAACCATACCAATCTCTTACCTAGGCCTTTGGATCCTCCCCACATGTCAATTCAAATCTATTGACATTTCATAGGGAAACCAAAACACAAACTTGGTCTTATCACACCCAAAATTTAGAACTGTCCTCTTAGGTAGGGTATTCACCAGTTAATTATGACGACTATTTTAATCTTTCTCACCAAGTCTCCCAAAGGACTAATAGGGATAGTCATGTAGACTTGGTTCTAATACTTGGGAAGTAACTCTCCCAAATGGATCAGTTCTGAATCTCCTCCAAACTCCCAATATTCACCAATCTTCTCCAAAGGGTAGAAGGCTTAAATGATTGGTTTAGTGAAGGATGTGCAACTTAGACTTGGTCTCTGGCCAATCTAACTATAGGAACATTTAGATGAACTTGAGACAAGTCCAAACCTCCAATCTTAGCCTCTAACTCAAAGCCCATCAAAAGTTATGGGATCTACAACTTTTGGTTATCCCACTCTACCAGTCACATAGAGATGCATGACTAGGCTTTTAGTCCTATCTCCTTGGAATCACCACCATTTGGTTTGAAACCAACTACAAAATAAAATAGACCCTCATATCTCTCGTTTAAAACTAGAAGTAGAATTTTCCCAAGGTTGAATTGAGAGATATGATTCAACAAAGTCGACAACCCTAGTTTATGTGCAAAAATGACCTGTTATTGACTGTCACCTGATTTATCTTCAATTTATCAACCAAATGACCTTAGATTTTTTGCAATAGGAAGCTAAGATATCTAAAAAACTTCCTATGAAGTTATTTTTTCCATACTAATCCTCATAGGTTCAGGAGAAATCAAACACCAGTCAAAAAATGTTAAAAAACATAGTTTTTTCCAATTCAATTTTGCAAATTTATTTACCAGAGAAATAAACTAAAAGAGCTCAAATCGAACATTTTGGGAACTAATGGCGATGCCCACAAAATTGATAATCTAGACTTCCTCTAAGTCTTTTAATTCCATTATCTATTGAATGTTCAAAGATACAATCAAACAACTACACTTACATTAATAAACATTATTTTTCCAATGGTTTTAATAAGCATTTGTAAGGTTAGGGTTAAGAGATGAAACACGTGTTGATGATTGAATTCCGGTGTTGATAAATGCCATCCTTCCCTCCTTCACCTCTCCTTTGTGCATGAAGTAATTGCAGAATGAAATAAAATGAAACTGTGTATTTTTTTTTAAAGCTATATTCCCGTGTTGGTTGGAATTACGACCACCTATCATGGTCGTAATTCCGACCAACATGGGAATACATTAAAAAAAAATCAAAATTTTCCTTCTATAAACCGACCAAGCAAAATCATTTTAATGCTTGGTCGAAAATGTTGGTCTAAAAAATGGGTCAAATGTACTAGTGATTATGGTGGGGGGGGGACCCACTGGCCCCACTCTTAGTTGT
Organism: Chamaecyparis obtusa; assembly: GCA_027943335.1. Lineage (NCBI taxonomy): Eukaryota > Viridiplantae > Streptophyta > Pinopsida > Cupressales > Cupressaceae > Chamaecyparis > Chamaecyparis obtusa. Next base: position 430,161 of record BSBK01003272.1, read on the forward strand.
TTGTTGGATTATGGAGAGGAGGGGTGAATCAGTAATCCCTGATTCCAAATACCTTAAATTTTTTTATCTGATTAACTCGGTAGCAGATCGGTTAAACATCGTTCACTATTTATTAACAATAGTAAATAAACTATAATAATCAATAAATCATTCACAAAAATCATGCATCACATGTAACACCAATATTTAACATGGAAACCTAGAATTAGGAAAAACCATTGTGGAAATTGTCACCCACTAAGAAAATACTCTTATGAAGTACATTCGGTTAAGAGACAATCTGGTTAAAGATTACAATACACACTATTAGGTGTGACCCAGTCAAGGGATTTACTTCAGATATGTTAGGATCTTCACCCTATTAGGAGTGGCCTTGTTAGAGGGCTTCACACACTTTTTAGAATGTTACCTTTTTCAATGATTTTACAATAAAACTATTAGGTCTACTATTTAAGAGATTTCTCTATTACAAATGCTAGTAAGCAACATGAAATAAATTGACTTTTAGATTTTCAAATATCTTTTCATAATCATATCCTTTGTGTGCTCTTCAATCTTCACTTCAATTCTTCATTTTCCACTGGCATCAACACTTCATCAAATCCTTCTTTCCCACTTGGAATCTCTTTGTTCCTTCTTTACTGTATCATTCATTGACTCTTCTTTTCATCACTTTGCCAGCTATTTGTCCATACAATATCATCCTTTATATAGACAAATTTTGCCTCTTAATCTCCTCTATTACATTTTTCTTTGGTCAATCTTAACCATTCAATTCATTATACCTTGAATCTAGATCTCAGTAACACGTTTTCTTTTCTCCTCAAAGCTGAAAATTTTCTAAAAACCTATTTCTTCTCTTTTTTCCATTTAGATCTTGTCGTAGATCTTCTCCTTGAATTTTCATAACCGTAGATCTTTTGTAACTAACTTTCCTCATCATCATGGTCATCCAGCTCATCACAACTAATCATTAAATGCCGTTTCAATCCTTATTAATAACTTGTTCCTTGCTCGGTGCCCTTTATTTGAATTTTGGTTACAACACTTGGTGCCCAAACTTTCCTGCTTGGTGCCTTGAGTTCCTTTCACTTTATCGAGTGACTTTTCTTGCTCGATAACCAAAACACTTTTTCTTACCAACTTGTCAAATCTTCATTACCATGCTTTACCGACGTAACACAATCATATGTTAGGTAGAAAAAAATTATATCAACATAATCTAATCATTGCTTGATCTATATCAGTTGCTCAATTATGTTTTTCAACTTCATAACATCTCATTTCTTCTTCTCCTTAACTCATTCAACTTGTAACATTACCAAATGATATGGCAACATAATATAAACTAGAAATCAATTTCTTGACATCAATGACAAGACAATAAATGATTTAACCTTTCTACTATCAGCATGTATTCCTCTTAACTTGGTCGGTCTTCATCATCAGCTCTATCAAATAATCAATCTTCAACATTATTGTCAGTTATTGTAGCAATATCCCTCTTTGGAATTGATGGAAATACCAACAAATTTAGTGTTCAATTGAGGATGGTACATTTCACTATCATTCATATACTATACTCCCTCTGAGTAATAACTTCTCCCTTTTCTGTTCTTGATCTTCCATTCGTAATCTATCCCTTTCTGTTAGTAGAATTCTTCTTTATTGTTCTTCTTTGACAAAAATTTCCTTTCTGATTCCATCTTCTTTATTCTCTCTTTATTGGATCATCCTTTCTCTTATCAACACCATTCTCCTTCTTTGTATTCAGCAATCATCAGTGGTATTCTCCCTCTAGACTTCTCTAGACTTCTCTCTCTTGATAATCATCAATATTACTCTCCATCTTTTAGTAAAATTCTCCCACTACTCCAATAATCAATTGGTTTACTCTCCCTCTTTGAAAACAATGCTAAAGAAACATTAAATTCTCAAATTATACCTCAAGTTTATATATTTTCCATTGTAGTCATAAAAAGCCTTCATTCTTTAGACTTCACCTAAAGAGTGAACACTAGCATCAATTGACAAAATAGATATTGTAATGAGTTCCTGAATTGATGCAGCATGCATCTCTCCTTAGTGAACATTGGATAGGGGAAGAACCCCTAACTTATCTTAGAGATACTCAAAAGCATCCTTCGGTAGTGGTTTAGTAAATATGTCAACTAGTTGTTCTTTAGAATTCACATACTCCAATATCACAAGCACTGGTATTATCACAATAAATTGTAATTGTATCAGTAATCTCTTCATGCATACCTTCTAGTAATTATTTGATCCATACAATATTAGATCAATTCATAGATGCAACAACATACTCATCTTCGGCTAGTAATCTGTTAATTGGGAATGATGTTAGATTCTATAAGGTCTGGTATAAACCTCTTATCCCTAAGATTAACTTTTTCTTTTGGCTTTTGGCACAAAATAAACCTCTTACTTTGGATAATTTATCTAAAAGGGGATTTAATTTGCCTAATAGATGTTTCCTTTGTATGGAGGAAGTGGAGTCTTGTGACCATATTATGATTCATTTCTCTTTACTACTAAATTTTGGGAGATTATGTTTAGGAAATAGGTCCTCTATTGGTGTTTTCCTTATTCTTGGCAGGATCTTATCATTCAATGGAATAGTCCATTTGCGAACAATTTGGATAAAGACTTATGGAAGTTGATTCTTCTACATTTTAGTTGGTGCATCTGGAAGGAAAGGAATAACAAACTCTTTAGAGACAAGTATGCTAATGTGGAACTGGTGGGTTATCAGATCTATAGAGGGTTGGAGGAAAATTTCAATATGATGCTCAGAAATCATCTGGGGAACTCCTATCTAGTAGCTTGTGAGAACATTGGGAATAAGAAAGTTAACAGTAAGTCTTCTAAATAGTCACATTCTAGAGATGAAGCCCAGTGGTCATCCCCTCCCCAAGGGTGGTTCAAAGAAAACTTTTATGGGGAAGCTAAAGCTAATCTGGGAAAAGCTGGTGGAGGTGGTATTATTAGAGATTTGGCAGGAAATTGTGTTGGGGAAATTTCTTTTCCCCTGGGGATCCAATAAAATCATAGACTAGAAGCTACAATAGCCCTTAATATTATCATGTTGGTGAAAGAGTTGAACTGCAAGAATTTATGGCTAGAAGGGGACTCTCTTAATATCATTAATAATATTAAGGGTATAAGAAAACCATCTTGGACTATAGAGCACATCATTAATAAAATCCAAACTATAGCTCAAATATTTGAGAAATTTCACTTAACCCATGATTATCAAGAAACCAAGATGACTGCAGATGGTTTAGCTAACATCGAGGTTAAAGAGGATGTGACTTGTAAGTGGATGGGTATGAGTCACATTAATGATGAGATTAACAAGATAATTTATTATGATAAGATTAATAATAAAGATGGAATCATACAAAGGGATTATGCAAGTTAATGACTTATGACCCGAAAAGGCAAGCAAAGTGTAATATCATTATTACATTTCCTTCAATCCATGCTTAAAGGAAGTTCAATATTTACCTCAGGCGGAAGAGTCTTCATCATCATATTTTTGTGTTCTCTTCAAGAATGTCCACTACCAACAAAGTGAAGATTTCTAGCAATTGGAGCTATATCAGAATTGACAATATGGGTGGAGACCCGCAAAGAGAATAGCCTTTAGAGTGTAAATGGACATAGGAGAAGAAGGTGTGGAGGAAAATAAAAAAGGGTAAAGTTGATCACTTCATCCAACAGTTTCATGGTAGCAACAAAAATATCATGACATAATTTTCTAAGGGATGGGATAATGGAACTATTGATTTTAGGGGTAAGACATTTATTCTTACTCTAGATTTGTTAGATGACATTTCAGGCCTTCCTCTTGAGGCCTCAAATTACTTCAAGGAAAGGAAAATGGGTAACAAAGCCTTCAAGGATTTCCTAAAAACTGATGAGGAGAGAGCTATGCTAGTAAAAGGTAAGGTGGATTTTGTTAGCATCAATAATATTAAGCTCATTTTGGCATAGGTTCTCAGAGTTATAATGGTGTACTTTACCCTAGATGGGAGATTCACCAGGGTCTATAATTTCCATTTTGTGTTGCTTAACCATTTTTGTCACAATATAAGGATTTATTTTCCTTATTTTCTATTGAGTTCTCTCAATCAAAGCATTATGGAAAATAGGATAAAATATAGCTCTCCTATTCTCCATAAAGGTCTTATTTTTCTCTTAGCTAAACATGTTAGAGATAAAATTCCTGATCCCTTGCCCAAACAAGTGAAATGTAAAAGTGTAGGGGACAAACCAGGTAAAAAGTGGCATTTATCCTAAAAAGAAAGCTAAAACCTCTCCTACCAAGAAAAAGATGCCCTTTCAATTTGTCATGAGGTCGAGGGCATGAAATCAAAAGGTGACAAGGAGGAAATCACCTCTAGGGAGAATATCCCAACTCGGGAGAAACCCACAATTAAGGAGAGTACTGAGGATGTAGGGAAATGAAAGGTGGAAATGGAGGTCAATGAAAAAAATGTGGTTTGGTGCCCTTACTCCTTAAGTGACTCTAATGACTTTGGTCTACAAGAAATCAAAGAGACAATGGGTGAAATTATTCAGAAGGAGAGGAATAAGGAGTCTCCCAAAAGTTTGGACCAGATTAAGACCACTACCAGTATGGGTCTTGGGGAACATGAGGTTTTTTTCAACAAGGAGAATGTAGAGGTGGACGCTAGTAATGAGGATTCTATTGTGATGGGAATGTCTATGAAAGAGAAGGATAATTCCCCCCTTGATAATATTATTGAGGCCACCATTAATTAGGCTAAGGAAAATGATAAAAAGATTGTTGAGGATACCTATGCCGAGGGTCAGTTGGAAAAGGGAAAGGATAATGTTGCTAAGGAAAAAATGGAAAAAGGGTGACATTTTGGAAAACCATAACCTTAGTACCTCTGAGGCCATTAAGGAAAATAATTTTAACACCAAAAGAGTTTCTAGTATGAATGTTCTCTCTATTGCTAGGAACATGGTAGTTCTTTCTTACAACCTAAACAAATGGACTTTTCACGAGATCCAGGACATTAAAGTGAAGAATAGAGCAATTGAAGCCATGTATGATATGTTGGATACAACTGTCGACAAGATGAGAAATTACACAGCTATGTACAATCTAGAAGGTAATGATATTTTTATTAAGGATGTTGACAATTTTGGGTTGTTGAAGGATAGGATTAACACGCTCATTGAGGAAAGACTTAATTCTATAATGAACAAAATTAATAATAATGACAATATTTTAAGAAAGATTTTGAAGCTTAGCAATGAAGGCATGAAGGCTACAGTGGCCAACCTGAAAGCCTTGGTCATGCTTCTGGAAGGTAATACTATAGAGAACAAAACTATTGTGATTATGGATGACAACGCTAAGCATGACGATCATCCCATGGGACTTGGTACCAGAACAAGATCAAGCACAAAGAAAAAAGTTTGGGACTAGCCTAAGGAACTTCAGAGTCTCAAAGACTCTATTCAAACTATTCAGACCCTCTTGGAGGAATCTCAAGAGTTCTTGAACCTGCTTGAGTGATTCGGGCTGTTGGTAGTTTTTTTGTGTGTCGGTCTACTGAGTGGTTCGTTGGTAGTCTTTTGAGTTTTCTACCAGCTCTTAATTTTGAATGTAAATCTAGGGTATGCCACTTTTAGTATTGCCTTCTTGAATGACAGTTGATGTTCTAATGTCTCTTTTAGTTTACTTTTAGCTTTGTGGTTGTAAAGGGTTTTATGGTCCCTTCAAAACCTATTGTTACCTTAATCAAAAACAACATACTCATCTTAGGTAGTAGATTGTGAAATAAAACTTTGTTTCATGCTTAATCATATCATTAGTCTTTCTCCTAGAAAGAAATCTCCACCACTAGTTCCTTTTATGTCATCAATATTTCCATCCCAATCAGCATCAGTATATACCTTAAGATCAAAATTTCCTCTTTTTGTGTATAAAAAACCAAAATCTTCAGTCCCTTTTAGATATCTAAATATTCTTTTTACTGAAGACAAATGTGTCTCCTTTGGGTTTGTAGAAAACCTTGCAACTATACCAACTGAATGTGCAATATTTGGTGTACTATGTAAAACATACTATAGTTTACCAATCATAGATCATTAAAGTGTCTCATTCACTTCCTTTGTGTCATCTTCCTTTGACAATTTACAACCAATAACCATTGGTGTTCTAACCAATTTTGAGTCTTCCATATTGAAAGTCTTTAGGATCTCCTTGATATACTTTGATTGTGTTATGTAGATCGCATATTTAAATTGTTTAATTTGAAGTCCAATAAAAAATTTAATCTCTCCAATCATAGACATTTCAAATTCCTTTCTCATTTCCTTAGAAAATGACTTAGACATTATCTCATTACCACCAAATATAATGTCATCAACAAATATCTCAGCAATCAAAATTTTATCAGAACTATCATATTTCAAGCATAAATTATTGTTATCACTAGTCCTTTAAAATCCAATCTTAACTAGGTAAGAGTGCAGTCTTGCATACCATGCTCAGGGTGCCTACTTCAATCTATATAAAGATTTATGCAGTTTGCATACCATATCCTTATTGCTTTTATCAACAAATCCATTAGGTTGTTCAATGTAAACTTCTTCATCAAGAATCCCATTTAGAAATGTAGACTTAACATCCATTTGATAAACCTTGAATCCTTTGTAAGCAACATATGCAAGCATTATTCTTACACCTTCTAATCTAGCAACAGGGGAAAATATCTCTCAATAGTTAATACCTTCTTCTTGTGCATACCCTTTGCAGACTAATCTTACTTTTTTTCTGATCACATCTCCTTTCTCATTGAGTTTAGTTTTGAAAATCCACTTTGTTCCTATCACATTCTTGTCCTTGGGTCTTGGTACCAGTGACCAAGTGTTATTCTTTTCAATCTGATCAATTTCTTCTTTTATAACATTCATCCAATCTTCATTGTCTAGTGCATCTTTGACTAGTGCTCAAATTCAGAAATCAAACATGCATTATCTTTCAACTTACTTCTTGTCATGACTCCTGCATTCTTATCTCCAATTATTATTCTTGGTGATTGGTGTCTTTTCACATATTTTTCTAATACAGGTTTGATAGATTTTTTCTTAATGTTTTCATCGCTCGCTGGAGGCTCAACTTGTTCATCAGTTTCTTCTTGTTGCTTCTTGATTGTATCAACCAAATTACCTTCTGGTACATAAACAAATCTTTTGTAATTCTTAGGTTCCTTTTTTCTACCTTCTTCATTCCTTTCTAGAAATTTATCAATCCTCACATTTTCACTTTCAACAATTTTTTTAGTAGCTTTGATCAAACATTTATATGCTTTGCTCTTTGATGAATAACCTAGGAATATACCTTCATCTCCTTTAGAGTCAAACTTTCCATTTCTAGCATCTTTCATTATGTAACACTTACTTCCAAAAATTTTAAAGTAACTTACATTCAATGTGTGATGAAACCAAAGTTCATAGGGTGTCTTATTTGTACCTTTCTTCAACTGTACTTGGTTGAGAGTATAAACTATAGTACTTATGGCTTCTCTCCAGAATGTTTGTGAAAACTTTTGGCCAATCAACAAAGTTCTAGCACAATCAACAATGGATCTATTCCTTGCCTCAGTTGTCCCATTCTTTTTTGGAGTCCTTGGTGTAGATACTTATCTTTTTATTCCATGCTCATTGCAAAAAATAATAAATTGATCAAAGATAAATTCACCTCCTCTATCAAATCTTAAACACTTTAGTTTTTTACCTATTTCCTTTTCAAATCTTTCTCTATACCACTTGAACATTTGAAATGCATCAAATTTTTCTTTTAGAAACATAACATACATTATTCTTGAATAACCTAAAAAAAATGAAATACCAATATCCATAATAGCTTTGAACTCTCATAGGACCACAAAGATTAGTGTGAACTAATTCCAAAATACCATTGGTAGAGTAAGATTTTCTTGAAAAACTTGATTTAGTCATCTTACCAATCTGACATTCTTTGCACATCACTTTATCAGGTTTGCATAATTTTGGTAGTCCTCTAACTCTACTCTTCTTACTTACTTTGATCAACTTATCAAAATTAACATTACATAGTCTCTTATGTAATATCCATATATCTTCATTTCTAGTAAAAAAGAAACTCTTTGTATCAGTATAAAGATAAAATAGATTACCTCTTGATTGTCCACCAATTCCAATTAGATCGCCATCAACGCCATAGATCTTCACCTTTCTATTTTAAAATTCTAGTCGGTGGCCAATATTGTTCAATTGTGCAACACTTAATAGATTATAGTTTAGTGCTCTAACCCAGTATGCATCATTACATTTCATCTTATCAATCAAAATAATGGATCCTTTACCTTTCATAGGACATGGAGCATCATTGCCAAATTCGAAAAATCCTCCATCATACTCTTCTAGGTTTTCAAACTTATCAACATCACTAGTCATATGATGTGAACATCCATTATCAATAATCCATGGGCCTAGTTTACTTACATGAGAAACAAGTTCTTTTTCATCTTCATGATTTTCTTCATCTGAGTCTTCCTTTATTGCAACATGGACAACTTCGTATCCTTCTTTGGTATCATCAGATTCATCATTAGTTACACCTTTCTCAACTAGGTAGCAAGAATTCTTACCTTTGTCCTTGAAATATCTGAATCTTCGGTGTCGGTTGTCTCTTTTTTCATTCTTATCATTCTTGTCATTATCAAGACATCTAGATGCAATATGACTAATCTTATTGCAATTGAAAAATTTCAATGGTAACTTTCCTTTGCCTCTAGGTAGTCTATTAGCCAACAATGCTTCCAATTATTCTTGCCCTTTTGCTTCGGTTAGGATACTATCATATTCATTTCCATATGAATTACTATGATTTTATCTTTCTCTTCTTGATGGTCCAATACTTACAGATGACTTGAAGGCAGTTTTAATGGTCGGTAGAATATTATCATAATTTCTAAGCTCAAATGCAATCAATTTAGTGATTAGGGCTTCAAGAGTAACTGTTGGATATTTTCCAGCAAGCCAGTACTGATTGTATGTTTGTCATTGATGACAACATATGGTAAGTAGCATGTGTGGAAGACTTCTGTAGTAAGATTTTAGTATATGTAGCATGGAAATGTTATCAAGATGATATCATGGATGCAGAGGTTAATTGTTAGAACACACAGTTATGTAGCAGCTTGTGTCAGTAGTGTTCCTGACAGAGTCACAGGCAGTGTTCTATGAGTGATTGTCCATAAAGTCATCATGGAGCCTTGCATTGTTGGATATGTGATGAAGACATGTTAGTGATGTTACAATCATGGACATAGATTCTGATGATCAATACAAGTAAAGTTATGTAGTCACTATTCACCAGTGGTAGTTTCCTGTGTTTATTCAGAAGAGCTGATAGAGATTATATTGGTTAAGGAGTTGCGCTTATCATTTCGGTGTGCACCCTTGGATTACAAATTGGATAAGTGTTAAAAATGTTCGGTTAAGAGTGCATGATGTAATTCAGATTGAGGAGAAAGCTTCATCTTATTTGGTAGAGCCGATAGTGTGTAGTGTGCATCTACATTTATTAATATTGGACAGGTCTCAAATTGTGTTGCATGCTTAGTAGAGTCGACATAATTATTATTGGAATGTGTTATGGTTTCTCTAATATGATTTCGAGGTGGTTTTAACAAGCTGACTTGATTATATCATTTGGAGGAAATATATTTATAAGCAGTCATTTGTGATTGTTAAGGTATGGTTTAGAGTTGAATGTGAAGAGCAGAGTAGAGAGTGCGAAGTGTTGAGCCATTAGGAGAAGGTCTATGTGACCAAGTAAAGATTTTTTTTCTATACATTGGAACTGATCCAAATAGCGGGTCAAAGAATAGTTCACCAATATCTAGATATAGTGTGTATCTATTATTTGGAAGGTTTTATACAACCTTCACCCCCTTTGAGCAGTGTGCTCTCAGACAGTGTGTCCTCACCCCTAATAGGGTCCGACCCTTGACCAAGTCACTGTACTAAATGAATTGTAAAGACAACTCCTAACAGGGTTAAGGATCTTCTAACAAGGATCACAGTACACTAGTACAGATTATTGGTGGGTGTCACTTCCCACTGGGGTTTTTACCTATTTGGGTTTCCCCATAACCAAAATATTGGTGTTGTATTCAAGTGTTTTTTAATTGTCTTTACATTTTATGTTTAAGTATACTTAATTGGATAAAGAATTGAAACTTGTAGATAACTAATTCACCCACCCCCCGCTCTCAGTTATCTCTTGGGACTATTCCTAACAATTGGTATCAGAGCCAAGTGCCTCAGAGAGAAAGTTTAAGAGCTTGAGGTTGATCATATGGCATTCTTTTGAAAAGACAATCCTAAGTTTGATGGAGAGAATTATCTTGACTGGAAGAACAAGATGATGACACATTTGCAATGCATTTCTTTTGAATTTTTTGAAGTGGCTATCAAGGAAGTTCAAATCCCCTATCTAGAAGATCTTGCAAAGGATGATGCTGCTAGCAAGCCGAAGGATTTGTTCCATAAGAATGCAATAGAAAAAGAAGCCCTTATCAACACCTTATCTGATAGTGAGTTTTCAGAGATAAATAAAGTAGACACAACCTACAAGATATGGAAGCACCTAGAAGACATGTTTGAAGGAGATAAATGAGAAAAGAATGCGTGTAGAAAGACATGGAAGAAAAAGTATAATACATTAGAGATGCTACCTGAAGAGAACATAAGAGCCTACAATCAAAGGATTAATGAAGCAGTTGCTGGAATCAGAAACAATGGTGGAGAAATTTCAGAAGAAGACATCATGGATAAATAGATGACTACATTGACACCAGAATATGAGAGCAATATAAACATCCTTGATGAGACTATGCAATTTTTAGAAAACTTCAAAAGAGAAACTTTAATCATCAAAATTGTTGCATTTGAGATATCAAGTTTGAAAATAGAGCCTAAAAGTGAGACAACCTTCAAAGCTTTGGTCCATGGTAAGAAATCTTTAAACACCTTTGGTAATTTTGATGATGATGAAGAAGAAAAAGCTCTAGATGATTTCATTGCTATGATTGCTAAAAGAGAAAAGAAAGGAGAAGGAACATATGAAGGTCAATTACCATACAAATGCTTTTTATGTAATAAGATTGGTCACTTTGCATCTAAGTGTCCTACAAGAGTTAAAAAGTTTAAGAACAACTACAAGCCTAAGTCTACAAAGGAATGTTACTATGTTGAAGATGGAGTATCAAATGAAGAATCAACTACAGAGGAGATTGGATTCATTTCTCTTGAAGATGAAAAGAATTCACAAGAGTTAGCACTGATTTCACAAGCTGACATCAGGACAGATTGGATCATTAACAATCATTGCTCACATCACATGACAGGAGACAAAGATAGATTTGTTCATTTGGACAGATCCAAAGGAGGCATGGTTAGATTTGTAGATAACACTCCTAAACCCATCATTGGCAGAGGAGCCATCACCTTGGATGGAAAGAAAAACACTGATGATGTTCTTTATGTTGATGGTTTGAAACATAACCTACTAAGTGTTGGGAAGTTTCTTGACAAAGGTTACAGGTTGGATTTCAATGGAAACAAGTGCATCATTAACAACAAGGAAGGAGAAATGATTGTATCAGGATCAAAGACTAAAGGTAATGTTTTTTAGCTTAATACAGAAGCAAGTTGTTTTGTTGCTAAAGTAGATGATAGTTGGCTATGGCACAAAAGATTATGTCATATCAATTTTGATAACATAGTAAAGATTAGCAATGTTAAGGTAGTAAGAGACCTACCTAGCATAGAAAAGCCGATTGATACTATTTGTAGGGAATGTGTGATGGGAAAGCATGTGAGAAATTCATTTAGAAGAAAGCATAATTCAACAAAAAACAAGTTGGATCTAATTCATAAAGACCTATGTGGACCAACTCAAAGAAGATCCTACTATGGTGAAAGGTATTTCATTTTGTTTGTAGATGATTATTCCAGAATGATGTGGGTTGCATTCTTGAAAGATAAGTCAGAAGCATTTGAGAAGTTCAAAATATTCAAAGCTAAGGTTGAGAATGAATTTGGACTAAAGATAAAATGTCTAAGGTCATATAGAGGAGGAGAATTCACCTCTAACATATTCTATGAGTACTGTGAAGAACATGGCATAAAGAGATAGTTAAGTGCACCTAGAACCCCTCACCAGAATGGGATTGTAGAGAGAAGGAATAGGATCATCCTTGATACAACGTGCACCATCATGATTGAAGGAAAATTTTCTCACTCCTATTGGAGAGATGTGTTCAATACAACAATCTATACCATCAATAGAATACAATTAAGGCCAAGTGTAGACAAGACACCTTATGAGCTATGGTTTGGTAATGTTCCCACAGTGAAATACTTTAAAATCTTTAGAAGCAAGTGCTACATCAAGAGGGATGAAGCAATAGGAAAGTTTGATGCAAGAAGTGATGAAGGTATTTTTCTTGGTTACTCTACTAAAAGTAAAGCTTATAAATGTTTTAACTTGAGATTGAAGAAAATAATTGAAAGTGCTCATGTTAAGATTGATGAAAAGTTTATGGTTCAAGAAAGATATCATGATTACTCACCTATGATTGAAGAAGAACCCAGACTTTCCACTAGTGAGACAGTTGTTGAAGAGATGTTTGACAGTATTGATGTATTGTTCAATGACCTTGAAACAAGTGAAGAAGAAACTCAGAAAGAAGATGAGTCGATATCACCTAAAGTTCCAAAGTGTACATCTAGATATCACTCTAAGGATGACATCATTGGAGATCAGAGCAACAAAGTCACAACAAGATCAAAAGCAAAGAATTCAGCAAGCAATGAAGTGGTATGTTTACTATCTCAAATTGAACCTCTAAGTGTTGAAGATGCATGTAATGATTCAGATTGGCATGATGCTATGAAAGAGGAACTAGATCAGATTATTAAGAATGACACTTGGGAACTGGTCCCAAGATCTAGTGATAAGAATGTGATTGGAACAAAGTGGATATTCATAAACAAGATGATTGAAGATGGTACAATAGTAAGGAACAAATCAAGGTTAGTATGTAAGGGATATGCGCAAAGGGAAGGTATTGATTATTCAGACACTTTTGCACCAATGAGTAGATTAGAAGCTATCAAGTTGTTTTTAGCTTTTGTAACATTCAAAAACTTCAAAGTTTATCAGATGGATGTTAAGTCATCTTTCTTGAATGGAGAGCTAAAGGAAGATGTATACATTGAACAGCCAGAGGGATTCACCTTATCAAAAAAACCTGATATGGTATGTAGATTGAAAAAATCCCTCTATGGACTTAAGCAATCCCCTATAGCATGGTATGAGATACTTGATGCATATGTAACAAAAATTGGATTCAAGAAAGGAGCAGCAGATTGTAATCTATTCATAAGAGAGACATCTATGTTGGAAAAATGGTCAATGCTCCCCTCGGGATTCATGACATGGCTTAACCACCTCGTGCATCTTCTATAAGTCTAGTGGTTGTATCAGGCATTAACAAGTCAATATTTTGGTGCAACAACAACTACTACTTGTAACAAGTGGTATCAGAGCTTGGTCACAGGTTCAAATCCCCTCGAGTAACACTAAGGAGGAGATTGTTGGCAAAATGATTAGCACTCCCCTTGGGATTCATGACATGGCTTAGCCACCTTGTGTGTCTTCTATAAGTCTAGTGGTTGTATCAGGCATTAACAGGTTGATCTTTTGGTGCAACGATAAATACTCCTTGTAACAATCTGAAGGACTACTACTTGTAGCTATATTTGTTGATGACATTATCTTTGGGGTTAATGACAAACTTAGTGAAGAATTTGCTAAGGAGATGCAGAGTGAGTTTGAGATGAGCATGATTGGACCTATCAAATATTTCTTTGGATTAAATGTGTAGCAGACAAAGAAAGGTATTTTCATTAATCAGTCCAAATATGTGAAAGAGATATTGAAGAAGTTCAAGATGGATGATTGCAAACTAGTGGGTACACCTATGATAATAGGATGAAATCTTACAAAAGAAGATGATTCCCTAATAGTAGATACAACATTATACAAGCCTATGATTAGTAAACTCATATATCTTACTCAAACTAGACCAGATATTTCTAATGCAATTGGCATAGTTGGAAGATTTGCAGCAGAGCCTAAACAAAGTCACCTCATGGAAGTAAAGAGAATATTCAAATACTTGTAGGGCACTATAGATTATGGTCTATGGTATCCTAACTCAAAGAATGTTGAGCTTCATGTTTATACAAATTCTGATTGGGTAGGATGCGTTGATGATAGAAAGAGTACATTAGGTGGAGTAGTGTTTCTTGGTGACTAACTTGTCACTTGGACAAGCAAGAAGCAAAATTGTATTTCCAGTCAACAGAAGAAGCGGAGTATGTTGCAGTAGCCCTGAATTGTTCTACAATTGTTTGGATCAAGTAGATGATAAAGGACTTTTGTATTCAGATTGATTATCCTATTTCTATTCATTGTGATAATACTAGCACTATCAACATGTTAAAGAATCCTGTGATGCATGCAAAGACAAAGCACATAGAGATTATGTATCAGTTCCTTAGAGAGAAAGTGGTAGAGAAAGAAGTCAAGTTGGACTATATAAGCACAAAGGAACAACTAGCAAATATATTCATAAAGCCTTTGCCAGAGGATACTTTTGAGTATCTCAGGGAGAAGCTGGGAGTAATTCCCTTCCTTGATTCTTCTTAGAAGAAAGAATAAAGAGCATCAGTCCCCAGGGACTGATGGATGGTTGAATACTCTACTTTAGGAGTAGTACTGGTGCTTAAAATGATTGGTGCCCTTTCCATTGATGTCAAAGGGGGAGAAATATATAGTCATGAAAAAAAGAAGTAAAGGAGTAATATACTAAGGGGGAGTAGTATTCAGTCATGAAAGCAGTTCAGTTGAGAAAATGGAGAATGTTGAAAGAATATTATAGCAAATGGAGGATTCATCTTTGGGGGAGTTTTGATGAGGAAATGGAGAATGTTATAGAAGAATTGTTCATTTGGGTTGGTGGTGTTTTTCATTCCATATGTTGCCATCAATGCCAAAGGGGGAGATTGTTGGTGATTTTCCAACAAGCCAGTGTTGATTGTATGTTTGTCATTGATGAAAACATATGGTAAGTAGCATGCATGGAAGACTTATGTAGTAAGATTTGAGTATATGTAGCATGGACATGTTATCAACATGATATCATGGACACAGAGGTTAATTGTTAGAACAGACAGTTATGTAGTAGTTTGTGTCAGCAGTGTTCTTGACAGAGTCACAAGCAGTGTTCTGTGAGTGATTGTATGTACAGTCATCATGGAGCCTTGCACCATTAGATATGTAATGAAGACATGTTAGTGATATTACAATCATGGATGTAGAGTCTGACGATTAGTATAAGTAAAATTATGTAGTCGCTATTCACTAGTAGCAGTTTCTTGTGTTTATTCAGAAGAGCCGACATAGATTATATTGGTTTAGGAGTGGCGCTTATCATTTTGGTATGCACCCTTGGATTAATTATTGGAGAAGTGTTAAAAATGTTTGGTTAAGACTGCATGATATAATTCAGCTTGACGAGAAAGCTTCAACTTATTTGGTATAGCCGAAAGTGTGTAGCGTGCATCTACATTTATTAATATTGGACAAGTCCCATATTGTGTTGTGTGCTTAGTAGAGCTGACAGAATTATTATTGGAATGTGTTATGGTTTCTCTAATATGATTTCAAGGTGGTTCTAACAAGCTGACTTGATTATATCATTTAGAGGAAAGATATTTATAGGCAATCATTTGAGATTGTTAAGGTATGTTTCAGAGTTGAATGTGAAGAGCAGAGCAGAGAGTGCAAAGTGTTGAGCCATTGGTAGAAGGTCTATGTGACCAAGTAAAGATTTTGTGCTATACATTGGAACTAATTCAGATAGTAGGTCAATGAAAAATTCACCAAGATCCAAATATAGTGTGTATCTATTATTTAGAAGCTTGTAGCCTTCACCCCCTTTGAGCAGTGTGCTCTCGGATAGTGCATCCTCACCCCTAATAGGGTTAATTGTAAAAGGCTCCTAACAGGGTCTGACCCTTGACCAGGTCACTTTACTAAATGCATTGTAAAGATAAATCCTAACATGGTTAAGGATCTTCTAACAAGGATCACAATACACTAGTGCAGATTATTAGTGGGTGTCAATTCCCATCGGAGTTGTTACCTAATTGGGTTTCCCCGTAACCAAAATATTGGTGTTGTGTTCAAGTGTTCTTTCATTGTGTTTATGATTTATGTTTAAGTATACTTAATTGGATAAAGAATTGAAACTTGTAGATAACTGATTCACCCCCCCCCCCCCTCTCAGTTATCTCTTGGGACTATTCCTAACAGTAAAAACATTGTTCGGTATAGATATCAATTCATGAATAGAAGATACTCTAATTGTTAGAAATAGGAAATACTGAGAGGGGGGGGTGAATTAGTATTTCACAAACTTTTACTTTTACCCACTTATGGATATATCAAATTAACTTGTAACTTGCATAAGAAACTAAACTGAATAATAAACACAACCATAAAATAAAGGAACTATAACACCATGTTTTTTCACAAGGAAACCCTAGCCAAGGGAAAACCCTAGTGGGGATGATACCTTGTTAGGAGTTGGTATTAAAAAATATTAATGTATGCAAAATGAGCTCACTACCCAAACATGCAATATACAATGATAATATTCAATACAAAAGATAGAATACAAAAACCTTTTACTGCTATTGAATATCTTTAATATTCTGATCTAGCTTGGAGGCTCTTCACAAAACTTGTTATCAACTTGCACTGATCTCATCATATATCAGATTTTTCATAGCACATCAATAAAAAATCTCTTTAAAAATTTGCATTAGCTTTATACATTATTCATTATATTCTTTTCTTGCTTACAACTTTGCATAACATAATATTCCTCTTTATACTAGCTATCTTAAATACAGCTTATCAGTTGGCGTTCATATTATCAAAAAATAATATTAACTCTCGCTTCCTTAGGGTTAACATCTAGGATGTCATCCCTAATTAGTCAAGTCATTATTTTGATAAACAAAATAATCCCTTAACTCAAAATAATCAATTACTAATCGCTTCTCTATTCTGGTGAGCTCAACATCGTCTTTGTAAAAAAATGATCTCTTTGTACATACATGTCGTACAATCTTGTGCTCTTAGATGTAGCTTCAGTATACCGTGTATAATCTATGTTCAAGTGCACATGCACTAAAAGTACTTTTGTGAACTTCGCTAATCAAAATGGTCTTTGTGTAGACAAATAAAAATTGTTATACTTAGACCATTTTCATAGGTTCTTATCCAGAACTTCTTCCTTAGATCATGTTGTCTTAACACTAATTATATGTTTCCATAATGACAACATAATGATATCTTACTCAGCCAAATCACCAAAAATCTCCCCCTTTGTCATTGGTGGAAATATATGGGAAAATTGGCTAAGTCCCAAAAACTTACAACAAAATTTCAAAAACAAACTTACAACATTTTATAACATTGTGTTACATGGCCATTATAAGATTTGCAAAAGTCTGTGGATCATACCTATCTACTAATTTCTCCATAGGAATACTCTATTAGAATAACTGAGAGTGGGGTGAATCAGTTATCCAATGTCCCACAACTATATGTATAATCCAAAACAATTCTTCAACTTCTGCTACTCAGTAAACATAAAAGACTTTCATTGTATGTGTTTTTACCGATTGTCAGTCTAAAATTTATAACAGTTATTGATCAAATCTAACATGTAATATGCAAAGTATGATAACAAAAAAATATCAAAATCAACACATAACACAAGAGATTTAACGTGGAAACCCTGTGAAGGGAAAAACCACTTGGGACCGGCAACCCAAAATTGTTCACTCTTCTGAAGTGAGGTTGGTGAAGACCCAACCCTATTAAAGGTTACAAACACACTGTTAGGTGTGACCTTGTTAGAGGATTTTAGACTAGAATTTATCGTCCAACTAGTACTCACTCTGGGGTTGATAGGATAACAATGTTCACTCTATGAATGAAATATCAAAAGACTTTCATAGTCCACTCAGTTAAGAGATTTGATTGTGTACAATGGTTAAATATGTAATAGTAGATGATCTACCTTGAAACAACTTCAATTGTAGTTTACAGATCAATGTTCAGCTCATTCAAATTTTTCTGATCAATATACCACTTCAGATTCAATACTTATATCAACTTACTATCCGTTGGTAATTACTCTCTGTAGCTCGGTAATTGTTCTACAACTCAATTCTTATTAACCAATATGACTAGAATGCATAAAAACTTGTTCACGTGATAGTTTTGCAGTATCTTCTTCTTTCGGCGATGTTTCAACAATGAAACCAATGTCTCTTATATAGATGAGTAAATCATTTTATTTTCCTCCATCAAATTTTGCCGCTTAATCATAGTCATAGATTTTTTTGCTTTAAGCTTCCTCGATGGATGTGTTAGTAACACATTTCAATCTACTCCATTAGATCATTTTTTATTTATGTTAGCCGTTGATCTTCATAACAAACCTTATATGTTACCTTGATTTCATACACTTTACAACTCATCACTTTATCAGCTAAACTAATCATTTAATTCCTTTCTATTTTGCTCGGTTAACAAAGAAATGCGTCGGTGAACACAAGCTCAGTTAACACTACACTTAGTATACACTACATTCCATCAGTGTATACTAGAATGCTTTATTTACCAACAACACTGCTTTGTGTCTTTTAGCTCTATCGTTCATTATAGATGAATGCAACATAATAAAGTCAATTTCATCAAGTCATAGACTCATCAACAAGTTACTCAGTGTATTCCTTATCCTCATTTGACATATACATCTTCCTCATGTAGATATTTTTGTTCTTCATCTCTTTCACCTTTCTTTAGATGTGTCAGTATAGTAACTTACAAGATAAGTATTGTCAAGCTAGTTGACATCAATGCCAACATAATACTGATTTAATCATCTTGCATATCTAATCAGCAAATCCTTAGTAATCTTGAATTATAGATTCTCCATTCAAGTTCTAAATCAGTTTTAGTTCATCAATCTCTCCCTTTGGCATTGATGGAAACTCAAGTAATATGAAGTGTACCATACCAATACCAAACATGTATTCTACAACTCTGTAACCAAATGTTGTGTAAGCTCTCTTTGGCTTAATATGTTTAATCACTATGTTACTAAACAACATTAAAAAAAATCAGCTTTGTCATTCTCTCCCTTAGATAGTTCTCATTGGTGCATATCTATCCTTTTCCTTTTCATATTATTTATCTCTCCCTTTGACAACAATGCCAAAGAAACAAATAAATAATCAACTCTTTTAGTAGCTAAGTAACTCTATGTTGTCTAATACAATCTTTGTATCTTTGTATACTGATATCCCAATCTGTTTCAGTTCTTCAAACTTAATCACAACCTTGAACAATATCCATAGTGTGAACTATGCTACATCAACATGTGTGATCATCTAATAAGATTATGCTGATGCAACATCCAGATCACATTAGTGACCGATAGATAGGGGACGGACCCCAAGTCTAGTCCTCAAATATTCAAATGTGTCCTTCAATAGAGGCTTTGTAAAGATATCTGCAAGTTGTTCTTTGGATGTAACAAATTCTAACTTCACTTTCTTCTCTTGCAGATGTTCTCTTAAGTAGTGATACTTAATCAATATATGCTTTATCTTAGAGTGCATCACTAGATTCTTTGAAATATTAATAGCACTTGTATTGTCACAGTATATAATCACTAGGTCAATGATTACCTCATTCATTCCTTCTAACGGTTGCCTGATATATGCAATGTTTGAGAAATTAGTAGCAGTAGCAACATACTCTGATTTAGCTATAGATTGAGAAATACAAGCCTACTTTTTACTTGTCCAGGTTACAAGTCTTTCACCAAAGAAAAATGCTCCTTTGGTGGTACTTTTTCTATCATCCACATTTCCAGCCCAATCAACATCGGTATAAACCTTCAACTCAAACTTTCCTTCCTTAGGACATCATAATCCATAATCCTCTATCTTTTTTAGATATATTAAGATCCTTTTAGTAGAAATCATGTGTGATTCTCTAGGATTAGCATAATATCTAATAACAATTCCCACAACATGTTCTATATTTGGTCTACTGTGAACTATATACATTAGTTTACCAATCATGGATTGGTAAAGTGTCTGGTTTACCTCCGTAGTTTCATCTTCCTTAGTTTACTTCTAGTAGCTATCGATGTTCCTACATGTTTAGCATCTTCCATGCCAAATGTTTTAAGACTTCCTTTATGTACTTGGACTGTGTGATGAATATCCCATCACTCTGCTGAATCACTTGTAATCTAAGAAAGAATTTAATCTCTCCGAACATAGACATTTCAAACTCATTCCTCATGTCATCAGCAAAAGATTTACATACATGATCTTGACCTCCAAAAATAATATCATCAACAAAAATTTCAGCAATAAGAATAGTGTCATCAGTATCACCTTTCATGTACAAATTGTTGTTGTCACTAGTTCTTACAAATCCAATACTTAACAAGTAAGTATGTAGCCTTTCATACCATGCTCTTGGTGCTTACTTCAAACCATATAAAGCTTTGTGTAATCTACATACCATGTTTCTATTGTCTTGATCAATGAATCCTTCAAGTTGTTCTATGTAGACTTCTTCTTCAAGTATACCATTCAGAAATGCTAACTTCACATCCATTTGATAAACCTTAAATTTCTTGTGTGCAGCATATGCAAGTAGCATTCTAACTCCTTCCAATCTAGCAACAGGTGAAAATGTCTCACCATAGTCAATGCCTTCTTCCTATGCATATCTCTTGCATACCAACCTCGCTTTATTTCTTGTCACTTCACCATTTTCATTCAGTTTGTTTTTGAATATCCATTTAGTACCGATAACATTCTTATCTTTAGGTCAAGGTACCCAGGACCAAGTTTTGTTTTTCTCTATTTGATCTATTTCCTCTTTCATTGCATTAACCCATTCTTCATTCTCTAATGCAACTTTCACATTCTTTTGTTCAAATTCACAAACTAGACATGTACCTTGTCTTGTTTTGCTTCTTGGCTACATTCCGGCTTGTCTATCTCCAATAATTTTTGTCTCAGGATGATGTCTTCTAACAAAACTAGATAGTATCCAGTTTCTTCTTTCTTGTTCATCCTGTTTAGGTTCATGTGCTTGCTCGGTAGCACCATCTTGTTCATCAGTTTCCCTTTCCTATTCCTCAAGGTTATTTTCCTATTGACTGGTTATCACAGGTTGCGACTTCAGTAGATAATCAAGAAGTTCAATGTAAGTGAATCTACCATAGTCTTCTAGTTCCTTTCTTTCTTCTATCTTCTTGTCATCAAACTCATCAACACAAACATTAGTACTTTCAATCATCTTATTTGTAACCTTATTCATACATTTGTATGCTTTACTCTTAGTAGAATATCCTAAGATTATTCCTTCATCACCTTTAGAATCAAATTTCCCATTTCTCTCATCTTTCAGAATAAAACATTTGCTTCCAAAAATCTTGAAATAAATTACAATAGGTTTGTGTCCAAACCATAGCTCATAAGGTGTCTAGTTGGTGTCCTTCTTTAGTTTACTCAGTTAAGCACATATATAGCTATACTGACAGCTTCCCTCCAATATGTCTAAGCAACATTCTTTTGTATCATTAGTGTTCTAGCATAGCCAATGATTGACCTATTCCTTCTTTCAGCAATCCCATTCTGCTGAGGTGTTCTCAGTGCAAAGACATGTCTCTTAAAACCATGCTCATTACAAAAATTAGTAAATTCATTAGAGATAAATTCACCTCCTCTATCAAATCTTAAGCACTTAATTTCCTTACTAGTATCTTTTTCTACCTTTTCCTTATACCACTTAAACATCTTAAATGATTCAGATTTCTCTTTCAAGAACATAACAGTCATCAATCTAGTATAGTCATCAACAAAAAGAATAAAGTATCTATCACCATAATAATTCTAAGTTCTCATAGGACCACATAGGTTGGTATGAACTAACTCAAGTATCTTCTTTGTTGAGTAGTCTTTTCTCTTAAAACTAGACTTAGTCATCTTACCTTTCTGACATTCATGGCACATAGCATGATCTAGTTTTGACAAGTTAGGAAACCCTCTAACTCTTTTCTTCTTACTAATCTTGATCATGTTATCAAAATTCACATGACATAACCTCTTATGCCACAACCATGCATCTTCATCCTTCATTAATAAAAAAGAAGACTGATCAATATTAAGATAAAATAGATTACCTCTGGATTGTGTACTAGATCTGACAAGTCTTCCTCAATTATCATAGATTCTTACCTTTCTACTCTCAAAAGAAAGTTAGTGGCCTGAGTTATTTAGCAATGCCACACTTAACAAATTATAGTTCAGTCCATCTACCCAATATGCATTTTCACATTTTATTCTATCATTAGTCATCAGTGAAGTTTTACCTCTCACCATACAAGGTGCATTATTTACCATTCTAATAGATCCTCCATCATATTCATCAAGTAGATCAAATTTCTCTATATGACCAGTCATATGATGTGTACAACCACTATGTATGATCCATGTATCATTTCTACTTTAGAGATTAGTGTTGTTTCTTCATGTTTCTCTTCTTCCTTTGAATCACCTTTCATAGCAACAAATACTACTACATCATCATCAGTGTCAGATTCAGATTCAAATTCTTTGGCTATGTAACATACCTTTTTCCCATTGTCATAGCTTTCTTAGTTATCTCTATTGTTATGTCGGTAGCCTCTGTTGACTCTTCTCCCATAGCTTCCTTCAGATCGGTCTTTGGATCTATCATCATCTTTCTTATTCAGACATCTAGCAGCGATGTGGCCAACTTATTTATATTTAAAACATGCTAAGGGTAGCTTGCCTCTATACCTTCCTTTACCTTTGGGAAATCTTCTAGCCATAAGAGCTTCAAGGTCATCAAGTTCATCATCGGTATTACTATCACTATCATTATTCTTATCATTCCTGCTACTAGACTTACCAATCTTCAAAGAGGACATGAAAGAAGATTAAATAGAAGGTACAACACTGTTGTCAAAATTATTCAATTCAAAGGTTGTAAGCTTACCGATCAGTATGTCAAGAGTAAGGTTGGATGTAGCCCTTGTTTCATGAATTGCAAAGATCCTAATCGCATAAACTGGCAGTAAAGTTATGAGAATCTTGCTTATCATTGTTTCATCATTAATAACTCCACTGGATGCTCTAATAGCATGTACTACCTCTTTTAGTCTATTTGTGTATTGCATAATGTTCTCACCTTCTTTCATCTTCATATCATCAAATCAAACTCTTTGGATTTCTGCTCTGGCTCTCTTAACATTCACATCTCCACTATATATTAGAGTCAACTTGTCCCACATCTTCTTAGTTGTATCACAACCCTTGATGTCTCCAAATTTGGCATCAGTACAAGAAGCAACAAGTTCCATCATAGTAATATTGTGTTCATGCCCGTCCTTTAGTTGATCAAGAGTTAAGGGACTAGTGGTCGATTCAATGTAGCCATTCTCCATCAGTTCTAGTGCAGAATTCCCAATTCTAGATATGTGCAACTTCATCCAACTTTTCCATACTGCAAAGTTATTTTTGTTCATCTTTTGCACTTTCCTCTTATACATCTTGAGACCTTTTTGCTAGAGTCCTTAGAACTCCATTTTAAGCAACCGTTCTCTAATACCAATTGTTAGAATAATCAAGAGGGGGGTGAATTAGTTATCCAATGTCCCACAACTATATGTATAATCCAAAACAATTCTTCAACTTCTACTACTCGGTAAACATAAAATACTTTCACTATCTGTGTTTTTACCGATTGTCAGTCTAAGCTTTATAATAGTTACCAATCAAATCTAACATGTAATGCAAAGTATGATAACAAACAAATATCACAATCAACACATAACAGAAGAGATTTAATGTGGAAACCTTGTGAAGGGAAAAACCACCTAGGACTAGCAACCCAAAATTGTTCACTCTCCTGTAGTGAGGTTGGTGAAGACCCAACCCTATTAAAGGTTACAAACACACTGTTAGGTGTGACCTTGTTAAAAGATTTTAGATTAGAAGTTATCATCCAACCAGCAGTCACTCTGGGGTTGACAAGATAACAATTTTCACTCTATGAATGAAACATCAAAAGACTTTCATAGTCCACTCAGTTAAGAGATTTGACTGTGTACAATGGTTAAATATGTAACAGTAGATGATCTGCCTTGAAACAACTTCAATTTTAGTTTACAAATCAATGTTTAGCTCATTCAAATCTTTCTGATCAATATACCACTTCAGATTCAATACTTATATCAACTTACTGTCTGTTGGTAATTACTCTTCTTAGCTTGGTAATTGTTCTACAACTTGGTTCTTATTAACCAATATGATCAGAATGCATGAAAAATTGTTCGCATGATAGTTCTACAGTATCTTCTTCTTCCGATGATGTTTCAACAATGAAACCAATGTCTCTTATATAGACGAGTAAATCATTTTCTTTTCCTCCATCAGATTTTGCCGCTTAATCATATTCATAGATTTTTCTGCTTTAAGCTTCCTCAGCTGATGTGTCAGTAACACATTTCAATCTACTCCATTAGATCCTTTTTGATTTATGTTAGCCGTCGATCTTCATAACAAACCTTATCTATTACCTCAATTTCATACACTTTACTGCTCATCACTTTATCAGTGAAATTGATCATTTAATTCCTTTATGTTTTTCTTGGTTAACAAAGAAATGTGTTGGTGAACATAAGCTCAGTTAACACTATGCTCGGTATACACTACATTCCGTCGGTGTATACTAGAATGCTTTATTTATTGACAACACTGCTTTGTGTCTTTCAGCTCTATCCTTCATTATAGATGAATGCAACATAATAAAGTCAATTTCATCAAGTCATAGACTCATAAACAAGTTACTCAGTGTATTCGTTATCCTCATCTGACATATACATCTTCCTTATGTAGATATTTTTGTTCTTCATCTCTTTCACCTTTCTTCAGATGTGTCGGTATAGTAACTTCCAAGATAAGTATTGTCAAGCTAGTTGACATCAATGACAACATAATACTAATTTAATCATCTTGCATATCTAATCAACAACTCCTTAGTAATCTTGAATTACAGATTCTCCATTCAGGTTCTAAATCAGTTGTAGTTCATCATACTCCCCCTTTGATTATACTCCATACTATTTCGTATATCTATACATATAAACAATTTTCTCATACTATATTAGTCCCCCTTTGACAACAATGACAAAGGTGTCAAAAATATGTATATACAGGTCAAAATTTTGATATACCTTCTTGTCTTCAATTCTATAATGCTGGAAGATTTGAAATGTAATCTGTAAAGTTTTCCTTTAAGTTTTTAATTTCTTTGTCCCATGTAGCCTTAATAGAATCCAATACACTAAGTAATGCACATAGCCCATAGGATTTTATCTCAATTTCTCTAAGATTTGGGTAGACAAATTTACCATATGATGTCTTTGATGAAAGAAATTCTTCCAATTGTTTTTGCACATTATTGATTTTCAGGGTTAGGTGCTCTCTGGGTAATGCAAACCTCTTCAAATTTTTTTCCTTCTCATTTTCCAGTAGTCTTATTTCATCATGTATTTTACTCACTTTCTTCTTAGTATCAGTGATCTTCATGCTAGGATTTTGTAGCTCATTCACCATGAATTTCAATTCTGCTTCTCTATTCTTCAATTTCTCTGAAATATCTGAGATGTGTTTGTGTGACAAAGAACACTAACTGTATAGCATTCTTCCTCTCTCCACATCTCCTTAATTCCTTATGCAAATAACAAGGTTGTCTAAATCATTCTTGATATTTTGACAAGTGGTTTGGAATAATTGTACATCATGAAGTGTTTGTACTTTCACTGATGCAATGTCAGATAGAGTAGTGAACTCACTGTTAAAATCTTTAATTACCTCTCTTGCTTTTACTTGCAGATCAACTTCCCTGACTTGAGTAGATATAACACCATGAAGCTTATTTGTTACCTCAAGAAGTGATCCTTCTAGGATCTTTACTTTCTTGTTCTTTCCAATTATTTTATTCAGAGATGAGATCAACTCTATTTGATCATCATCATCAACTTCAGCTCCCAAATTTGCTAATACTGACTCAATTGGTGATTTTGATGAGCTTGTTGTTGTGACCTTTTGTGGTGTGACTATTTGAATTTGCTAGGGTATAGTCTCTGTAGGCTTTACCTCTTTCCCTATACCTTTTTCCTCTTTCACTTCTTGCTTGGTGACTTCTATTTGTGTTTCCTCTATTGCCTTTACTTCTTCTTGCTTCTCCTCTCCCTTTTCTTCTTCCACATCTTCTTCCTTATTTTATGTCTCATCTTCTTGTTCATTTACCATTTCTCCCAAATTGCCAACATCCTCTCCTTGATCTTTGAAATTATTTTCTTCTTTTTCCATGGTAATGCTGGTGCCTTCTACATGCATTGATTCATCATCAATATGAATGGTGGGTGGTGGAACTAGTGTTTCTTTCATTTGTTAATCTGCTTCTTCTTTTTTAGTGTCATGTTCTAATTCACTTAATGCTTCTCCTAGTACTTAAGTCATTACTTTTACAACTACTTCCTCAATTTCCTTATTTACTTCCACATAATTACCTCCCATAATTAGAAATTTTCTTCTTTTTCTTCTTAGATGGGTGCTGAGACTCTTTAGAATTTCTTTAAAATGATCTTCATCTTTGATTACACATAATTTTATCACAAATATTTCTCTTATACATTTATCCTCTTCTATTGCTCTCTTATTTCTATTCACCAATTTCTCATAGAGATCACTCAGTATCTTATCTCTAATGTTCTCAAATTTCTTGTCAGGAAGAATCATATGCCTGACAACTGCATTTTCAAGATTTAGTTTTTCAAAGTTATTATACATGTGATAATATTTGTTTAGCTTAGTGAAATCTCCTTCATTTATGATCAAAGGTCCACTTTCTCAATTATAGGCTTCCACTATTTCTTTTTGCTGCTACCTACCTCTTCTTCTCCTTGTGATTGAATTGAAACTTGAACTCTCATTTTCTTGATGGGTGGTGATTCTTCTTCTTGTGTCCTTATCCTTTCTACTAGAGAAAAGATAGTCTTCTACCTTTTACCTGGTCCACTAGTCATCTCTTTTACTCTTTTAGTTGCTATTGTGGAGGTGGATCTAGTAGATTTTCTTGTGACTACAACTGGCGGCTTGTCTAGTGATATACTCAACTCACTAGGCTCAGTGACATCTTCATCAATATTTTGAATATCTGGAACATGGATTGCTTTAGATGCCAAAGGTGGAATTGTTAATACTTCCTTTTGTCCAATATCTCTTATTGCTATTGCAGTCTATTTTGCAATGTTGAATTCATCTTCAGTCATACCTGTATCTTTTAATATATTTTTAATTGTATTGTCAACCCTTTTCTTAGCTAACTTTTTTACCTATGATTGTTGTGTTGTACTAAAATTTCCTCGAATGTTCCAATCTAGGACTTTTGGAATCTAATCTACACTTCAGTATTCTTCTTACATATCCTTCAGCTTCCTCTTCAGCTAATTCATATTCTAGAGGGTCTATGAATTCAGTTCTTGGTTCTAATGCTTCAATATATGTGAAATATGTGTCAACTAAAAAGCATATCTCATTTTTGTACTTCTCAACTAGTGAAGGTGGAATTTTTTATCTTTTCTTCATCTCATTCTAAAAGGTTCTAATTACAAGTGTGGCACTTTTATTTACTTTATCAATTGGGTGTATAAGATACACCTTTTTTATTCTTTCCATTGAACTCCTCTTATCATTCCAATAAGCTCCTATAGTGTAAGGAAATCTTCTCAAAAGATGGAAAAACATATAGGTGATTACGGTTGAGAATCTGAATTGGGAATTCTTTTTTTTCTTAATCATCTCAAGATTTTCAATCAATTGGATCTTCTTAATTTCACTCATGTCAACATCAACCTTATCAAAACACATAAGATAAGCTCCTTGCACCATACCTGCTACCATATCATCTTCCCTAGAGATGGCACATAACTTGGTGGTCATTATCTTGCACACACACCTCACAACATTCTACTCAATCTTACTAATTAGAATGCCTCTTCCATTATATGAAGATTTAGTGTTATCTAGAATTATTTTCTTCACATTCTTTTCATTTTGTGGAATTGCACCTTTGTTAGATAATCCTGTTACTCCATGTATCAAATCAGTTGTAATGTTTATCACTCTATCATCCAACCAAATCTTTCCATTATGAATTCTTCTTAAAATGATCTTAGTCCATTCATCATTCTAAAATTCATAGTGAAACGTGTATTTGATAATGTCCAGTTGACCTAAATGTTCACATCCTTCCTTATAGGTCATATCTTGTTTTTATATGTTTTCATACTCCTCAGCCATACTACTATCTCCTACAGTCTCAAATTTATATTTTAGATATCCTCTTACATCTTCCAAATGCAAGACATCGCCTGGTATAGCCGATAATGCTAAACTAGGGTCTTCCTCAGAGGGTTCTACTAATTCCCTTCTTACCTTAGGTCTAGGTGTGTCCTTAATATTATGAACTGGGGATACATACATGCTTGCACTGAAAATTAACTACTCTAACAATAAACACTTAGTTCAATATCTTAGAATCACGATTTAGGGCTTCTACGTAGATCTGGCAAAAATCTATCTCCAAATATTACAAACTGCTTTCAGTCTTCACTAGATAGCTCCCTAAGACTCTTGTAAATACTTGAATGATCAAATAATGTCAATAATCCTCTTTTATCTATCAAATCCTTCAAGACATTGTCATCGCATTACTTGCATAAGTGTATACATGCCAAAAAGTTATTCCTAGTTACCTACAAAACTTCTTTCTCTTTGTGTGACCGCATACATGCTCATAAATTGATGTTCTCTTAACCATAGCTTCCTTATATCACTTACTATCTTATCTTGACTTCGTAAGGATTGATTCAATTTTTGCTAAGCTCTATGCTATTATGATGCTTAATCTAATACATAATTCATGAAATTTGATGCTTAATATGTTTGAAATGGGTTCAAAATTGATTCAAACTTACTCGTAAACACTTCACCTGACTAACTTTCTAATATTGTGTATGAACTTTCTTGATCTGTAGCTTTGACAAATATAACTTCTTCTATGTTACTGCTATTTCCCTTTAAACTATTGTTGGTATCCATCTTTCTTCTAGTGTAGTTCACATTTCTTCTAGGATTAGGATTCCTCATGTTGTTCATTTTGCAATATCTTGCCGTGTGACCCATGTTATTAGAAATCTTAAAAACTATAACATTTTTTCCATATCTTGGTCCTGATTGACTAATTTGTGATCTGTAATTTCTGACAATATGTCCAAAATTATTGCATCTATAACATACAAGTCCATTTCTAATATTTTTTGTTACTCCAATAGGTCTTTTATCTAGAGGGTTAGTATTTCTAAACATTCTACTATTATTTTTATCATTAGATCTAGGTTTCTTACAATCAATAGCTCTATGACCAAAACCATGACAATTATAACAATAACCAGAGATAGGTTTGAATTGCTTACCTGGACAATCTCTTTTCATGTGTCCAAATAAATTGCATGAAAAAAATCTACCTTTGAATTCACTTCGCATTTGATTAGTTACATCTTTAGATTGGTTATATCATCTTTGTTTTGTTTTTCTTCTTCTTTGTTCTTAGGCTATTGAATTTCCAAATTTGGTTCTTTACATTCTTCAATCTTCTTTGAGAATTTTTCTTCAAAATATCCAAGACTAGTTTTATCATAAGAAGGTTTCTGATAAGAAATCTATTCATCAATTTTTTCACTACTGGAATATAGTTTCTCAATATGTTTCTTGGATTGAGTTAGTTCTTCTTTCACAATTGTATTGTATTTCTCAAGTTCGGCATACTGCAACTTTGTAGTCTCAAATTTAGATGTTACTTTGGAAAGTTTAGATCTTAGATCTGCATTTTCAGACTTTAGATTTGATTCAACTTTGGTGTTATCATCTTTTAGGCTTAACTTTAGGTCTACAATCTTTAGTTCATGCTTTAGGCTCTCATTCTCCTTTTTCAGTTTTGAAAATTCATCACTATCCTTGATTTGATTTGTAGGTTCTTTTTTGATTTTAGATCTTCTATCTTGTCTTTTAGTTTTTCATTGTAGTCTTTTGCACTATCATATTTGTTCTTTAGAGTATCACTTTCTTCAGTAAGAATATCAATCTGTTCAAGAGCTTCATCTAGGTTTTTCTACAATTGATCCATATTCATAGAGATCTTACTCAAGTTGTTAGGTCTTCTCTAAGTAACTATGCTTTGATACCAATTGTTAGAAATAGGAAATATTGAGAGGAGGGGGTGGATCGGTATTTCACAAACTTTTACTTTTACCCACTTATGGATATATCAAAATTAACTTGTAACTTTCATAAGAAACTAAACTAAATAAACTAAATAATACACACAACCATAAAGTGAAGGAACTCATAAAACCATGTTTGTTCTTAAGGAAACACTGGCCAAGGGAAAACCCTAGTGAGGATGATATTGACCATGTTAGGAGTTTATTACATCTGTATAGTGTCTATGTCCTTGTTAAAGGACTTTAGGCCTTGTTAGAAGCCTCAACCCTATTAGGATTTGGTATTAAAAAATATGAATGTATGAAAGATGAGCTCACTTCCCAAACATTCAATATACAATGATAATCCTCAATACAAAAGATAGAATACAAAAACCTTTCACTATTGCTGAATATATTCAATATTTTGATCTTGCTTGTAGGCTCTTCACAAAACTTGTTATCAACTTGCATTGATTTGATCATATATCAGATTTCATATAATACATAAATACAAAATCTATTTACAATTTTGCATTAGCTTTATACATTATTCATTACATTATTTTCTTGCTTACAACTTCGCATAACATAATATTCCTCTTTATACTAGCTATCTCAAATATAGCTTATAAGTTGGCTTCCATATTATCAAAACATAATATTAACTCTTGCTGCATTAGGGTTAACATCTAGGATGTCATCCCTAATTAGTCAAGTCATTATTTTGATAAAAATAATAATCCCTTAACTCAAAATAATCAATTACTAATAGTTTCTCTATTCTGGTCAGCTCAACATTATCTCTGTAAAACATTGATATCTTTTTTCGTACATATAGTACAATATTGTACTCTTAGATATTGCTTCAATATACCTTGTATAATCTGTGTTAAAGTGTGCATGCACGGAAAGTACTTTTGTGAACTTTTCTGATCAAAATGGTCTTTGTGTAGACATATAAACATTGTTATACTTAGACAATTTTTAAAGGTTCTTATCTAGAACTTCCTCCTTAGATCATGTTGTCTTAGCACTGAATATATGTTGCCATAATGACAACATCATGATATCTTACTCAGCCAAATTTCCAACATCCCCCTCTTCTCATTTTTTTAGTTTGTCCTTGGTCGTCTTTTATCTTGTTTTACTCAAGGATCTAGTATCCGAGAGTGTCTTCTTGTCCTTTGCCAAGAATTCTGGAATTTGAAGTTTTGGTGTCATCACTTCTTTTATATTTTGAAGAAGTGAAGGCCACATGTCTCAAGGTTCAAAATTTTGGACTTACCTACCTTGGGATTTTAATTATCAAGTAATGTACTTACTTAGGCATTATAATAGGCTTTCATCCCTTATTTTTATATTTAGTCTAAGCAAAATTACTTTCTGAGAAATAAAATGAGAAGCACAAAGTATTTTCTTGAGCCCAAGTCTTAAAAAAGAAGTTTGGTACAAGTGCTAGTGTTCGTGTTTCTATATTTGGGTGGGGTAATTTAATCTTTTGGAAAGTAGTGGATGAGCATCCTCATTGTCTCTGGCATCCTTTTATTGCAAGTAGGCCATCCTTGGCTTTTTATTTAATTTTTCTTCTATTTCTTTGCTTCCTAATTTTGGTCATTATTTTCTTTTCTTCCCTTTCCTTTGTGTTTCCCCATAACTTCACCCTCTAAATAGGGTTGGTGTGGAGCTCTAGTGGGTTTTTTCATTAATTTTTTTTGTCATTTTGTTTTGTTTGTCTTTCGTGGCCGGTCCAGTCCATGTAAACTAGTGTAAGGTAGTGTAAATTGGTGTAGTTTGGTGTAGTCCTTTGTAAATTTGTATAAATTTTCTATTTGTAAATGCCTATACTTAATGGTGTTCCTTTCCTGTGTCCCCTGTACATAGTCATGTAAATACATCCTAGTCCTGGTAGGGTTCAGTAGATGTACAGGGCATTGAGTGTAAAGTTTAGGCATTTTGTAAATAGGTTTTAGTTTGAAATTTTTTACGAGGTTAGTCAGACCACGTCCCAAAAACAACATTTCCTAGGACTCCATGGCCAATCACTATAGGTCATTCATTTTTGTTGCAAAATGAGTCATTCCAAGTTGCAGAGCTCACCTTGGTTAGGAGGTTGAGTCTGCAAGGCCAAAAATAGTCAATTTTTGAGTTACCCTCCATTTCCACCATGCTCACCTTATGGTGACACTGATTCGCATGTGTGAACATTCAAATTTTTTCCAAGTTGGCCATTAATTCCCACATTTTGTGCTACTTGTAAGGTTTAAATGTCTTAACTTTGTGTGCATGTGCATACATATGTCCAGCTTGAGAAATGACTTGTCATTAAGAAAATATCACATCAACTAGTCATTGTACTTGTTGGTGCCCAAAAATGATGGTTTGGATTTCCTATGGATTTTCCTATCCAATGCTGGAAAACCCAATCATTTTTGACAACTAACAAGTTCAATCAAGTGGAGGTTTGAACTTCTACAATTCTGGCTCTGCAAAGCCAAGGTTGGTAGGCATGTACCTTAACCAAATCTATTGATTCAAAGGCTTTTTATAGCAAATAACTGACTATAAAACTTGTGGATTCTCTCAAGGTGGAAAATAAAATTGAGAGGAATCAAATTGTAAGTATCTCAATCAATAGTATATTGAATGCTACAAAAAATGAAATGCTTTAATTAATAGTAAATGTTTGACAACAGGAATATAAAATGAAGTAGATCAAAGGAATACAATATCACAAACTTTGAACAATGAACTGAATGACTATATTCCAATTATTGATAAGATCAGTGCCTTGCTCCTACTCAGGCAATGGAGTCAATTCTATATCAATCCTACGTACACCTCAGAGATAGTTTTAATAACTTGTATATAAAAAGACCATCATTTCAAGGGCTTCTACATGAATTATAATTGAAACCAGATTATACAGTTAGTTCTACTAAATTTAACTATCTTTGAGAGACCAACAGAATAGAGGAAAGTTTGTCAACCACACCTTTCAACTGATGATCAAACTACATATATATTTCACATTAAAAATAACATGATAATTCAACACAATGAAACAATCTATCTAAATAGATTTATCTGAGAGACTAACCGAAAAGAATTGAAAACTATTACCATAGGTGAGAGAAAAAGCACTTATCTCTTCATTAATGTTGAAAAATAGTACATCAAAGTTCATGTTGCAGTTGTGATCAAATTATATCCTATGAAAATCTATATTGTATTCTTGTCATTTTACATTTTACATTATGTATATATATGTGTTTGAGTGGCTTTCACACCTCTTTAGGGTGAAAATACACAACCCTTATTACAAATTATTTTGAAAAACAATAAACTAACTAAAAAATAACTACTTAACTTTCAGATTTGGATCTGGTAGAAAAACCAAAACACCTTATCGAAAGAGAAAATTTGGATTGGAGATAGGAAATTTGATTTCCCGAACTGGGTCATTTTTAGATTTTTAAAATTTGACCATCTTTAGCCTCTGTCAACATTATCTTTGCAAAAGGTCAAAATTCCAGCATTTTTTAAGGCTTTGATTAGTTAGTTCTATTTATTTGTGTCATAAATCTTCGTTCCTTTGATTTTTTTAGTATGGATAAAATTGCTTCTTGATAATGGGTTGGGACTCCTAAATTCTCAAAATTTAGGGTACCACCAGTGGCTCTTTCTAGGGACGTATGCTCCCTGTGGGCATAGTGAGAATCTAGCTATCTCTGGTAGAAGTAGACCAAGTGTGAAGTCCATTGGGCTATAGAGTCACTTCATATTTCAATAATCAAATAAAATCACATTCAACAGCCCCAGGCCACCAAAACATGGAATCAACATTTTCCCTTATCAAACACTTGATTCTAATCATGTAACACTTTGAATTTCCTGAATACGATGCCACCATTCCCATAGAAAATATTCATTTCTTTGTTAACATGCTCTAACTTTTGTTCATCCTTCGAAAAGTCATTAGGTGCACTGTATTCCTTGCTAAATAAAATATTATCATGCATTTTATCAGCCCTACTACTATCTAAATTAAGCTCTTCTGCTTGGATGCATTTATGTACACAATCTACCCTATACTCAAGATGTTGGTTCTCTTCACAAAAATGATTTGAAGATAACTCAAATTCATGAACTTCCTTCTTATCAAGAATCTGATTAGATAGGACACTCGAATAATTTATAGAATCAAGCTTGTATAATTTCACCTTATCTTTGCATATTTGATGTATTTACGACTCGTAGGATTAACTAAAAAATATATCACCTTCTACATTCATATCATGAATTTCATCAGATTCAAAAATATCATTAGGCCTATTATATTCATCATGATGTTGATGGGCCTGATTGCATAGAAAATCTTCCTCCAATAATGGATTCAAGAACATAGAAAACTCAAGTGTATCTTCTTCTTCTTCTTCTTCAAATAATGGATTCAGGAACATAGAGAAATAAGGCATACCTTCATGAGAAATTTCATCCGGCTCCATAGGTGTTCTATCATACAAGATACCAACAAATTGTATACTAAACTCATCCTTTTGAAAATCATCATTTGCTTGATCAAAGAGACCGATATCTTTAGTAGCATTCTCCTAAAACATCTTCATGCTCACTTTCTGTATGCAGTTCTATTTTATCTTTTCTATTTGATTCTTGAAAATTATCATCTATTTTATCTAGTACCCCTTGATTATGTGTTGATCCATCAACTTATTTATCATGGTGAATTGAGAAATTTTTTCGACTATTCTTCTCAACATGTTTATGATATTCAATGTCCAATATATCTCAAATTTCTTCTGCAGTGAGAAATTTTTCATCTTGATCTACTTCATTATCTCTATCTACTTTACATGTTAATTTTTCAGAAAAGTCAGCCATACACAAATCAATTACTGGTTCCCTATCCTCAACATTGTCTTCTCTAATGGATACACCACAAAGTAAATGTCTATTTTTTTAAATTATGAGGCTATGGATAAAGAACTATCATTTCCTTCACATGTCTAGTAAGTATTTTATTCTTCATATGCATCCTAGGGAGGTATGTAGGGTTCTTCTTCCATAGTGTAATTTTGACTTTCTTCATAGTCACAAAACTCATTGTCTTCTTCGTCACTTTCATTATAAAATTCATACACAAACCATTCTACAAATTCCTTCCAGGATGAAATGCTATGTGTAGGTAATGACTCATATGCTTTTCTTGCATAATTTCTGAGTGTTTTAGCAAATAGAATCATCACCTGAACTTCTTCATCAATTTCATAATCTTCTATGAATGAATGGAATACTTTTAAACTCCATTTTACTGATTCATTATATTTACCGTAAAACCTTGGTACAGCTTGTGAAATTTGCAAAAATAACTTATTTGGAAAAAATCTAAATCCTCTAAAATTCAATGGCCTAATGCCATCTGAAATATTTTCTCTGATACATTCTGTAGTAAATTCTTTGTTACTAACTAGGGGATCAATATTCATTCCCTCTAGTTTATTTCCCTTAGTGGAGTCACTGATAACTTCTTATACACAGAGTCACCACCTTCTTATCAGAAGGAAAATACAAACTAATCTTGAATTCTTAATCTAGTAGAGTCACTTTCTAAAACACTTATGTAGAGTTGCCACCATTTTCTTCAAGGGAAAAATTTAACTTGGTATTATGAGTTCTCTCACTTCTAGCAGAATCTAACTCTTTGGTCACCAAAAATTCTAAGTAATTTTTTACAAACAACTCCCTAGTAGAGTCACCAATTTGTTGGTGCCCAAAAATGATCGTTTGGATTTCCTATGGATTTTCCAATCCAATGCTAGGAAACCCAATCATTTTTTCCAACTAACAAGTTCAACCAAATGGAGGTTTGAACTTCTACAATTCTAGCTCTGCAAAGCCAAGGCTGGTAGGCTTGTACCTTAACCAAATCTATTGATTCAAAGGCTTTTTATAGTAGATAACTGACTCTAAAACTTGTGGATTCTCTCAAGGTGGAAAATAAACTTGAGAGGAATCAAATTATAAGTATCTCAATCAATAGTATATTGAATCATGCAAAAAATGAAATGCTTTGATTAATAGTAAATGTTTGACAACATGAATATAAAATGAAGTAGATCAAAGGAATAAAATATCACAAACTTTGAACAATGAACTGAATGACTATATTCCAATTATTGATAAGATCAGTTCCTTTCTCCTACTTGGGCAATGGAGTCAATTCTATATCAATCCTACGTACACCTCAGAGATAGTTTTAATAACTTGTATATAAAAAGACCATCATTTCAAGGGCTTCTACATGAATTATAATTGAAACCAGATTATACAGTTAGTTCTAATGAATTTAACTGTCTTTGAGAGACCAATAGAATAGAGAAAAGTTTTTCAACCACACCTTTCAACTGATGATCAAACTGTATATATATTTCACATTACAAATAACATGAGAATTCAACACAATGAAACAATCTATATAAATAGATTTATCTGAGACTAATTGAAAAGAATTGAAAACTATTACCACAGGTGAGAGAAAAAGCACTTATCTCTTCATTAATGTTGAAAAATAGTACATCACAGTTCATGTTGTAGTTGTGATAAAATTCTATCCTATGAAAATCTATATTGTATTCTTTTCATTTTACATTTTACATTATGTATATATATGTGTTTGAGTGGCTTCCACACCTCTTTAGGGTGAAAATACACGACCCTTATTACAAATTATTTTGAAAAAAAATAAAATAACTAAAAAATAACTACCTATCTTTTAGATTTGGATCTGGTTGAAAAACTAAAACACCTTGTGCAAAGCTAAGATTTGGACTGGAGATAGGAAATTTGATTTCCAAACTGGCTCATTTTTCAATTTTTAAAATTTGACCATCTTTAGCCTCTATCAGTATCATCTTTGTAGTAGGCACTAGTACATTTGAGGTCAAATTCTGACAGCCATTTGTTGGATTTGCAACGCTCATTAGTCAGAATTTTGACACTTGAGTCCGTCACCATTTTTGCGTAGAAGATTGCGACAGAAGACATAACTGTCAGTTTACCGACACCACGTCAAATCGAAAACTGGCACATGACAACAACTTCATTATGGTACTTCCTACGATTTATCCATCAAAATTCTGATAACACGACCTATCAGAAATATACAATCTCTATCGGAACTAACTGTCAAAAACATATTCTTTCCGACATTAGAACTATTAGAATACCGACAGTTTGCATCAAATTCTGACAGATCTACCTGTCGGTGATATGGCCTCACTATCAAATTTTTTGTTGAAAGCTCTATCAAAAATTTTCTATTTATGACACTTCAATTGTCGAAAGAGCGACACTTGTGTAGTATTCTCCGATAGGTTTCCCTGTTGAACGTATAGCATTACTGTTGCATAAAATTTCATAAATTATTTTTTTTTGACATTTTGTCTATCGAATGCATAGCGCTTTCATCAGAATTAATTACAAATTGTCAAAAAACTAATGGATAGGCACATTAAAGTTAACATAGCTCAAGAGACCATCATAGGTTGTCTCTTTCTTCGGTCTATATTATTGACAGAATGTTTTACCTTTCATTAGCTCATCAAATCCGGGGATTTGAAAGAATTTAATAGAACATTTTCATGAAAATGTATATTATTTAAGTTGATGTTGCATGAATTTATGTACTTCACGCACTTGTAGACTATGAGGACGGCGATAAAGAAACATGGCCATGGGAGGAGATGCTTCTTTATCACCGTCTTCATAGTATACAAGTGCGCGAAGTAGATAAATTTGTGCAATGTCAACTTAAATAATATATGTTGTCATGAAAATATTCTATTAAATTCTTTCAAATCCCCAGATTTGATGAGCTAATGGAAGGTAAAACATTCTATCAATAATATAGACCAAAGAAAGAGACAACCTATGATGGTTTTTTGAGATGTGTTATCTTTAGTCCTAGCTACCTGTCGATCGTCGAGAATAATCACCACCTTGCATTTATGTACACTACACAAATTGATCACAATCTCGCAAAAACATTTTACACTTGTACATCTCATCAATACTAGAGGCCTAAAGTAATTTTATACGATCACTAGCACATTTCGTGCATGGATGAGAAACACTATCCAAAGTTTCTAGATAACTATTTTTGAAAAGAGGAATGAGTGGAGGCCAAAGAAGGGATAATTGTGAAGGTTTTATAGATGCAGGTTACTAAATCATCATCTCTGCACTGGTACTCAATCTAGCCTCCACTCCATATACGTCTTCTCATAATCTAAAAAGTCTCCATCATTGATTCTCATCATTTTTTCAGCATCTCCATGGACTGAGACCTTAAATTATTGAGCTTCTCTTTGTTTTGAAAATAGTTTAACATTCTCTACTTAACAGGGCCAAACACGTGAAGGTGGAAGCTCACCTAGCCCCTCCTAGGAGCCTCTTATGACCCTTTACGATATTTTAAGATGTCTAAGATGTATTCTTAGGGATTGTAAAGGGTCATAAGGGGTCCTGGGACACAACAACTGAGAAACATAAATGTAGGCATCATGGTCACAATTTTTTGGAGACACAACATAATTGAGTGGTTTTCCAAGACGATGCAAAGTAGTGTTTGCTTTGCATCGTCTGGGAATAGCACTCAATTATGTTGTGTCTCCAAAAAATTGTGACCATGATGCCTACATTTATGTTTCTCAGCTGTTGTGATATGTACATCGTAGTCTATTGTTGTTGCAGTAGCAGAGCCTATATTCCACAACAAAAAGGAAGACATCTTTTTAGCCTAGGTCTGGATCCTACCCCAATTATCGAAGGATCCAAGGCCAGGCTCGAAAGATGTCTTCCCATTTTGTCTGCAACATTGTGTCCATCCATGATCTCAGGAACATCATCATCTTTCCACTCTTCATTTGCCAAAATATATCGCTTCTTCAAG
The DNA here is from genome assembly GCA_027943335.1 of Chamaecyparis obtusa. Taxonomy (NCBI): domain Eukaryota; kingdom Viridiplantae; phylum Streptophyta; class Pinopsida; order Cupressales; family Cupressaceae; genus Chamaecyparis; species Chamaecyparis obtusa. The sequence goes on from BSBK01003272.1 coordinate 469,785, forward strand.
CTTGCAGAGTAATCTTATTAATAAAAGAACTCTTGCCAACATTAGGGTACCCACAGATCAAAATAGTTGATGTTATTGGTGCTTGTGCTCAAGGATATCGATTCACTATTTTTAAATGACCAAATCATTTTTATTTTGATTGTAGAGAAAAGGAGTGGGAGAAAATGAGGGGGTGAAATCTGATCGAGAGTGAGAGAAGGCATTGCATTTTATTTGATCATGAATGCTCTTTGAAATGACCAATCATATTTTCTATTCAATTCTTTTTGGTGTTTTTTTTCCCCATATTCAATAGATAAAAATCATGGCGGCAGCCACTTAGCCATCTTTTTGATGTTCCAAGTATTTTACAAAGATATAGGTATGTGGATTTATCGTTCAATTGCTTGCAATTATTGGTCAAATGCAAATATTTTGTCATGTTGCAAGGTCAAGATATCAATTTGGTGTTTTTGGTTTATGTTAAAAGTTGATTTGGTAAAATCCTCAAAAAACACACTACATGTTCTAAAATGTAAAGAAGTTGAATGTTAAATGTAAGATATATATCTCATCCATAGTAATCAAAAGAAAGGACATGAAACTTGGATTGATACCTTATGATTTGGTTTTTGAGGTGCACAATCTTCATCAATCTCCTCAGAACAAGACCCCTCCTCATGAAAAATGCATTTAACACAAAAAACAAATCTACAAAACTGAACCAATGGCATGTTTAGAACAAAGAAATAGATTGATAATAATATGCTGAAAATTCTATTATGTTTAATACATGCAAAAGGACCAGTCCCAACAATTCTTAAACATACTTTATCTAATATGATAATAACATGCTAAATAAACTAATAAAGGTGTTATCTACATTTAATCTGCCAATTACTAATTACACAAAAAACAAATTTACAAAACTGAACCAATGGCATGTTCTTCGTATGTGATTTCTTCATCTTTTGAGCCTCTGGCATCATATTCGACCACAAATTTCAAATGCATTACATTTTATTTGATCATGAACGCTCTCTGAAATGACCACATTCTACTGGTTTCATGCCCTAGCCCGTGATTTATCTCCATTATTTGATGTTATTGGTGCTTGTGCTCAAGGATATCGATTCACTATTTTCAAATGCTTGGATCATTTTGGTCGTGACCGTTCCTCTAGTACACAGTCAGGAAATGTAACTGTCTAATGATTATATGTAATGTTGAATGGATTAAATGCTTTATTCTTGGCAGAAATGAATGGAAGGAATAGTGTTGGTGTTAGGTTTCATTTATTATTGAATTCAATGGTTTCCAAGATGTGTTGAGGAGTTTGCTCCTTGTTTAATGTTAATTGTTCCTGCACAATCCACTCATACAATAGTGAAATGCTATGTGATTGAAAATTTCATACAACTGGTCCTTTGGTGTGTATTAAATATAATCCAGTCACTTATTGAATGCTTTGGAGACTACTAGTTTGACTGTCCATGCATTACCAGTGACTGAGATTCATTAAAGGATACAAAACCCTTAATTTTGGGGTTATTGTGTGTGGATTAAAATGTAGGTTTGATTTGGTTAATGTTTAGAAGAGATCAATAAAGTATTTAAAGACAATCTTACATGTTTGGAGAGGTTTGAGAGGCACTTACAATGACTGTACCCTCCCAAACAATGGCATAGACTGGTTTTACTAAGTTTCCTTTCTCTATTTTTAGGTTTCCTTTCTCTGTCGTAGGGGTATAGTCAGAGGGTTCATTGAAAAAATGATCCTTTGAATGGTTACTATGAATATGAATGATTTGATATAGCATATTGCTCATTTTACTTGAAGTTTGGAATAGCTTGTGCAAGGGTGAAAGTAGTTTTGATCGTGACTGTTCCTCTACACAGTCAGAAAATGTAACTGTCTAATGATTATATGTAATGTTGAAAGGATTAAATGCTTTATTCTTGGTAGAAGTGAATGGAGTTTCCAAGATGTGTTGAGGAGTTTTCTCCTTGTTTAATGTTAACTGTTCATGCACAATCCACTCATACAACAATGAAGTTACAAAACTGAACCAATGGCATGTTTACAACAAAGAAATAGAATGATAATAATATGCTGAAAATTTTGTATATTCTGTTTAATACACGTCAAAGGACCAGTCCCAACAATTCTTAAACATGCTAGTTATCTGATATGATCAATTGTTAATAAAGGTCTAATTATGTAGACTGCTAGCACGAAGGAAGATTTGACCTAGCCAAATTTTCCTTGTACCACACAAAAAAAAAGTGTGATAACTATGTCTACTCCAACCTTAATTGTTTAAGAATTCATCATATCAAATAAAGTATGTTAAAGAATATTTGGGAGTTCTATTAGACCTTTGTTGTAAACATGTCATTGGTTTTCAAATGTTTGGATTCATGTTTGTTGATATTACTGACATATATGTTTAATGATGCCATTGTATATTGCTTTCACTGAAATGACCGCATTCTACTGGTGTCGTGCCCTAGCCTGTGCTTTAACTCCATTATTTGATGTTATTGGTGCTTGTGCTCAAGGATATCCATTTTTTTGAAATGTTGACTGTGGTTATCAAATGGATAGCCCGTGAGCTTCTAGCTAGGCATCATTTGTATTGATAGCTTAGGGCATCAAATGTATTGTATCATTGATAGTTGAGACTTTGTTAAAAGGAAATAGGACAAAGAATGATTATGATTTAGTTTCTATATTTTGATCTCTAAGTGGCTTACAACCCTAGAGAAGTATATGCAGATTTACAAATGCAGTTGTAGGATACATAGCAGCCGATAATTCACAAGAAATTCATGCATACAATTTGAATAAAAATTAATACAAAGAAATAGGGTCCTCCAATGGCCCAATCATCTGAACCTTGACTGTCCCCTCAACCAGTGACCCTTCAAAACTGGGTTATCATGCATGCAATCAATGAATGATCCTTCATTCTCCTAGTCTACCCTACATCCAAACATATTGGAAATACACAATACAATGATAAAAAGTCTTTCACAATCCCCCTTCCCTCAAGGGACACTATCAACCATCCCTTCCACATAGCATTTCATTGTTGTATGAGTGGATTGTGCAGGAACAATTAACATTAAACAAGGAGCAAACTCCTCAACACATCTTTGTTGTAAACATGCCATTGGTTCAGTTTTGTAAATTTGTTTTTTGTGTTAAATGCATTTAAATGGAACATTAAGCATAGTAATAATATGCTTAATCTATTAGTAATTGCAAATTAAATTCCCATAACACCTTTATTAGTTTAGCATGTTATTATAAGATACTATAGAAGACCTACTATTTGTCAAAGAAATCTTCACTGTCCCCCACAATGAAGACAATGAAGATTGACCTCCTGCCCCACAAAAAAGAGCATTGTAATAAGAATAAGATATAATATAGTGTTATAATAAACTTTGAACAAAGACATGTAATGCTTAAGTTAATGATCTAAAAAGCTACGAATATAGGAATTGAAAAAGAAGATAGTGCCAAGAAACATTTTCACAAATATGAAACATGAGGAAAAGTAATAACAGTAACAATGCCAAGATTCACAACATTAAATTTCACCTGTGGATGAGTTTCTATAGTGGGTTTCCTAGCATCAAAAATATGTTGAGTTGCATTTGATCTGTAACTAAGAGTATCATGTGGAACATACCCTAAACTTTGAAAGCATTCTCCAACCTGGCAATTCAAAATTCAATCTAGGCAAGCATCAGTAAGTGAAATAAATTATAGACATCAACATCAACATCATAATAATCATTAGAAATAAACTTTAAAGACATATTTTGGATAGTACTATGTTTCTTTAAAGTTTTTGTGATGCTTCTACACTTTAAAGACATATTTTATGGCTTAATGATAACATAGATTAGTGTTTTGTTTTTTGATGGAATGTTGTTGATCATTCATGGTCTTGAAGAAATTTTTGATTGTTTTGATTCTCAAGGCTTGACGTTGTTTCTCAATGTGATATAAACTAACCACAAGATGGTTCAGTTGGTCCTCTCTTTCTGTTTAATCATTTGTCTTCTTCATGGTGTAAGTGGTCATTAATATTCATTAATGGCGAGTGGTGATTCCTTGGTAATAAAGGCATTGACAACATTCATAATCGTATAGCTCTTTACCTGATCTAGTCACATCATCAACATCAAGGTCAGTTTGTTTGGCCTCGGCCTCAACCTCAACCTCAACCTACTCATTAACAACGGCCTCTACACTCTCTACAGCTGTAATACAAATTGTTACATTAATCCAAACACCAATTGCAATTAAATTTGTATTACTACACCAATCAATTTAAGATGTTTACTTGTATTACTGTGATGCACATCCTCATTGTCATCAACACACACAGGTTGTGTATGGAAAGAATCAGTAGGCTCCAAAGTTTCTAGATAACCATTTTTTAGAAGAAGAAAAAGTGGAGGCCAAAGAAGGGATAATTGTGAAGGTTTTCTAGATGTAGGTTACTGAATCATCATCTCTTGTTGATATATTTCAGATTCTACTCTGGAATGAAAAAACTATAGAGATCTAACACAGCTAAACATAGAATAAAGTAAACAAGAAGGGATAGAAGATACCCGGATATCAACCAAGTATACTCCAGTCTATATGCCTCCAAACTATACTAACAAAGGTGCTGAGGAGAAACTGATTAGTACCTTAGTGTTAGTGTATTGAGGAAGAGTCAAGTCCTAACAGAGGCTTCCATCCCTAATCAACTCATAGTTAACATTGCCAATAATTGCTGGTTGTATGGATCAGATCATAATTTGATCTTTATTCATGCTCAAACTTGTTCTTATCTATTAGCCAAATCTGCTTATCTTTCACACCAATATATGCTGATCTAAGTTTTCTTAAGGTAGAGAATCAAGGTTTTGGGGGAGGGAAGCATGTTATGTTTTTGGTGCTTCTCTCCCTAGAATCCAACACCATATATATATGAATTGAATTATCTTCAAGAGGGCCAACCTGGTCTTATTAAATTGTCATCCAGGGTTGTTCGGTGTTTGTGAAGTCTTCAACACACACTGCCCACCACCACATCGACGGTTTGGAACATTGACAAGAGTCATCGAGCCTATATATCAATAATGCACTGCACCATCATTACTACATTTATTATTTTTATATGAAATACACCAAGGAGTACCATCAGAAATATTAACCATTTACAATAATGAAAAGTAAACCTAAATCAAATAGCTCATTTTTTTATCAGCATGTGTAGTCTCTATGTATATGAAAAATGAAAGAAATATGAAGTTGAAATAAAATAGTGAACAAAATAGTATTCCACATAGACTGAATGAAATATACCATCAAAAGAAGGTGACAAAATCTTGTCACGAAGCATAGACATGGGAAATAAAAAAGGGACAAAAGACAAGAAATAAGAAAAATCATTATGACTATAGAAAAATCATTTATACTATAATCAAAAAAAGAAACACTCTTTGTCAACAATTTTCAAAATCATTAGGACTATAGAAAAATAATTAAGACTATACAAAATCAAATTTTAGAAATGGACGGTTCTGATGCTTTGCCATTACAACAGTTGAGCATTCATCATTTGGTATTGTGTATTCCATTTAAGTATGTCAACAATGTTCAAAATCCTGTCACCAAGCACAGACAAGAAAAAAGAAAAATCATTAGGACTATAGAAAAATCAAGTTCTATAAATGGACGGTTCTGATATTGCTTTGCCATTACAACAATTGAGCATTCATCATTTGGTACTTCTTGGTGTATTCATCATTAAGAGTATAGAAAAATCATTAGGACTATAGAAAAATCATTAAGACTAGAAAATCAAGTTCTAGAAAAATCATTAAGAGTACTATAGAAAAATCATTAGGACTATAGAAAAATCATTAAGACTACAAAATCAAGTTCTAAAAAAATCATTACGACTATAGAAAAATCATTTAGACTATAAAATCAAGTTCTAGAAATGGACTGTTCTAATGCTTTGCCATTACAATAATTGAGCATTCATCATTTGGTACTTCTTGGTGTATTCCATTTAAGTTTTTCAGCTGTTGTGTTTATGTGCATGTTCTTTATGTGTTTGGCTTCTCTCCCTCGCAAGGGATATGTCGATAGGTAATTGATTTGAAAGCATAATGATTTGACTGTTCTAAGTAATGTTTTTAATCCTTTGAAGTTTCTCATGATCCTAATGTAAGTTGATTGGATTAAGAAATTTGGGGATCCAATAGGACTTTAGGGGAGTTCAATAAATGTTTTGGAAGACTTAGAGGAACTATTAGCATGATTGTTCCTTCATCTACAATGAGTTAGACTGAACTTGCTAAGTTTTTCCTTTGTTTTGAAGTGTATTTTGTAATCTATTTCCTTTCCATGGACCCAAAGACCTAGAACCCATGGAAAAAGGATACTAACAATATATTATACAACTCTAATGTTCTTGACTTGTAGAGATTTGAGAAAGTAAAGAGAACACTGGCTATGTTTAATGTTAACTGTTCCTACACAATTCACTCATACAACAGTGAAATGCTATGTGATTGACAATTTCATACAACTGGTCCTTTGGCGTGTATTAAACAGAATAGAATTTTCAGCATATTATTATCATTCTATTTCTTTGTTGTAAACATGTCATTGGTTTGGTTTTAATCTACTGGTGTCGTGCCCTAGCCCATGCTTTATCTCCATTATTTGATGTTATTCACTATTTTGAAATGTTGACTCTGGTTATCAAATGGAAAAAATACAAAAAAAAAATTGCACATGAATTTTTTTTTACAAAACTAGACCAATGGCATGTTTACAACAAAGAAATAGAATTATAATAATATGCTGAAAATTCTATTTTGTTTAATACACACCAAAGGACAAGTTGTATGAAATTGTTAATCACATAGCATTTCATTGTTGTATGAGTGGATTGTGGAGGAACAGTTAACATTAAATAAGGAGAAAACTCCTCAACACATCTTGGAAACCATTGAATTCAATAATAAATGAAACCTAACACCAACACTATTCCTTCCATTCACTTCTACCAAGAATTCTAGCACAAGCACAAGCTATTCCAAACTTCAAGTACAAGCTATTCCAAACTTCAAGTAAAATGAGAAATATGCTATATCAAATCATTCATATTCATAGTAACCATTCAAAGGATCATTTTGTCAATGAACCCTCTGACTGTACCCCTATGGCAAAGAAAGGAAACCTCAAAATAGAGAAAGGAAACTTAGTAAAACCAGTCTATGCCGATGTTTGTGAGGGTACAGTCATAATAAGTGCCTCTCAAACCTCTCCAAACATGTAAGATTGTCTTGAAATACTTTATTGATCTCTTCTAAACATTAACCAAATCAAACCTACATTTGAATCCACACACAATAACCCCAAAATGAAGGGTTTTGTATCCTTTAATGAATCTCAAACACTAGTAACACATGGACAATCAAACCAGTAGTCTCCAAAGCATTCAATAAGTGACTGGATTGTATTTAATACACGCCAAAGGACCAGTTGTATAAAATTTTCAATCACATGTCATTCCACTGTTGTATGAGTGGATTGTGCAGGAACACTTAACATTAAACAAGGAGAAAACTCCTCAACACATCTTGGAAACTATTGAATTCAAAAATAAATGAAACCTAACACCAACACTATTCCTTCCATTCACTTCTACCAAGAATAAATCATTTAATCCATTCAACATTACATATAATCATTAGACAATTACATTTTCTGACTGTGTAGAGGAACAGTCACAACCAAAATGATCAAAACTACTTTCACCCTTGCACAAGCTATTCCAAACTTTAAGTAAAATGAGAAATATGCTATATCAAATCATTCATATTCATAGTAACCATTCAAAGGATCATTTTGTCAATGAACCCTCTGACTGTACCCCTGCAGCAGAGAAAGGAAACTTAGTAAAACCAGTCTATGCCACTATTTGTGAGGGTACAATCATGATAAGTGCCTCTTAAACCTCTCCAAAAATGTAAGAATGTCTTTAAATACTTCATTGATCTCTTCTAAACATTAACACATGGACAGTCAAACCAATAGTCTCCAAAGCATTCAATAAGTGAATATGAATGTTTGAAAACTTTCCTCTCAACTTCCCCAACCACTCCTAATTGGTTAGAGGGATTAGTTGACTGTTTAGACACTAAAACTTCTTAAACATACTTTATCTGATATTGAATAGTGGTAATTTGGAATCACCACTATTTGTGTAAGTGTGTGGAAAAAATGTAAGATTCACTCCTAAATCCAAATTCCCAAAGGAGAGATCCAATTTGATCAACCAAGAGGTTAATACACAATCGAATCAATCTATGAAGAATATGAAAGAGAGAGAGAAACCCTATACTTCCCTATAGTTGGATTAAGCTTGAAATCTGAAATAATTGAAGTGCAAATACTAACCTTGAATTAGGGCAGATCTGGAAAATGTTGAATTCTGGCTTTTGTATGAACTTTCTAAAGATTCTATCACCTCATCTGGACTACAAATGTCGAGGCGGACAAAACCTAGAAATCTTTTCTCCAAATTCACACAGGTCAACTTTGACCTTTTAAAAGGTCAAAGACCACATTATTTATTAGAAGTCGGATTCTGATTCTGTTCGTAGATCTTGAAAGATTGCTGAAAAGGGTATCCGAATTCACTCTCAAATCTGAGATTCCACACCTATGCCTGCAAGAAAAATGGTTTTGTTGTTTTTTTGGGGGGGTTTTGCCTTGGTCAAACCCCGGTTTGGAATCAACCTTAATATTCAAATTGAAATAGGAGAATGCTAGCAAGTAGTAGAAATGAATCTAACAATGAAGATATGCAATTCAATAGATATGCTAATGTATTTGGAATGTAATCGAATATATTGATATGAAATCTTGAACATAACATTATCAAACCTCCATGATTGTATGCTTGAAATCCACCTTGAGGAAACAATGATATGGATCTTGAAGATGAACAAAGGATCTTGAAGGAAGATCACACCACCATGGTGACTAGATCTAGGGTTTGAATGATAGATCTTGAATGCTTAAGCCAAATCCCTTCAATAATTTGAATTCTTGAATCCTTGATCTTCAATGGAGAACTTGGATGAAGAAGAAGACTTGAATACTTGAATGAATGCTTGCTTGATCACCTTGAGAACTTGAGAGCTTGATTGCTTGGATGAGATGTAGAAAATGAGAGAGGAAGGCCTCCTTTTATAGTGATCTAGGGCACACTCCTCTAGATGGGCCACCTTGGAGAATTAAATCCAAATTAGGTCCTCACCTTTAGAAAATATACCTTGATTAAATACAATTAAAGGATTTACCATTTCAGAACCTGAAATAGCCGACCTGGAGGCGGGAAATAATTATCCCGAAAGCTAAATTACCAGAAAATGAGAATTTAAAATCCTAGTGGGGGGAGGTAAAGGTCGAGATTGACTTTGACCTAGTTAGGGTTGAGGTCAACCCTGACCTAGTCAGGATCTAGGTTGACTTTGACCTCAGACCCTAACTTTGTCAGGTTCTGCAACAAAGATCCCAGAGATGCTAGAAACTTAGAAGCGATGTCTGAACAGGACCCAGTGTCAGGAATGGACATAATATCCTCTGAATGATGTGATGAAGGACTAGGAGGTCTCATTTCTAAATCCTACCTAGAAAATGGAGCCATGGAAGAGAGAAAATCAGGAAAGTCCTTAAGACCTTAACCCTAATTTCACCTAGAATGAAGAAATCAAGTGCAGGGAAGAAGTGGAAGACAAGGAAGAATGCAAAGATGCCAATCATGACCCTAAACCACTTACTCAGAGGGCTAAATGCTATTAACATGGAAGTGCTTCCATTTTAAGATGATACATTAAGCCCCCACTTTAGCAAGAGTATGGATTCAATGCAAACTCTTGGTAAAGGAGAAGAGAGAAGAGATCCCAGTGGATTCAAAATGAGATAAGATAACACTTAGCTAAAGACACAAGCCCCTAGACCAAGGATTCTAACTCAACATACATACATGAGAGTATACAAAAGAACAAGGGTTAGTACTAAACAACCCAAATCAATTAGCATAAGAAACCTTGCTAAGAAATATTTCTCATACCAATATCATATTTGGAAAGCTATCATAAAAGCATAACTGATTACACAAGAAAGACAAGAGCAGCATTATAGACAACATAGCTTCATGATCCAGTCCTACTAGCATGAAAGTGAAAAGAGCGAAAAGAGAAAGTGATTACCTTGCCTGGTAAGATGCCTACCTTACCATGAATCACCCTGGAGGGAGAGCCCAACAGGTTCACCCATAAACTATGCTTGTAGTTGTAATTTGTCTTCTAACGGCTTTTTAAATACCCATAGATCCACCTTCTCATATCACTACACATATGAAATGCATGTCTTCCTAGGACTTAGCAACTTATGTGCGTTACCTTTGGAAGATTTAGCATATAGGCGCATGTCTTTTTAGTATTTAGCAACTTATGTGTGTTACCTTCCAAGATTTAGCATATTTGAAATTGGAAATGTGTGTCCCTTCAAGATTTAGCAACTTATGTGTGTTACCTTTAGAGGATTTAGCATATTGAAACATTTGAAAAATGTGCGTCTCCTTAGGATTTAGCAACTTATGTGCATTACCTTCAAAAGATTTAGCATATGAATGCATGTCTTTTTAGGATTTAGTAACTTATGTGCGTTACCTTCGAAGATTTAGCATATAAAAATAAAAAACTATAGTATAAGGGAGACCCTATATATGCCCCCCTCCTTAATATGGAAAAAAACATACTATTTTGTCATGTTAAGGAAAGAAAGAACAAGGATAAAGCCTTCTTCAGCATCAAGACAATATCCATAGACAACACCCAGTCCAAGCCAAGAAGGTCACAACCCCCATGAGGCCATGGAATGGATGAATGTAAAAGATATCATGCAAGAAGTGAAAAGAAAGTAACCCTCAATGAGGGATAGCACACTATTCAGTTTCCAAGGTGAGAGATGTATCAACCATGGAAACCCAATGTCAAACAACAAATAAGGTTTGCATAAAGGGCATAGGTCCACAAATGTAAACCATAATTTTCATGTATGATTGGATATCACATAATGGATAGATACTGCTTAACCAAGGAAAGAGGTGAATCCCTAGAAAAGAAGAATATCAGATGAAATAACAATGCATAGATTTGAATAAGATAAAAAAGCATACCAAGCCTCCAAGGCTAAAGTACTTCTACCAAACTCACAACCTGTATTTGTGACTCCATGTGGGAATGTTTAAAGATAGAAAAGAAGGATAAGGCATCCTTTCCCCCCAAGTGTAGGAACAAAGATGGAAGAGGATGCCTACTTCACAAAGCAAGGAGATATCCTACTTACAACAATGTATAGTATATCCTTAGTGAGAGATATTGACCCCTACATCCAAGAGTATAAATAATCGCGAGAAGAATATGTCACTTATGGAAAAGGACCCTCAATGAAAAAGATATTATCACCAATATCTCCACCAAAGAAGAGTGCGTTTAGATAAGATATCATCTTTCAAAAGGCGGGAACAAAGATTCAATCATCAAGCCCCCTATGAAGAAGAGTAAGAGGAATCTTAGGAATGAAGGAAAACAATTTTAACACCAAGCTAGAATAAAAGTTTATATTAAACATAATTTGCAACATAGAGAAGAAGTGACGATCGAGGACAACAACTTCTCATATAAGAAGGTTATCCATAGTCAAAATATCTATCAATATGATGAAATAATATTGTAATATAAACTAATACCACTAAGCTAAGGAAAGAAGTTCCCTTAGAAAAAGAGAAGGAAGAACCTTGCCCCCCAAGGGATGAAAGAAAAGGGATATTTTTACAAAACACATGTCCTAGAAAAGATTTCCAAAGAAGAAAATATAATTCCTAGGAATGGATAAAAACATCATGCAAGACTATGGAAGAAGGAAACATAAAGAATACCAATTAAATCTTAATAAAAAGACCTAATGGATCCTAAAAGACTGGATAAAATTATGCCTCTTGCCCCCCAGTCATGAGACAAGAGGATAGGAAAATTTAATATAGCTCTAATGGAGGGGAATCCCCTATATCAAAATTATGAAGAAGTTGTAAGATGGCGCGAGAAAAAGGTATAATACCGTGCGCAGCCCTATCCCTAACATATAATTTGAAGTTGTTACAATCGGCAAGAAAATGAGTATTACGATAGTGGAAAGGACATTTAAATTTATACAAACCATCAATAGGTATAGGTCTAAATCTTTCCTTCTTAGAATTCATTAGCTCCACATATACTGTTTTAGCATTTTCTTGATGAGTGTTAGGATTATCCATTAGAGATGTAGAGAGATAAGTGTTAAGGGGAGGACGAAGATCCATACCTCTTAACTTGACTTGAGATTTAGAAGTTCCAACACCACACATATCCAGTTTAGGAGGTATATTAATGGGAAATTTAATACCATGTTCATTAATTCCTAACCCTAAACCTTTATAGCCTTGTTTAGTCACCATATTATATCCAGTAGTGTACATATCATGCAAAGCTTCTACAGGAGGTGATTGTTTATCATGGTCATGAGTAAAGGTTGTATAAGGTGGGATAATAGGTTTGGAAGAATTTTCCTTACCCTTTCTTTTAAGATCATCATGATTAGGAGGAGAAGGTAAATCAAAGAAATCTTGCACATCCGCATCCTGCACTATAGCTTGAATCCCATCATAAGTATGGGAAGAGCGAGGATTAACATATGGAGAATCAGGTATCAGAATAGGAAGATTAGGATGAAGAGGAGGATGAATATTAGGAAGATTAGGAGATGGTGTATCATCTACCGAATTCTTCACATAATCCAAAAGATGAATAAGGCTACCACATAAATCCCTAAGAAAAGTTGTAAATGTAGATAGACTAGTATCAGTCAACTTCACAAAAGCATAAGCAAGAGAAAAGTGAAGGGTCATCAATGTTATGAAATGAATAATACCCTCATAAACATCATATGCATTATAAATAGATGCTAGAAGAAGAGTAATAACAAACATGATTATGCACCAAAACATCTTAACATTCTTCATGATAAATAAAAATGCAAGAAATATGTTTTTGTATTTTATTCAATATATAGATTTTTTGTGAATTTTTGAAGTATAGATGCAAGAGAAAAATGTAAATCTAACACCAAAAAGAAAGAGAGTAATCTAGTCGAGTTCACCAAAATGAATAGTGGTAATTTGGAATCACCACTATTTGTGTAAGTGTGTGGGAAAAATGTAAGATTCACTCCTAAATCCAAATTCCGAAAGGAGAGATCCAATTTGATCAACCAAGAGGTTAATACACAATCGAATCAATCTATGAAGAATATGAAAGAGAGAGGGAAACCCTATACTTCTCTATAGTTGGATTAAGCTTGAAATCTGAAATAATTGAAGTGCAAATACTAACCTTGAATTAGGGCAGATCTAGAAAATGCTGAATTCTGGCTTCTCTATGAACTTTCTGAAGATTCCATCACTTGTTTTGGACTAGAAATGTCGAGGCGGACAAAACCCAGAAATCTTTTCTCCAAATTCACACAAGTTGACTTTGACCTTTTAAAAGGTCAAAGACCACATTATTTATTTGAAGTCCAATTCTGATTATGTTCACAAATCCTAAAAGATTGCCTAAAAGGGTATCCGAATTTGCTCTCAGATCTGAGATTCCACACTTGTGCCTGCAAGAAAAATGGTTTTGTTGTTTTTTTGGGGGGGTTTGCCTTGGTCAAACCTTGGTTTGGAATCAACCTTAATATTGAAATTGAAATAGGAGAATGCTAGCAAGTAGTAGAAATGAATCTAACAATGAAGCTATGCAATTCAATAAATATGCTAATGTATTTGGAATGTAATCGAATATATTGATATGAAAGCTTGAACATAAAATTATCAAACCTCCATGATTGTATGCTTGAAATCCACCTTGAGGAAACAATGATATGGATCTTGAAGATGAACAAAGGATCTTGAAGGAAGATCACACCACCATGGTGGCTAGATCTAGGGTTTGAATGATAGATCTTGAATGCTTGAGCCAAATCCCTTCAATAGCTTGAATGCTTGAATCCTTGATCTTCAATGGAGAACTTGGATGAAGAAGAAGACTTGAATACTTGAATGAATGCTTTCTTGATCACCTTGAGAACTTGAGAGCTTGATTGCTTGGATGAGATGTAGAAAATGAGAGAGGAAGGCCTCATTTTATAGTGATCTAGGACACACTCCTCTAGATGGGCCACCTTGGAGAATTAAATCCCAATTAGGTCCTCACCTTTAGAAAATATACCTTGATTAAATACAATTAAAGGATTTACCATTTTGGAACCCGAAACAGCCGACCCGGAGGTGGGAAATAATTATCTCGAAAGCTAAATTACTGGAAAATGAGAAATTGAAATCCTAGTAGGGGGAGGTCAAGGTTGAGGTTGACCCTAACCTAGTTAGGGTCAAGGTCAACTTTGACCTCAGACCCTAACTTTGTCAAGTTCTGCAATAGAGATCCCAGAGATGCTAGAAACTTAGAAATTGATGTCTGAACAAGACCCAATGTCAGGAACAGATAGAAAATCCTCTGAATGATGTGATGAAGGACTAGGAGGCCTCATTTATGAATCCTAACTAGAAAATGGAGCCATGAAAGAGAGAAAATTAGGAAAGTCCTTAAGACCTTAACCCTAATTTCACCTAGAATGAAAAAATCAAGTGTAGAGAAGAAGTGGAAGACAAGGGAGAATGCAAAGATGCCAATCATGACCCTAAACCACTTACTCAGAGGGATAAATGCTCTTAACATGGAAGTGCTTCCATTTTAAGATGATACAGATATGATGAATTGTAATATCAACAAATGTGAATCCAAACATTTGAAAACAGTGAATCGATATCCTTGAGCACAAGCACCAATAACATCAAATAATGGAGATAAAGTACGGGCTAGGGTATGACACCAGTGGAATGTAGTCATTTTAGTGAGCATTCATGATCAAATAAAATGCAATGCATTTGAAATTTGCGGTCGAATATGATGCCAGAGGCTTCAAAGACATTGCTTGTCAAAGATACCAATCAAAGATGAAGAAATCACATACCTTCTCTCGCACTCAGCTTGCACGAAGGAAGATTTGATAGCCAAATCTTCCTTGTACCACACAAATAACATGCCATTGGTTTAGTTTAGCATGTTATTATCATATCAAATAAAGTATGTCTAAGAATTGTTGGTAAGGATAGGAATAGTGGAGATTTTAGAAATATCCCTCTAACCGATTAGGAGTGGTTGGGGAAGTTGAGAGGAAAGTTTTCAAACATTCATATTCATTTATTGAATGCTTTGGAGACTTCTAGTTTGACTGTCCATGCATTACCAGTGACTGAGATTCATTAAAGGATACAAAACCCTTCATTTTGGGTTATTGTGTGTGGATTCATCCGCTTTAGCTAGGAAGATCAAGAAGATGGGGCAGGAGGACATTGTGGTAGAAGAAGTATTTAAAGAAGAAACAAGAAGAAATAGAAAAAAATTTAGTTGTTTGGAACAACATTTCAGAATCCATGAATGGTATGGGTAAGGTGACCTTCATTCTTAGCCGTGACTTCAATGAAACATTGGATATGGCTGATAAGAAGAAGGGTCACTTGTTGATAGTGTTCCTTGAGGGAAGGGGGATTGTGAAAGACTTTTTATCATTGTATTGTATATTTACAATATTTTTGGATGCAAGGTAGACCAGGAGAATGAAGGATCACTCACTGATTGCATGATAACCCAATTTTGAAGGGTCACTGGTTGAGGGGACAGTCAAGGTCTGTATGTTGATAGTAATTCATTGAGGGAAGGGAGATTGTAAAAGACTTGTTATCATTGTATTGTGTATTTCCAATATGTTTGGATGCAGGGCAAACCAGGAGAAAGAAGGATCACTCACTGATTGCATGATAACCCAGTTTTGAAGGGTCACTGGTTGAGGGGATAGTCAAGGTCTAGATGTTGATAGTTTTCCTTGAGGGAAGGGGGATTATGAAAGGCTTGTTATCATTTTATTGTGTATTTCCAATATGTTTGGATGTAGGGTAGACCAAGAGAATGAATGATCACTCACTGATTGCATGATAACCTAGTTTTGAAGGGTCACTGGAAGAGGGGGGAATGAAGGATCACTCACTAATTGCATGATAACCCCATCAAGCATTCTATCTTTTAAGTTTCCACAATATCTCAAAATATGATCATTATTCTTTACTTTCTTCTACATGCTATTCTTTCTATGGTTTTGTTATCTCAGAAATATATCAAAAACATTCCAGATGTGCATATAAAAGTAAAATATTATCCTTCAATTATTCCACATTGAAGCATTTCCTCTTGGGAGTATTCTCTTCGTTTGTACAATATCTGTCAAAAATGGTTCCCATATTTCTTCAAGATCTATTTTAATCTTTATACTATAATCTTGATTAGATTTGACCAATAGTTGATTTCATTGGTATTTTATAGCATATACTCCTAATGTGAAATGTGGAGAGAAAGAAAGAGACACACTAGGTATGAATTACACGATATACCCATCATCACTTAGCACTTAAATAATAAATTATGGACATGGAACAACCCCCTAACTTCTGGATGTTTGTTTCATGTTGGCCTCTTATTATATGCAAAGGTAGGCCTGTCTTAGGCTAACAACCATAGTGTAGGGGCCATATAAATTATGGATCCCAAAATAGTGTACACTTGTATTAAATTAGGTTCACTATACTACAAGGGAATGGAAACCATGCAATAGTGCCTCATGGGGATGGAAG
This sequence comes from Chamaecyparis obtusa, assembly GCA_027943335.1. Lineage (NCBI taxonomy): Eukaryota > Viridiplantae > Streptophyta > Pinopsida > Cupressales > Cupressaceae > Chamaecyparis > Chamaecyparis obtusa. The sequence continues at coordinate 486,692 of BSBK01003272.1, forward strand.
CAACCCTTCACCAAGAAGATGATTGTGTCTGCAATATTTACTAGAGGAAAAGAACATAATTTGGTTCCAAAAATTACTCCTAGAAGATAATGGCACCCACAAAACACTTGGAAAAGATAGCACTCACTCTATCTTTTATCACTCTTTTAAAGCTGGGACAATAAATCTCAAAGATTGATCAACGAATTCTTGAAACACAAAGAACCATTGACAGTTATGATTCATGTGTACAATAGCCAACAACCAGTTGTTCCAATCATGGTGTCCAATAATTATGTTAGAAAAAGCATCTAAAAATCCCTTACACAACCATAATAGATTCAAACCATGAACCGTAAGAACCTAACAATGGGACTAAGAAAGATACAGCCTAAACAAATCTTGATCATATTCCACCCTATTGTAAGGCCCAAGAAGTAAGTCTATCTTAAAGCTACACATTCCTCTAGATGAAGCTCAAAGGTCAGGTAGCTAAAGCATAGAAATACTTGAATGAATATAGGAACAATTTGATGTACAATCATTTGCTAGCTTGGTTTGTGGGCTTTCCACATAATATTTTCCCTTTAACCACATTTATAGTTTGAGAAAACTAGAAAAAATTGTTTTAGATTTATATTATCCTTTTGAACTAGCACACTACCATCAAAATGCATAATCATTGGTCATATCAAGAAAATTCCTATTGATTAGTAGGATATCCTTATAAAAATTTGATGCATGGATTTGTTGTGAATTATCGACTGCTATGTATCTTGTAACTATGAAAGGGATAGTCTTGGTGTTAGGTTTCATTTATTAATTAATTCAATGGTTTCCAAGATGTGTTGAGGAGTTTGCTCCTTGTTTAATGTTAATTGTTCCTACACAATCCACTCATAAAATAATGAAATGCTATGTGGAAGGGATGGTTGATAGTGTTCCTTGGGGGAAGGGGATTGTGAAACACTTGTTATCATTGTATTGTGTATTTCCAATATGTTTGGATGCAGGGTAGACTAGGAGAATGAAGGATCACTCACTGATTGCATGATAAACTAGTTTTGAAGGGTCATTGGTTGAGGGGACAGTCAAGGCCTAGATGATTGGGCCATTGGAGGACCCTATTTCTTTTTATTAATTTCTATTCAAATTGGATGCATGGATTTCTTGTGAATTATCAGCTACTATGTATCCTGCAACTGGATCCGTAAATCTGCATATACTTCTCTAGGGTTGTAAGCCACTTAGGGATCAAAATAGAGAAACTAAATAAAAATCATTCTTTGTCCTATTTCCTTTTAACAAAGTCTCAAATATCAATGATACAATACATTTGATGCCCTAAGCTATCAATACAAATGGCACCTAGCTAGAAGCTCACGGGCTATCCATTTGATAACCACAGTCAACATTTCAAAAAAAATGGATATCCTTGAGCACAAGCACCAATAACATCACATAATGGAGTTAAAGCACGGGCTAGGGCATGACACCAATAGAATACAATCATTTAAGTGATAGCAATATACAATGGTGTCATTAAACACATATGCTAGTAATATCAACAAACATGAATCCAAACATTTGAATACAGTGAATCGATATCCTTGAGCAAAAGCACCAATAACATCAAATAATAGAGATAAAGCACTGGCTAGGGCATGAAACCAGTAGAATGCGGTCATTTCAGAGAGAAACTCCCTCAACAATAAAATGAAATGCATTCAAATATGATGCTAGAGGCTTGAAAGATGAATAAATCACATACCTTCTCCCGCGCTCAGCTTTCACTCCTTTTCTCCTCCTCTCCAATTGAAATAAAAATGATGAGTCTGTTTCACTTTTTTTTTTAATGTATACCTTGAATCTGTTAGAGTTCTAATGGTCAATTCAACACCCATTAGAATACCAACATCATCAAGGCCTATTACAAAAATAAAACACCAAATTCATAAGAAAAAGTTACCCATCGGAAACTTCTGTCGAAATTTGGCCCCAAACGTAGTAGTGAGGTTGAAATTCTAGCATTTTCTAAAGGATTTGATTAGTTAGTTCTATTTATTTGTGTCATAAATCTTCCTTCCATTGATTTTTTTAGTATGGAGAAAATTTCTTCTTGATAATGGATTGGGACTCTTAAATTCTCAAAATTTAGGGTACCACTAGTACCTTTCGTCATTTCAAGATCAAATTTTCTAGATGTCTTGGTACTTCTAGGCACTCATGCTTTTTAAATATTTACAATTTATCAAGTCATAATTTTTGGACTCTAGTCTTTTTGGTCATGTTTTATGGGTTTCATGGCTTTCTCGCAGAAAAGACATCTCCCCCGATATCTCTTGTTACTAAAATGTTTTATATCTCAAGTAATAAAATAAGTGGTCTTCAAGCCTCATGGTCTATATTTTTCCATAAGGCTTTTTATTTATATCATTTTGATGGTTATCTGGTCTTGTAGGTGATAAACTGGAAATATGGCAGTAGTAGGATCCCCTCCCGAAAGTCTAGAGCTCCCGAGCTCATCAAAAGCTCCAACCAAGAAATAAAAGGTGTAAAAACCTTGGAAAAACTCCGTTTAGTGATGAATTAAAAGAAATACGGGGCAATCCATGGGTCCTAGATTGAAACCATGCTTTGGGAAATTTTAGATATGGATTTTGGCACCTGGGCTGAATTGAAATGTTTATAATAGGTAATACAAAAATTGAGATGGGCCAATGACCCATTGTCAATCAATCTAGTCGCCTCTAGGATATTGTAAGCCGTGTGCTTCCCATACTCAGTGCAAGCTCCAAAGTTAATATTTCTCATGGCTAAGAACTATAATGCATACATTTGAGTTGCTATCACATCCTCTAAGGTGCCCACTTCCTCCTTAGACAATGACACCATTGCCATGGCTTGGAGGATCCCATTCTTTAAGGATGCAGTTATTATGACTCGACCATCTTCATTAGCACAATTCATAGTGGAAGGAGACACAACCCGACATCACCTAAATGAAAAATGGCTAAAGAGCCCCCACCAGGACTATTAAAAGATGAAAATGGATATCCATCACACCAATTTCAAGGAGATGATTTAGACAGGATTCATATTTTTATGTAAGGTTTTTAGTGAGTCTCACACCTGAGAGTTTTCTTCATGGATGTACTATGTCCTATACTAAATGAACACCAACAAGAAGCATTTTGATTGGGGTGCTATTATCTCCAACCACTTGGATTCCCAAATAAGGAAGGTGGAGGGAGATAAAAAAAAATTATGACTTGTTTTGTTTTTTGGTCACTGACCCGACAATATGGAGGAATCCATAGTCTAGACATAGTTGGTGTCCTTAGAACATAAATGAGATAGTCTACCCCATGGGATCATTTTCCAAGATCTAATGGGATCAATGTTTATAGAATTTTTGCAGAGTTAATGACTCCTTTGTTTATCACGAATATAAGGTGCTAACTAGGGATGTAGGTTTCAAGCTATCTCCAGATGTAATGGACATGATTAGCCTGTGGGGATGTTATCTCATCTAGTTTTCATAGTTCACCTACATTCGGGTCACCGGGTTCACAGGGAACTCATTTTTGCTACCCAAGCATTGCGGAGATAAAGTTATTTTGTTAAAAAAAATTGGCACATTCTTGAGGTACATGTCCTATTGGCAACAAAGAAGATTACCTCAGTGTTCTCCATCACCTGCAAAAAGTACATTTTCTCTCTTGTGGTCACCCATTAAATAGAGAATGAGTTAAATAGTTTTAACTTGGCCAAATTTTCACTTAGGTGCCACAACTATAATCTGCGTGGCCTCCTCAAGAAAGCAATGCCCTGGGGATCTTAACCCCATGAGCCACACTTTGAGGATTTTGGGGAGGATTGGCCAAAAAAAATTGACATCTAGTACTAGCAACATGTAAGAATGTCAAAGGGTATGATGGAGCATCTTGGCCTTTGATCATTCCCATGAAATTTTTCAGACAAAAAGTCCCTTGAAGACCCTGAGTTCAAAGAAACAAGGATTGATAAGTTAGGTCTCCCTCCGATGGAATGGGACACCTCGAAGATTTTTACAGTTGAGGTCATAACAAAGAAAGTGATTGAGAAAAGCCATGCTCATTTTGAAAAGACATGTCCAAAGAGCATCTATCTAGATGCCTAACCAAAAGGAGATGACATATCTGAACCCTGAACAAAAACAAATCTAAAGCTCATGGGAAGCAAAAATTTGGTAAGTCACCCCAACCGTCTGACCTGGTACCAGAGCCTCTTATACAATAATTACATGAGCAATTAGAGTAGTCCCAAAAGGTGAAAGAGGCAACTAAGGTCAGTGTAAACTTCATCTTTGGAGATGTCCCTATAGGCTCCAAAACCCTTCATGGCTACCCCATTCAGTCTTCCATTTGTTGAGGAAGATGAAGCAGAGATAGAAGCTATTGGGGAACCTCTCTAGTATGCAAATTGGAAAGAACACCTCAAAGAAATTTTGGACCTCAATGAAGACAACTTGGCTTAGACAAAAAATTTTGGGGAATGAGATTTAATAGTTCTCAAAAACCCAGTACACAAGACTTGCTTTCAAAATCAAGACAAGCAATTAACTAGTTAAGGTCTTAGATGAGCACAAGACTGAGGTCTATATCCCAATGAACCAATTCATTTCATTCATTTGTGAGGTGACATCTACACCAAATCTAGTATGCTCAGGCATTTGCACCCCTATAGATTTTTTATTGGTGAGATTTGATGAGAGAGATGATGCACAATTTTGTCCCTTGATAGATTTTGATAGTTTAGTTATGGGAAGGCTCTCCCAACTGATTCTAAAAGCTCATTATTCCATCAGCACAACTTCCAAAATTAAAAGAAAGGATAAAGATGCAAGAGACCATCTCGAAGAAGCTATAGGATGCATGGACTGCCTAAAGTGTTAGGAATGGGAACACTGAGAAGGGGGGGGGGGTGAACCAGTGTTCACTGTATTTTAACTTTTCACTTTAATCTGAATACTGAATTATAAATGCTTAAGTAATGAATTAAACATTCACATAAACATGAAGCATGAAATCAAAATATGACACCAATATGGTTACAAGGAAACCCAAATAGGTAAAAACCCCGATGGGACTTGATACCCACTAATAATCTGCACTAGTGTTTTGTGATCCTTGTTAGAAGATCCTTTACCTTGTTAGGAGTAGCTTTACAATGCTTTTAGTATAGTAGACCTTGTTAAGGGTCAGACCTTGTTAGGAGTCTTTTACAATGATCCCTGTTAGGGAAGTGGACTCACTGTCCAAGAGCTCACTGCTCATATGATGAAGGCTACAACCTTTTGAGATCAGATACACACTATATCTACTGGTGAACTATTGTTGTGACACTGCTTGTCAGATTATTTCCTTTGGTGTGTTGATGCTTTGACCTCTTGCAAAGCTCTAATACATCATATGATATCTTTGCATACCTCTTCTTTACTTCTCACAACTCTATTACAACTTGCTTAACTTCCATACTGATTACAATGGGTGCACCTTATATTTATGCACTCATACCAATTATACAATTAGGTCGGCCCTATAAATAATTACAAATAACACTTCCAAATGAATTGGCTTAAGCATGCTTAAAATTATACATAAGCATATGTTGGCAACCTAAATACAATGGGTGCATAGCCTCGACAACATTAATTTACAATCGCAAACCAAAATAGTCACTGTCGGCTCTATGGTCTGTTCTATGCTGGCACACATTGGCTGTGCAACTTCAACTGACTATAACTTTCACATGTTTTCATATCTACTTATGTGCTCTTAGACTAAGCATAAGTATAGTCTAACAACCTTAACTCCTAGGGATCATACCATAATTCATCCATACGCTTGGGTGCAGGTGCTCTGAGCTGCAGGAACTCTGTATGTTGTCCAGTCTTCAACACTTAACTGATTTCTAATCTTTACACTTAGTTCGTTGACTCCAAAATGCTATATGAATTTTTTTCCATAATGACAACACTATATCTAGTCATATACTTTAGTATAGACAACTTGCCAACAATCTCCCCCTTTGTCATTGATGGCAACAAAGGAATATGGTGAAGTCTCTAACTGTTCCTTTACACAAAAAACTTTTGTCTTCTATACAAACTCTTATATCTCCCTATACATATATGTACTCCATATCCTATACAACTCCCCCTTTGACATTAATGACAAAGGTGCATCAAAAAACTTTATCTACATACACTCATTGAGGGAAAACATCTGGATATGCAATCTTGAGTTTCTGGATCTCCTTCTTCCAAAAGGTTATTAGAGAATTGACTATCTGTAGATGGGCACATAATTCATATTGAACCTTCTCCATCTTCTCCAATTTTCTGCTTGAACCTTGATCATAGGTTATCATGGTCGCATCAATCTCCTTTATGTTTTGATTGAGAATGTCTAGTGAGGGCACAAGAGTGTTCCTCAATTGAGTTTGTCTAGATCTTATCTTCTCCATTTCTTTCTCTGCCTTCTAAATTATGTCCTACTAACCTTGGTAGACATTGTTACACATATTTACATTAGTGGAAGTATCTAACACTAAAATCTTCACCTTCTTAATCATTGCCTCTACATCTTTAATCTTCTTGAGATGGGCATCAGTGAACTTATCTTGATCCATGGATACTACAATGAGTTTCCTTCCTTGATCTACAAACTCCTTCAATGATGCCTGACCAGACTTAAGAGAGTTTAAGTCTGGTGCAAAATTGCTCATGAGCTCATTGAGTCTCTTCTTTAAGTACTTCTCTACCACAATGGCTGCAGATTCTTCTAGGTTTGAGAAATTGACTTTGAATTATGATATGACTATGCTCACACCATCAACTGAATGTACATTTATCATTTTCTTATCCTCTAGTAGAAAACTATTCAAAATATTTACTGATTCCACCAGAAGAGGATTTTTCATTACTTGCTTCTCCTTAGCCTTCTCCATAGCTAGGACGCTAAAATTAATCAAGTCTTCTTCCTTCCAAGAGTCCAAACTGCTAGTGTCAGGTGTGAAACTTGACAACAATGTTGAGGAGGGAGTGATGGGAGTGCTATCCATCACCTCTTGCTTCACCTTGACCAAATCAATAGAATATTCATCTTTCTTTTCTACCTCTACTCCTTTCTTTTCTTCTTCTTTCTCATCAGATATATTTTCTATGATTACTTCTTCTTGCTGAGTGGGAGGGGTATTACTGCATAAGATTTATACTTCCTCAGTGCTGAAAAATGCTTCCTCAAACTTTTCCAACTCCTTATCAGTAGCCACGATGGCTATTTCCACATTATCTAAGATAATTGTGCTATCTTTGGGTGATTCTGTCATGGGCGTAGACTGATCTAATTCTATTTGAGTTTCTATTATAGGTGTTAAGTCCTGAGGACCTATCATTGGTACATTAGTGGTCTCTACCACTTTAACTTCCTTAATGGGTGCATGAGTGATGGGCGAAGTGGGTGGTTTGATCTGTTGCTCTAATAACACCTTCTCAAAGGCCTTCTCTATTCCTTCATAATCAACTCATAATCTTTTTTCATAATGTGAAGAATTCTCATCTTTGTTCTAAGGTGTGGCTTTACTAAATTCAATATCATATCTATTTCTTCTTTAGAACATACAGGCAGAGTGTCTTCTAGCATGTTTTTCCTGATCCTTAGGTCTTCTTCATTTGCTTGTCTTTTAAGGTTTTCTAGAATGTCCCATACATTATCTAGTATTTCTATTTTCAATTCAAGAACTATTTTCTTGAACTTTATCAAATGTTTGATAATCATACCATGAATTTTAGACTTATCAATCTCACTATATGATTCATAGAACTTCCCTATTTGATCAATTCTTCCCTCATCAACAATTCTTGCATATAGAACTTTTAGGCTAGGTCTGAATCCTACCTGAGGAGGTGCTTGAGTGTTTTTCTTGCTCCTTAATGCTCATGAGGATGGATGACTAGTGCTTTCTTCTTTCTTCCTCTTGAATAAAGGCTTATACTCCAAAGAAGTATCTTTGGGCGTAGGAGTACTATCTTCCTTATCCTTCTGACTGTCATCTTTCTCAATTTTTATCTTCTTTACCTTGGGGTCTTCTTGTTCTTCTACCATGCTCTTTAGTTCTAGAGAAATCTTCTCATCCCTTGCTTTATCAAGCTTTTCTTGTGATACACCATGAATCCTTAGAATCTTTGATGTGACCTTTGCAACCTTTCTTTTTGTTGCAGCACTGTTCAGCTTAGCATCAACTTCTCTAGTCTTCTCTTCATAGGTTCCCCACCTAGGTTCATTAGCATCTTTGGGAGCTGATAGTAGTACATGTGCATAGACTTCAAGAACTCATTCCTCAACCTCATACCCAAGTGGATGAATCCACTTAGTTCTAGGCTCAACAACTTCCATACAAGTAGTATCAATCTCCACCATGAAGCATATTGAATCTTTATACTTCTCCAAAATAATTTTAGGAATCATGTACCTCATCTACATCCTTTCTCTAAAGGTCTTCAATTCCAAGGTAATGAAATCTCTAAGTGTGCTTTCAATGCATGTGTTGTTTGATATCTATGGCATGGTAGGAATGGACTTGTCTAGATACAAGTCTGACAATTTACCAACTATATGAAGGTACATATAGATGATAAAGGACCCAAACTTGAATACCTTAGTCTTGTCATGTTTGATAGCCTTGATGTTGTCTATCAACTGTGCATGAAAGATCTCACACAAGTTGAACTCTCCATCTTCTTGCAAAAGATGGATGGCTGCTAGAATAGTGCCCACAGACACACTATTCACCCTACTGGTATGATGAAACCTATAACCAAGTATCATTGACATTAACTTAATGTCTGGTTTCTCTATTGGCTCAATGGTCATGCCACGCTTATCACTTCTTGAGTTACACACTTGCTCCACCATTTTCCTAACATCCTTACCCACTGGAAGGACAACGCCTATCTTAGATAGGCATGTTATCTCATGAATCAAGTCTCTTGTGATTCTTACTGGTACATCTCCAATTCAAAACAAATCATCATGGATTCTACTCAATAATATATTTATCCATTATTCCTTATTGAACTCATATGTCATGGCATATTCAACAATGGGGTGATCATTCCATTTAGTGTATTCATCCATGAACATTTTATCTGGTTTCAACATTGTGTCCATGTGTGCCCTTAACCTATCTAGTCCAATGGGTTCCTTCTTACAATAAATGTAAGCCCTTATGTCTTCTACATGCATGACACCCATCAGCATGTGAGAAAATGCTCCCTCTAAATCATCTAGGGTTGATTTAAATGGGTGCCTTTTGAAAACATACTACTTCTTCTCAGCAACATCAAAAACAATAGGAGTAGCCATGACTTACTTGATATTTTATTTCCAAAGGATCTCTGAGATGTTCGGACGGCTTCCAAACCAGCATAACAAGTTAGAGTTTCTTGCAACCAATCAAATGCACTACAATCACTGATAAATTAATCTCCAATTCTTCACAAGAACTTCCAAGGCTCAAACTTCTCTCCAATCGCTCTGAGTATGAATGCAATGAGTAAACAAACATCTTTTTGTGTACTTAAAGTAAGAAATTTTCCATTAATGCAACTCCCATAAACTAGGTTGTCACTTCAAATTTTCAAACTCAAGTTCTGCTAATAATCAGCATGTGTGCTCTTGCACAAAGGTTCCAATACACTCCAATAGCTTAAGTCCAAAGGTGCATACTCTGAGGATGATTATACTAGCCACGTAGGGGTCTAGAGCTAAATTAGTTCCCCCTATGACCCTGAGGGCCATTCATACAGATGTAGAGGGTGCGTCCACTGGGGATGCATCCAATACATTACCATCAACATTTTATTTCTTTCCATCTGACCAAATCATGCTTGCATCTTCTGATACCTTCACAAACTTGACTTCTGCTTCAGGATCCAAAACTAGTTCTTCGACCTTTTTAGGGCTTTCCTGACCTTGCATCCTTGATGTAAAAAACTTTGAGATATGTCCAGCCTTATTACAAGTGTGACAAATAATTGGAGGTCTATTATTCCTCGGCACATTGACATGAGTCACCATTCTACATTGTTTTTATGTATGACCATTATGGTTACATATCTAACATGTAACATTCTAAGAACTTCTTGCATTGGTCTAATTCTGATTTATTTGATCATGTTGAATCCTATTCTTCTTAATAGTCTTCCAATTTATTACTCTATGACCAAATCTATTACATGTATAACAATAACCATCAAAAGGCTTTACCTCTATATAGTTTCTTACAATGTGTCCATGCTTGTTACATGCAAAATAGGTGCGTTCAACAAGCTTGCACCCATTTTTAGGAGGACTACCATTATCTTTTGTTTTATCTTCAGTCTTCTCAATATTAGTAGATTATTTTTGTGTCTCCTTTCTTGCTCGCATCTTATCAATCTAATTTTGTGCTTCATTGTATCCAATACAGCTAGTGTCTCCTTTGACTCTTCTTGCATACAATTGAGATTCTATCAAATCAGAACTGGTGTGCAATTTTTCAATGTGGTTTTTTGCATATTTCAATTCAGACTCCAATCTTTCTTTGCAATTCTTTAGATCCAAGATTTACAAATTTGCTTCCCTTAACTCTTCATTGAGTTGAAGGTTCTCCTTTACTTGTTCATTGTAGACATCTTGATTGTTCATCAGTTTGTCATCAAGTTCTTCAAGCTGACTCACTAAGGATGCATTTTCTTCATTCAACTTCTTGACTTTTTCTTGAAGATCACTATTAGAGTGTCCCTTCACATCCTTCCTTAGTTTCTTGATAGCTAATTGAGAATCACTGACTTTTTCTTTTAGTTTTTCAATTTGTCTTTCTAAGTTGTCCAAGTTTTCAATAGCTGCTTCAAGATTCTTCTTCAAATATTTTTTTTCCATGATCTCCTCAAGTAGTTAAACTTATTTGCTGAGGACCAGAGCTATGATACCAATTGTTAGGAATGAGAACACTGAGGGGGGGGTGAATCAGTGTTCACTGTATTTTAACTTTTCACTTTAATTTGAATACTAAATTATAAATGCTTAAGTACAGAATTAAACATTCACATAAACATGAAACATGAAATCAACACATGACACTAATATGGTTACGGGGAAACCCAAATAGGTAAAAATCTCGGTGGGACTTGATACCCACTAATAATCTGCACTAATGTTTTTTTATCCTTGTTAGAAGATCCTTTACCTTGTTAGGAGTAGCTTTACAATGCTTTTAGTACAGTAGACCTTGTTAAGGGTCAGACCCTGTTAGGAGTATTTTACAATGATCCTTGTTAGGGGAGTGGACTCACTGTCCAAGAGCTCACTACTCATATGATGAAGGCTACAACCTTCTAAGATCAGATACACACTATATCTGCTGGTGAACTATTGCTGTGACAGTACTTGTCAAATCTGTTCCTTTGGTGCACTGATGCTTTGAACTCTTGCAAAGCTCTAATACATCATATGCTCTCTTCGCATACCTCTGCTATGATTCTCACAACTCTATTACAACTTTCTTGACTTCCATACTGATTACAATGGGCACACCTTATATTTATGTGCTCATACGAATTATACAATTAGGTCGGCCCTATAACTAATTACAAATAACACTTCCAAATGAATTGGCTTAAGCCTGCTTATAATTATACATAAACATATGTTGGAAACCTAAATATAATGGGTGCACAGCCTCTACAACATTAATTTACAATCACAAACCAAAATAGTCACTATCGGCTCTATGCTCTGTTCTCTACTGGCACGTAGTGGCTATGCAACTTCAGCTTACTGTAACTTTCACATCTTTGCATATCTACTTATGCACTCTTAGACTTAGCATAAGTATAGTCTAACAACCTTAACTTCTAGGGCACATACCATTATTCATCCGTACGCATGGGCGTAGGTGCTCTGAGCTACAGGAACTCTATATGTTGTCTAGTCTTCAACACTTAACTGATTTCTAATCTTTACACTTAGTGTGCTGACTCCAAACTGCTATATGACTTTGTTGCCATAATGAAAACACTATATATAGTCATATACTTTAGTATAGACAACTTTCCAACATAAAGGAGGTAGATGAGGAAGGTGTGACCAAGATACTAGAGGCCTTCCAAAATTTCCAAGAACAATAAATTCTTTAGGTCCTGGGACATTTTCTCCCATGAACTCATATTATTTTGTTTATCATGTTTTGAGTGCAAGCTCCCAGAGTTCAGAGTTTCTATTTTCATTTTTGTATTCTTTATGGTCATCCATGTTGATGATTTTTCTAGATCTAATCAGACATCATCTTAGATTCTTGTCAGAGACATTGTTAGAGTTGAGTAAGCACAGTATGGCCAGGAAGTGATAGGGGAAGGGTAAAAGACTGCAGATGTTATCCTAACTCTTGAGGCACCGATCCATCATTTAAAACCTAGTGTACAAGAAGAGGATTTGGATACATGGATTCATCACTGCATTTATGCAGCATACTTCTTGAGGCAAGTGGACTACACAAGTCACATCTGCACACTTTGGTGGTGTCTTCCCGATGATTGTTTCCCCCAAATTTCTCATTCTTTTTCCTCCCCTCTTCTATTCTCTCCTTTTTGGTTATTATAACATGATGAGATATTTCTAACAATGCAGGTAGTACTGACTATAGATATTATATTTTATGAAAACAAGTGGGTTGTAGATCCCAATGTAGAAAGTAGATTATCTATAAATAAGAAGTTTGACACCTTTAGAAGGGTTAGAAAAGTTGATGATTTTTTTGTCCATACTATTGTTGCGCTATTTTCTTTTAGTCGATTTGTTATTATTTTTAGTAGATTAATTATCCCTTGGAGCCATGAATGTATCAACCAGTGATGTCAACCCTCTTAAACTGAAGAAGGAATAAAGAATTCTCTTGGTTTCATACTTTGTGTTGTTCTTCATTTTTTATTTAGCGAATCTCTTTCATGTTGTATGCTTCCCTATGTCTTTTTCTCGAAGTTCTTTGATAGATAATTGAAATTCTTTTTATTTCACTACTAATGTATGTCTCATTTGATGATCATACATATGCTTAGTATGGTTAATGGTTCTTTGTTTGTGAATTATTAATGTTTGGAAGTTTATAGTATGACTATAGGTATATTTCTTCTAACTCTAGTCCATCTTTTGGTGTTTCTTTGTTAAAGTTAACGATTACTTACAAGAAACCTCACCTATTTTAAATATTTGATACTCGATGAGCATAAAATAAGCCCTTGAACTTAAAAATATTCACCTACCCAACTGAACCATCCCTGAACCATCGTGACCTGACTATCAGGTGCTTGGAGGCTAGGAGAGTTCGCTCTTTGGTAAACCTTTTCAGGTGAATTTGATCGATACCCAGTGAAAAATCTCACCCTGTTGGAAAGGCCATCACAAAGTTCCATAAACAAATATAAGGTGACATATATTAGTTATCAATGGATATTAAAGAATCAATTTCTCATATTATTTTTGGAATTTCTCACACCAACTATGTGAATTTTTTTGATAATTTTGCATTTTCATGTGCTCCCATGTCCAAAAATCTTGATTATGAATGCACTAGAACCACATGGAGAGGAAGGAGAAGTTGGTTAGGTGATGAATCATGGAGAGGTGTACATGTGATTAGTAAGGCACCTTGGAAGGAAGCCACTACAAACTCCATTGGTAGGAGTCACAAAGAAATTTCTTGAAGGAAGATAGAAACAACATAGAGAAGATGAAAGAAGAGTGAAGAGGCAAAGAAAAAGAGGCACAAAGAGGAAAAGGTAAAATGAAGACAAAGGTGACTATTTCACTCAAAAAAATTTCAAGTTATTGTACCCTTTTTTCCAAGTGACTTGGAAACTTTTCAAGGTCGGGAGTATGGTGCAGGAGCACCCCATCAAGAAGATAAAGATTTCATGTCCAAGGATTGTCAGGAAGAAGGAGGTCAAAGTGTTAAAAATTATAAAAAATTATCCAAGAGGATTGAAATTTATGTAAAGTGTCTTTAGAAGTCCATCCCAAATTATATTAAGGGTCCATGTCAAGTTTTGTCAAGTATGGAGTTAAATTGTAAAAGTTGTCAAGCAAATTGTCAAAATGCAACAAAAAGAAGTAAAATTGGTTTCCCATTGGTTAAGGGGTAGTTATGAAAGCTTCCAAATGGGAACTACCATTTAAATGATTTAATATCAATCCAAACCAAAATGAATGAGGAGAAATACATCTTGATTGAGTTTAGTAGTCTAAAAGTCCTTTGTTTTGAAGTTCTAAATGGTTTTTCCATTTATTTCCATGCCTTGTACAGCCATGTACATCCTGTAAATAGTGTATTATTATTTTCATTCGATAGATTAATGAATAATCTTTCATTTTGTTCTAGTCTGGATTATTTTGGTGAAGAATTGAATGAGTTATGAATGTTTTATAGATTAAAATTTTTAGGATTTATGAAAATAGTCATGTTGTAGCAACGTGTACGGTTATGTAATGATCTACTAATGGAATAAATCTTATATTTTAAGAAATATGGATGAATTATATTTCCAATTAAATTGTTTTGGTTCATTTTTGTTAAGTTTTGAGGAAGTTATGTTAGTTTTGGTGAAAAATGGGTTTAAACCCTCTTAAATGGTGTTATTTGCAAGGGTTTGATCATAACTTTGTGTGAATATGTACTTAAAAGGTTCAAATCCTTTGGAGTTTCTTAGTATAATTTCATAAATTTCAAATGAATTTTTTTTAATCCAAAGACCTTCATTTTTTGAGATTAATGATGCCCTAGGTAGACTGCACTTGCATGTTCTTCTCTATTTTATGATAGTCAAAATGAGTCTCGACACAAAGACCATAACTTTCAAATGAATTGTTGGATCTTTCTAGATCTTGGATATATTGTTTTAATCCTATTTTTATACATTCCTACTAGAGGGATTGGTCAGATATTACTTAGAATAAAAGTTATAGATCTCTGAGTGCTGATCTTAAAAACTGCTAAATGAAGGAATGAGGATTGTTAGGATAATTTGATGAAGATGGTAGTTATGTTGTTTGGTGATTGAATATGCCTATAATATAATGATTTTTTTGATTAATTTATTAAAATGGTTGATTGGATTAGATATATCCTATAATTTTGGTTGAGTTCCTTTTTCTTGAAGGGGTGCCCATGATGCTCTACATCAGACCTCAAAGAAGGAGCTTATTAAAGAATGAAGGTCATAGTGAACAAAAAGCAGTAGAGTCCCTTGGGTTACTATTTGTGGAAGTCCCACTTGTCACAACCCCTTGTGCCTTAATTGCACCCTTCCCTAGATCTAATTAGTGCCTACACTTGTGTGTGTGAATTTTCTACCTGATCTGTAGACACAACACTTTAGTAAAACATTAGAGGTTAGAAAAAATCAAAATCATGCAAAATTGAAATCTAATTTAACCAAGTGATTTACTGCCTTCTAGTAGGTGCGAGATCGATGTTCTCAGATTGTTATCAAGATCAGTGACCTAGACGACACCTAAACGAAGGATTTGAATGCAAAACTGATATGAAATATGAATGCAATTAATCTATATTTTTTTTGAATTTTCTATGCAATGATATGATGAAAACTAATATGAAATCTATGATATGCTAAACACTGATATGCTATTATATGCTAAATGATCTAACAATGATATGAAAATGAATATAAATGAATGTAAAAAAAAACAAATTGATCTCACAATAGCCTTGATTCGCAATAAGCTTTGATTCTCCAAATTCCAATTCTCCAACATGATTGTGCAAAAATATGAGATGCTTTGAGATGAGTTGAGGCTTTCATTTTATAGAAATCCAAGGCTTTGGAGGTGCATGGAAAAAGCCATAAATCACTCAAATTAACTCAACTTGATTTTTGAATTATCTGATAATAAAGATAATTTAATTCACAAAAACATGCAAAAGCTAAGTTTTAACTCAAAATAGAGTTTAGCTTTAATTGATAATTGATAGTTGTCTGCTTTTATGATTGTGCATGTTTTATTTATAAATTAATTTAATAAATAAACTGATTTATGCTCAACTTAACTGATTTTTTAAAATAAAAATTTGAGAAATGGGTTAATCAATTATTTAATCAAACTTTTATTAAAAACTATATTATTAAATAATGACAACTTGCTTTAATTAATTAAATAAAAATTTAATCAATTATTCATAGGATATTGGATTTATTGTCAAAATTAAATAATACAATTAATAATAGATAGAATTAAATTTAATTACACAATTAAGTGGCAAAATTAAATCTAATTAATTAAATATGCAAAATATTCAATTAATCAAATTTTAGGATAAATGTGATTTATTGCCAAATAATCATTAAATTAAAGATAATTATGATGATTAGGAATATTTCCCGATGCAAAATTTAAGATAATCAATTATGATTCGATGATGTTTAGATGTGCCTTAGATTAGGACTTTGATGTCAATTTCGTTCGATTTGATGGTGTAGGAGATTAATGAACTTATAGCCCATTTTTGGGGTATTACATTTTGCCCCTCTTTGAATTACTGTGTGAAGCACAGTGGTTCAAAGATAGTCTATGTTTGATAAAGATATGAAACTGATTCAAAATTGATAATTGATATGAGACAGAAGCTGATTGATATTGATTTGATATGGAGATAATAGGTCCTGAATGACCAAAGATAATGTTCACTATAACAGCAAATGAACCTATGATTGCGAAAAAGTGTCAAAATGCCTGATTCCAAACCTTAGGATTGCAAAGAAGTGAGTGACCGGTTCTAGACTCAATTGTCTTAGTAGAACTAGCAGGTATCACATCCGAATCCTTCAGTTGCTGAAGAACCAATGAAAGAACACTATGATCCGATGGTTGCAAAAATTGATATAGTTTACAAGATTAGGAGAATACTAGATTGATTACTAAGGAAGATATGATTTCCATAAAGATATGATTTCAAATTAGATTACAGACTTTGAATGATGTACAATACCATGCCCCCTTCGAGATTAAAATTGAAATCTGACAAGAAAAGTCAGCGTTGAGAGTTCAGAAGCATGTTAATTGATTTGAGAAGTGGTTAAACACGTCCGAGAATGCATTTTGCATCATTGGAAGGTCCCAAAAGACCAAGTTTGACTAGGTTAAACCATGAGTTGACCATGGTTGACCAAGTTGAAATTTTGATAGTTTGATGGAAGATAATCAGTTAAGTTGAATACTGGATTTCTGTGATGATTGAAGGTTGATTATGCAAGCAGTTAATAATATGAATGATCTCAAATTTTGATTTTGATCCCGAAAAAGGATTCTACTTGCTGCTTCATTGGAGGAACCTTCGTGTGAGATTCAACTTTTGTTAGATTTGAAGATGCGAGCGGAGAATTGTTTAAGCATTGAAGTTTGTTTAGCCATTGTGAGATCATGCAACATGCAAAATGCAAAGGGACATGCAAAATGAAATGCAACCCAAGACCTAGGACCTAGTCACTGATCATGTGTCGATTTGTTATCATCATTGAACTTTTAGGTAACCAGATAAATCAATACAATGCCCACTAGCTATAAAACCATAGACATATGAATATCGATTTGTATGCGCAAGAATCAATACAACACCCACTGGTCAACAACCATGGATATATGAATATTGATTTTATTTTTAAAATGTTAGATTAGATATTGTGTGTGTGAATTTTGTACCTGATTTGTAGACACAACACTTCAGTAAAACATTAGAGGTTAGCTATAATCAAAATCGTGCAAAATTGAAATCTACTCTAACCAAGTGATTTACTGCCTTCTAATAGGTGCGAGATTGATGTTCTCAGATTGCTATCGAGATTAGTGACCTAGACGACACCTAAATGAAGGATTTGAATGCAAAATTGATATGAAATATGAATGCAATTAATCTATTTTTTTGATATTTTCTATTCAATGATATGAAAAATGATATGAAATCTATGATATGTAAAAACAGATATGCTATGAATTGATCTAACAATGATATAAAAAAGAATCTAAATGAATGTAAAAAAAAACAAATTGATCTCACAATAGCCTTGATTCCCAATAAGCTTTGATTCTCCAAATTCCAATTCTTCAAAATAGTTGTGCAATTCGTAGATGACTTTGGCAAAGTAAGCTTGCAAAATTATGAGACGATCTGAGATGAGCTGAAGCCTTGATTTTATAGAAATCCAGGGCTTTGGAGGTGCATGGGAAAAAAACCATAAATCACTCAAATAACTCAGGTTGATTTTTGAGTTATTTTTAAATAAAGGATAATTAACTCACAAAAACATGCAAAAGCTAAGTTTTAACTCAAAATAGAGTTTAGCTTTAATTGATAATTGATAGTTGTCTGCTTTTATGATTGTGCATGTTTTATTTATGAATTAATTTAATAATAAAGTGATTTATTTCCAACTTAACTGCTTTTAAAAATAAAACAATTGATTTATGGGTTAATCAATTATTTAATCAAACTTTTATTAAAAACTATATTATTAAATAATGACAACTTGCTTTAATTAATTAAATAAGAATTTAATCAATTATTCATATGATATTAGATTTATTGTCAAAATTAAATAATATAATTAATAATAGATAGAATAAAATTTAATTACACAATTAAGTGGCAAATATTAAATCTAATTAATTAAATATGAAAATATTCAATTAATCAAACTTTAGGATAAATGTGATTTATTGCCAAATAATCATTAAATTAAAGATAATTATGATGATTAGGAATATTACTAGGAATATTCCCCGATGCAGAATTTAAGATAATCAATTATGATTCGATGATGTTTAGATGTGCCTTAGATTAGGACTTCTATGTCGATTTCATTCGATATGTTGATATAGAAGATTAATGAACTTATAGCCCATTTTTGGGGTATTACATTTTGCCCCTCTTTGAATTACTATGCGAAGCGCAGTGGTTCAAAGATAGTCTGTGTTTGATAAAGATATGAAACTGATGTTTGAAATTGATAATTGATATGAGACAGAAGCTGATTGATATTGATTTGATATGGAGATAATAGGTCCTGAATGACCAAAGATAATGTTCACTATAACAGCAAATGAACCTATGATTGCAAAAAAGTGTCAAAACGCCTAATTCCAAACCTTAGGATTGCAAAGAAGTGAGTGACCGGTTCTAGACTCGATTGTCTTAGCAGAACTAGCAGGTATCACATCCGAATCCTTCAGTTGCCGAAGAACCAAGGAAAGAACACTATGATCCGATGGTTGCAAAAACTAATACAGTTTACAAAATTAGGAGAATACTAGATTGATATGGATCTTGATGAATTTGATATGCCCCAAGTGATGATAGATTTTCCCTGAGCGATGAGGTCTTTTGATGAATCAATAACTAGACGTGGTTTTTGTCTTGATTACTGATGAAAGATATTGATAGAATTTGATTTACAGACTTTGAATGATATGCAATACCATGCCCCCTTCAGGATTAAAATTTGAAATCTGACAAGAGAAGTCAGCATTAAAGTTTAGAATCATGTTAATTGATTTGAGAAGTGGTTATACACGTCCGAGAACACGTTCTGCATCCTTTGGAGGTCTTGGAGACCAAGTAGACTAGGTTTGACCATGAGTTGACCATAGTTAAAAGTTTGAAATTTTGATAGTTTGATGTTAGATAATCAGTTAAGTTGAATATTAGATTTCTGTGATGATTGAAGGTTGATTATGCAAGTAGTTAATAATATGAATGATCACAGATTTTGATTTTGATCCCGAAAAAGGATTCTACTTGCTATTTCGTTGGAGGAACCTTCGTGTGAGATTTAGCTCTTGTTAGACTTGAAGATGCAATTTGAAGAATCATTTAAGTATTGAAGTTAGTTTAATCATTGTGAGATCATGCAAACATGCAAAATGCAAAGATACATGCAAAATGAAATGCAACCTAAGACCTAGGACCTAGTCACTGATCATGTGTCGATTTGTTATCATCATTAAAATTTTAGGTAACCAGATAAATCAATACAATGCCCACTAGCCAAAAAATACCATAGACATATGAATATTGATTTGTATGCACAAGAATCAATACAACCCCCACTAGTCAAACAACCATGGACATATGAATATTGATTTTATTTTCAAAATGTCAGATTAGATATAAGTACCAAGGCATAAACACCAGGATGACCTGAATATCATGTCCATTTTGATATAGCAATTTGTGTTTAACATACACATCAAACGGTCAAGAGATCATTCTAAATCCAATGTGAATTACCCGTAGTGACCCTTTATCGTTCACATCCTTAGGTAAGATCGTGTTTCACAGTAGGAGAAAGAACTCACTTAAAAAGACAATACTTAGATCAAACTTCCTTGAATTTTCCGGGTATCAATGGTCGAGGTACGCATGGCCATCCAATTTGAGATAGAGGCTCTTATAGTCGGACACCATTTCAATCCAAAATTTCCAAAGTTGTTAGATTTTCACCTATAAGAAGAAAACAAAGAAAAGATTATTCCCCCAGTCATCACTCTCTAAAATCCTATAAAGGACATCATCGAAGAGCTCGAAGGGACACAATATGAAAAAATCTCAATGCGAATTAGTAAGCATACAAGGAAATAAAAGCATGTAAAAAGCATAGATCATTTTTAGTTTGATGTTTGAGTGCGTTGTTGTAGATGCAAAATCCTTTCTGGAGACGAGACTGACTGACTAACCCATCTTTAAGCTTCAAAGGACTCTGGCTGGATATGGCACATCTAAGATACATTGGAGGCCATAGGATATGACATTAATTGCCCCCAAGTTTGAACATTGATAGGATATAGACACTTGACCTGATTGGTGTGCAAACTGACTTATTGAAAAATTGGAAATGCAGAAACAAACTGGGAGATATGTACAAACTAAAGCAAGACTGAAAGCTGGGAAAGACCAAGATTGCACTGATAGATGGAGCATTTTGAAACAAGTGGTGCCCATTTGCCAGGTTTTCACCATCTTGGTAGAGATTCTATTTTTGCTACCAAGGCGCCTGTTTCCAAGTTTTCACCAAGGCACTTTTTTTTTTTTGTATTTTTCATTTTTCAATTTTTTTGAATTTTTGATATTTTCTATTTTTTTTGTGAATCGTCAACGTGCCTATTGCTAGTTTTTCACCAAGATGTTCATATTTTTAGGACTTTCTCAGATTTTTAGGATTTTTTCAGGATATTTAACCATAGAACGAATGCCTTAGGTGTAGAATTTCTTCAGATGCAGAACATTGATTGGTTCTCGGAGCTGTTATCCTTCAGTTGTTGAGAGTTGATAGGCACTAGAACCAATAGTAGTAGTGATGACAAAGGGACCCAGCCAGTTGGGTTCAAACTTCCCCTTGCATTCTCGATGGGATTGATTTTTAGGATTCTCTCTCAAGACTAGATCACCAACCTAAAATTCTTTGTGTCTGACTTTCTTGTTGTAGCCTCTAGACATTCTCTTCTGATATACTCTGAGATGATCATACACTGCTTGTCTACACTCATCTAGTAGTTCAAGTTCTTGCAACCTAGACACTCTGTAGTCATCATCAGTTACTAGACCATGCATTCTGATTCTGAGTGATGGGATTTCAACCTCAATAGGCAGTACCGCTTCAGACCCATAAACTAAAGTGAAAGGTGTAGCCCCAGTAGGTGTTCTGATACTTGTTTTGTAGGTCCATAGAGCTGGATTAATCATGAGATGCCAGTCTCTACCGGTTTTGTTTACTGTTCTGTGCAAGATCTTCAATATATTTTTGTTAGAAGCCTCTGCTTGGCCATTCCCTTGTGGATAGTAGATAGAAGACCAATGTTGGGTGATCTTGAATTTGGCACATAGATCATCAAGGTCTTTATTCCTGAATTGCCCACCATTATCTATGATTATGGAATGAGGGATCCCATATCTGCATATGATATAGTTCAATATGAACATAGATATCTGTTTCCCCATTGCTTGTGTCAGAGGGACCGCTTCTACCCATTTTGTAAAATAATCTATAGCAGTGATTATATGGGTATGTCCATTAGAAGAGTGAGGATGAATCATCCCAATAAGATCGAATGCCCACTAATGGAAAGGCCATTATGTTGTAAAGGGGATAAGATCCCTCCCTGGAGCATGAATTAAGTTGCCATGCACTTGGCACTTTTGACAATTTTTAGCAAATTTGATAGCCTCTTTCTCCATTTCAGGCCAATAGTACCCAGCCCTAATAAGTTTTCAAGCTAGTGTTAAATCGTTCGAGTGTGACCCACAAATACCATCATGGACTTCCTCTAATGCACGTTGAGACTCTTCCTATTCTAAACATCTAAGTAGCATACCATCTAGACCTTGTTTGTATAGATCATTACCAATGATGACATATCAGGAGGCATTACGGATAAGGTATCTCTTTTCATGACGGTTGAAGGTATCGGGAATGATTTGGTCTTGGAGATAGGAAAATAGGTTTTTATATCGGGATGAATCATGACCTACAACAATGCAGATCATGTGGGTTTTAGGGGAGTCATATGTAGGATAAGAGAGTGCTTCCACTAGGAACTCGTAGCATAGCTCATGTTAGAGCTGTTGTAATAAAGTAGATAGTGTTGCCATTGCATCGACAGCCTTGTTCTCCATTCTAAGAATTTTCTCAAATGTGATAGATATGAAATATTTCTTAAGATCATCTACCATTCTCTTGTAAGGAATGAGCTTTTCATCTTTAGTTTGGTACACATCATTGACTTGATGAATAACAAGTTGAGAGTCTCCATGAATGTGTAGCTCTGTTAATCTCCATTCAATTGCTATTTTCATAACATTCAAAAGGGCTTTATATTCTACAATATTGTTTATGTAGGGGAACTTTAGTCTGAATGCTTTTGGGATGGATTATCCTTGAGGAGTTATGAACAATATGCCTGCTCCAGATCCATTTTGTGTATAGGATCCATCAAAGAACAATTGCCATTCTCTAGAAGATAGGTGCATAATAGAGGAGTCTGGAAATTCCATTTGCATTGGTGTGTCATCAAACATGGGTGCATCTGCTAGTTGATCAGCAATAACTTGACCTTTTATAGCTTTTCTTTCCACATATTCAATGTCAAATTCACTTAGAAGCATGACCCATTTAGCCAGTCTACTTGTGAGGGTAGCCTTTCTTAGTAGGTATTTTAGTGGATCAATTTTTGCTACTAGATGCATGGTATGAGCTAACATATAGTGTCTCAGTTTCTGTGATGCAAAGATCACAGTGAGACAAGATTTCTCAATCATAGAATAGTTCTTTTCATATGCCACCAATGTTCTACTTATATAATAAATGGCTTTTTCCTTTTTCTCTTCATCATGTTGCGCTAGCAATGCCCCCAGTGATGTGGTTGTTGCGGAGACATATAAGATCAATGGCTTCCCATGAATAGGAGGCATCAAGATGGGAGGATTGGATAGATACTTTTTGATATGGTTAAAATTCTTTTCACACTCTTCATTCCATGCAAAGGTCACACCTTTATGTAATATTTTTGTAAAAGGCTATGATATGTCCGCTAGCTGTGATATGAATCTTCTGATAGATTGAACTCTGCCTTGCAATGTCCTCATTTGACTGATATTCTTGGGAAGTTGGATCTCTATTATAGCCTTAACTTTAGCTGGATCAACTTCAATGCCCTTCTTTGAAACTATGTATCCTAAGAGCTTTCCAGAAGTGACACCAAAAGCACACTTCTTAGGATTTAGTCAGAGACTAAACTTTTCCATTCTGTCTAAGATCATACTCAAGTCAGTTAAATGTTCAGTTCTGATCATTGATTTTGCTAAAGTATCATCAACATAATTCTCCATAGTTCGATGCATCATGTCATGGAAAATAGATGTCATTGATCTTTGATATGTAGCTCCAGCATTTTTGAGTCCGAATGGCATAACATTCCAATAGAAGGTTCCCCACAAACATGTGAAAGTGGTTTTCTCTTGGTCTTCTGGAGGAATTTTGATTTGGTTGTATCTAGAAAAGCCATCCATTAAGGAATACATCTCATAGCCCGCAGTCATGTCCACTATCATATCAATATTAGGTAGTGGAAAATTATCCTTAGGGCATGCTCTATTCACATCTCTAAAGTTTGTGCACACTCTGATTGAACCATCTGGTTTAGAAATAGGTACAATGTTGGAGATCCACTCAGCATAGTCTATGACGTGGATGAATCCAGCTTTTAGGAGCCTCTCTAATTCAGCTTTGACTAAAAGTGCAACATGAGGATGCATCTTTCTCAATTTTTGCTTGACCAATTTTACTCCAGGAGCAATGGATAGATGGTGCATGATAAGATTTGGATCCAACCCTGGCATATCTAAATACTTCCACGCAAAGTTGATCTTTTTTTCTGTCAAGAATGTAGTAAATTTTGGTTTCTCTTCTTCTATAAGGATTGTGCTACATGTACCAATTGTGGTTCCTCTGTTGTACCCAAATTGATGGATTGGGTGGGCTCAATTAGAACTGGAGATCTCTCCTGTAAATGACTCGGAAGGACATCAAATATCTCATCCTTAAGTGCCTCAGAGAGGTTTTCACCTTTGGATACATCTTTTATTTTTATTTTTGTAGGTTCTGAGACTGCAACAAAGTGGTTTTTACCCTCAGAACTCTTTTTCTTTTTCTTTTTATTCTTTTGACTAAGATATTTGATGTCTGACTCGCTCATGCTGATGCTCGGTTCACTGATGGAAGTCCTCATAGTCTTGACTGCATTGAGGTAGAAAGCAAGGGCATAGTCATTCGAGAAGGTATAAATACCATGGTTTGGGTTTGTGGAAGTTTGGTCGATAAGATCAAGGTGTTGGATAGTCAAAGCGGTAAAGGCTTGGGAGATAGCATTTACGGATATGGATCTATCATCATTGGTCCTACCCTAACGCTCAAGTTTGAAGGTGATACTACAACTTAAGACATTCAATGCGTGAATAGGCTCAATGTCATCGTGGGAGTCCAATTCTACCATAGGTGGATCAGACTCGATAGGTTCATCATTTTGCTCAAGACTTACATTGGGTTGAGGTGCATATTGGTGAATAACATCAACATGTTTCTCTGTGATAAGCTTATCTGGTTCTGGAATGGCTCCCCATCCATAGTCATTTGATTCAGCTTCTGATTCAGGATCTCTAGGAAATCTTAGAACATGAGTAAAGTTAGGGTGAATACCCCAAGAAGGGTTACCCTCAGATTCTAATTTGAATTCATACTCATGAGAATCTATCTCAGAATCACTACCACTTCCCTCTTCTTGATTGTTTTCGAGATTAGCTGGTTCTTGTGTTGCAACTATCTCCTAATTGATAGTAGGTTCTTGTGTTTCTACTACATTAATTATTTTGATAGGATCATCTTTATCATCAAGAAGGTCTTTGATCTCTTTAGGCAATTTTTCATAGGGGATGAGTTCTAAACTATCTGAATCACTATCAGATGGTTCTATTTCTTCTTTCTTAAGAAGTGGTTCCCCTAGTGTGATCTACTCTATGACATGCAAGAAATTACCTTTGAGGTGATAAGGTTTCTTCTTAAATCCTAAGCCAACTTTGTTTTTATTTTCTCTACCAGTATGTGGGAGAGGTGCCTCAAGACCTTTTCCTCTAATTCATAGAGGTCCTTGACCTGAGTATCCCATCTTAGCTATTAATTTACCTCCTGGACCATATGACTTCTAAGGAAGTTTGGGTACTACAGAGTTACCAGTTTGAACAACTTGAGATTCAGGTTCATCTTTGTACAACCATGATAGAACAACTTCATCCTCTTCAAATTCTTTCTTGGATACTTGTTCTGCTACAAAATTCCTTTTATATGCCTCAAGAGGTTCCTGAGGTTTGGGCTTGGATTGTTTCAAAGATTGCTCATAAGACTTAGGCGAGATACAGAGAGATGTCAAAGATAAGACTGGCTCGATAGTGTATTCTCTCATACTATTTTCTTTGATATTAACCTCTTTGGCAAGATCTTCCATTTTAGATGTGGATGCTTCTTTAGTTGGCTCTATGGGAGATTCTCTATTATTAGGTACAAGCTTATCTGCACTTTCCTTCAAGGTGTTGCAAGTTGTATTTAGATCTGCTGGGATAGTAACCTTGACTCCTTCATAAGGAAACTTCAAACATTGATGGTATGTAGAAGGAATGGCTTGCATTTCATGTATCCACAGTCTCCCTAGAAGGACATTGTAGGCCAAAGGTAGATCAAGCACTTGACAGATGGTATCTTTGATAACTAGACCCACTCTGATAGGTAAGATAATGGTGCCTTTAGAAGATCTTTCTTGTTCATCATAGGCCTTGATAGTTATTTTCTTTCTAGGATCAATAGCCAATTCTGAAAATCGCAATTGTGTGATCAAGCTATAAGAACAAATGTTTAGGTTAGCGCCCCCATCTATCAACACACATTTGACTCTAAATTTTTGGATCAAGACTTCTATATGCAAAGGTTAATTATGTGGGTGACTCAAGGAGTTGTCATCTTCCTCTGAAAAGGAGATATATTGTGGAGATGTAAGATGTCCAACCATAGTCTGGAACCTATCTAAATCAAGGTCATCAGGAACATTAGAACCGAGAAAAGCTTTATCGAGAATGGCCCTATGAGCTAGAGATATTCAAAGCAACTCAAACATGGAGATTTTTGCATTAGTGTGCTGGAGTTGTTGAACAATGTTGTAAGACATAGGCCTTGTATTCTTTGGATTGGAAGATTTGGAAGCAGCCTTCTATTTAGAAGCAGATGAAAGATTGAAGGGCACCTTAGGGACATTTGATGAATCTTGGATTTGTCCTATCAGATGTGTTCAAGCTTGTGATTGAGTAACTATGTTAGCTGAGGAATGATCTCTATCTCTTCACACAATTGTGATGACATTGCAGCTCTCAGAGAGACATGGTTCAACCATATTGATGACATCATTGTTTCTAGGTAAGCATAATTGACTTTTGCCCCCATATTAGGTTGAGAAGTTGAAACCTTTTGACCATGTTTTGGAAATGGTTCTGTGAATGCTGTATGATCATTATTGCTTGTGGGATTGTCAATTGTGATGTCTCCACTATCGATCAGATCTTGAATGGTATGCTTCAAGTGGTAGCAACTACTAGTTTTGTGACCTTTACTCCAATGGAAATCATAGAATTCATTATCCTTCCACCATATCGGTTTGGGGTCCTGAGCATTCAGTCGGATTGGTGGTAAAGAGATGATGTTATTAGCCAGTAGAGTTTTCATAGCCGATTCTATAGACTCTCCTAGAGGAGTAAATTTTTTATGTTTATCCCATTTTTTGAATTCTGGGTTCTTTTGAGATGGTTGAGAAGACTTTTGCTCAGAAGCTTTAATGGCTTGAGTGCCAAGAGTGAGATTGTAGGCTGGTGCCTTTGATGGGGCACGGACAGTGTCTACAATGCCATATGTCACAATGCCTTTGTTCTTGTTCCAATTTTTGTTCTTGTCTTTGGAACTAGATCCAGATTCGTACTTGTCTTTTTGGAGTGTGATTTCCCCTTTTTTTACAACACTTTTTTTTATTTTGATAGCATTATCCACCATCTTGTCAAAAGATGTATGATCTTGCATTTGCAGAGGATAATTGAGCTCTGGAACAAGGTTATTGATAAAGATTTCAAGTTTCTCCATTTCGGGAATTGGTCTAGCATATAGAGAGAACTTCTTTCACCACCTCTTGAGGAAAGTTAGGAATGATTCTCCTGGATATTGCTTGAGATTACAAATATCAATCATGGTGACTAGATGCTAAATATTGTAGGAATATTGTTGATAAAACAATTTAATCAATTCCTCAAACATTTTGATCATAGGAGGCAATCTTGAAAACCACTTAATGGATGCTCCACCTAGAGATCTAGGAAAAAGACACATCAGATAGGTCAGTTCATGCATGAATTCCATGGATTGCATACAGAACTCTCTAACATGATCTTGGGCATTAGAGTGTCCATCATACTTATCATACTTTGGCATCTCCACTCTTTTTGGAAACGGCGGCATGTACAAGTCTTTGTTAAATGGAAAAGGACATAGAGCCTCCATGGAGAACTCTTTGGGTTCCTTCTCTTTCTTGAGATTGTTAAGTTCAACTTGTATAGCACGCATTTGTTTCATCATAGCTGTGAGTGGATTTTCTTCCTCATGTGTAATGATGTCTTCAACATTAAAGTTGGGAGGAAGTTTATCTCCTTGATGAGCTAGTTGTAAAAAGTATGCTTCTCTATTTTCTTTCAAGAAATGTCTCATCATCTTGTTAAATTCATCATCATTTTGGTAGCGAGCAATTTCTTCAAGTGTGGGTTCCTGATCTGCACCATGTTGAGATTGAGCTCTTTGAGAGCCAAAATTTTTCCCTGCTTGAGACATGGTAGGAGTTTGTGGACTCCCTAGATTAGATTGATGAGGGGTATGTTGAGTACCTCCGTGAGTCGATGGAGGGGGTACGTAACCAGATTTCAATCGATAGTTTCCAAGATTGTCATCCTCGTAAAGACCAGAATTGATGAGTTGCTCAAAAGTCAGATTTTGGATAGTGGTAATAGATTTCTTGTGAGAGGAAGCTCTAGTCTACACCATCAACTTTGAGTGAAACAAAAGAATAAGATCCGGATAACCGAAGAATGAATTGAATCAAGATGATCAAATGACGCAACCTTGTCAAGGTTTGATTGATTTTGAAGATTTGATTAGACGTGGATAAAGGATACTATGCCCTGGATGTATGGGTAGGTTCCCAAAAGATAGCAGACAAGATATCACAACACTTAGTCATTTTGATGATTGATTGATTGAAGATTGATAGTTATGACAAGGTTTTGACATGAGATGATAAAGACTCAAATTGATTAGACAGAAGGCTAAATCAGATTCAAAAGGCCACTTTAAAAAAATGATTGGATTCTTAATAGCTACTACTCTGTTCCTGACACAATGATCCGTTCGAAAGATTCTAAAATTAGGTTGAAAAAGCTAAATATCCGGCAATTTTGACAATTTTTTGACAACTTTCAAAAAATCTCCCAAACGACACTCTGCAAAACTCGTACGACAGTTGGGTAGTAATGAAATGATAGTTGACAATATCATACGAAAGTTGCAAGATTTTGACTTTGAGAATTTGTTGACATGGAAACTCGTATGACACTGGGTACTCAATCATATGACAGATGGGTTGAAATGAAACAACACTTGGAAAAACTCGTATGACTTTCTGACCTCCTGAGATGACTTTTGACTCCAGAAAAGAATTTGACTTCAGATTTTGCAAATTTTGAGTTTTCAGATTTGAATTGTTTGCAAATTTCAATGTCTAGATTTGAAGATTGTAACAGATTTGTCCATTTTCAATAACCAGATAGATAAACAAGCATGCAAAATAGAAAGCAAGTGATTTCAAGCATGTCTGAAAATAATGAACAAGGGCAAAAGCAACCTTGTGCATGAACAATCAAGTGACTTATTCATTCTAATCCTCAGAAGCGCTAATTGTGTATGTTCCAAAAATGTTTTGCAATAACGCACATATACCCTATAAAATGAAAATTTGGCCTCGCTAGGGTTTTTAGTAATGGTTTGACTCTACAACTTTTATGATCCAAAGGGGTGAACTCCAATCCTGGCACACCAGGGTTTTGACATAGTCTAAGAACTTAATCTTCAGGAGCTGCTAGGGAGATCTGACAACCCAACAATGAACCATGCCCGTGGAGATTTCTTCCACAAGGATATTTATATAGCGGCTGTCACTACCATGGTGAAAATGGCTATTACTGCTTGAGGTTCCGTCAATGCAGTTTACCTTGTGAAGGGATTGTCTACTACAGTTAACCCTCTCTAAAAGTGACTCACAATAGTATACCACAAGGGGACTTGGCTCCAGATCCAAGGTTTTTGACACCTTTTCACTTTTAACCCAAACAAAGCAAGCAGATTAATCTGACACGCTAAGATAAATTTTTGCTTCACTAAGGTCTATGATGTCAACTCCACGTGATCTATCAACCTCTCCAGGGAGAGAATGTATCAATCAATAAGAGAAGGTGCACTAACCAATTTTGATTCACCAAAGCTCGTGATGTCAACCCCACGTGATCTATCAACCTCTTCGGGGAGAGAATGTATCGATCAATAAGAGAAGATTCACTAACCGAGTTGAATGTGAAACTCACTAAGTATCCTCCCTACCTACAAGGATTCTATCATCAAGAAGGATTTCGCTAGGAATATAATCTCTCAAGAATCACAAATAGTGTTCATAGGGCCTAATTACTATGTGAGCACAGATATATTTCCGAAAGCAAATCTACCAAAAGTACCCAAAAAGTAGAAAGAGGAACACTTAACGCTTAAAGCAAATATGAGATGAGTCCACAAGGTGGAACACTTAACACCTTACACAAGCTAAAAATGAGTCCCCAACTTAGAAAACAAGTGAGTTCCTAAAAGCACAAAAGGGTTGCCAAGTGGAACACTTAACGCTTCTGTCTTGTTGACCCCTCCCCTTTATGGCGCTGAGATTGCAACCACAGGGTGAAAATGAGGGGCCGATGGATTAGCAAGTCCAATAACCCAAGATAACAATCAAGATCAATCACAAGTATCTAAGACTACTTAATGAATCCTTAAGGGGTCACAACCTAGTATCAATTATGCAAGTGTGTAAAACAAAAGCATGAAAAGAATCACCCAAGCTAGACACACAAGAGATTTATTTTAAGTCCCAAATCAAAATTTCATTAGATGAAGGAGAATACCTGGGATCCTTGCAACGTGCTTAGTAGATTTTACCTAATTTTTAGCAATTTTTGTTTAGCTTTACTATGCAAGCAAGCTACGAACTCTCCAACAAGCCAACAAGCAAACAAGATATGCAAGGTATATTCAACTTATGAAAACCCTAGGGTTAGATCTAAAAATCAATTGTTAGGAGCAATAATAACCAAAAATTAATCCAAATGACAACTCATATCATGCATTGAATCATATGAAAAATAAGTGCATACCCATCACAAAATTTTAATTTTTTTGCACTGCATTTGACCTAGTCAACAAGATCTAATTTTTTTGATATGATTTTGGCTACAAAAATAGAAATTCAGATAGAAACCCCTACTAAAAAATAGAGAGCTTTCCAAAAATGCAAAAATTTTAGAAAAATCTCTTCATTTGTGCCCTAGAGACCCATTTTATCAAAACAAACTAGTTTTTATAAATTGACTATTTGAGCTATTATATCATGTCCAAATTTAAAACACAAAGAATGGAAACCCTGTATAATTTAAAGAGCTTTTCGAAAATATAAAAATTTTCAAAAAATATGCTGATTTGTGTCAGATATTAATTTTTTCTAAAATTTCAAGAAATTTTTTTAAAAAATTCAAAACATCTTAGAAAACTTTAAATTTTTTATTGTAGCTTCCTTGATATGTCATTAACTTGAAAAAAAAAAATTTAGACCAAAAATCCAAGCTGTTTGGGAGATAAAATTAAATCTTTGAAACTTTGGGGTTTTAGCTCCCAAAAAAAATCAAAACCAGCATGCAAAGGTGGGTTGCCCCATGGTGAGCACCAAAAATGTGTGTGTGAATTTTGTACCTGATTTGTAGATACAACACTTTAGTAAAACATTAGAGGTTAGCTATAATCAAAATCGTGCAAAATTGAAATCTACTCTAACCAAGCGATTTACTGCCTTCTAATAGGTGCGAGATCGATGTTCTCAGATTGTTATCGAGATCAGTGACCTAGACAACACTTAAATGAAGGATTTGAATGCAAAATTGATATGAAATATGAATGCAATTAATCTATTTTTTTGATATTTTCTATGCAATGATATGAAAAATGATATGAAATCTATGATATGTAAAAACTGATATGCTATGAATTGATCTAACAATGATATAAAAAAGAATCTAAATAAATGTTAAAAAAAACAAATTGATCTCACAATAGCCTTGATTCCCAATAAGCTTTGATTCTCCAAATTCCAATTCTTCAAAATAATTGTGCAATTCGTAGATGACTTTGGCAAAGTAAACTTGCAAAATTATGAGATGATCTGAGATGAGTTGAAGCCATGATTTTATAGAAATCCAGGGCTTTGGAGGTGCATAAAAAAAAAAGCCATAAATCACTCAAATAACTCAGGTTGATTTTTGAGTTATTTTTAAATAAAGGATAATTAACTCACAAAAATATGCAAAAGCTAAGTTTTAACTCAAAATAGAGTTTAGCTTTAATTGATAATTGATAGTTGTCTGCTTTTATGATTGTGCATGTTTTATTTATGAATTAATTTAATAATAAAGTGATTTATTTCCAACTTAACTGCTTTTAAAAATAAAACAATTGATTTATGGGTTAATCAATTATTTAATCAAACTTTTATTAAAAACTATATTATTAAATAATGACAACTTGCTTTAATTAATTAAATAAGAATTTAATCAATTATTCATATGATAATAGATTTATTGTCAAAATTAAATAATATAATTAATAATAGATAGAATAAAATTTAATTACATAATTAAGTGGCAAATATTAAATCTAATTAATTAAATATGAAAATATTCAATTAATCAAATTTTAGGATAAATGTGATTTATTGCCAAATAATCATTAAATTAAAGATAATTATGATGATTAGGAATATTACTAAGAATATTCCTCGATGTAGAATTTAAGATAATCAATTATGATTCGATGATGTTTAGATGTGCCTTAGATTAGGACTTCTATGTCGATTTCATTCGATATGTTGATATAGAAGATTAATGAACTTATAGCCCATTTTTGGGGTATTACAGATATAAGCACCAAGGCATAAACGCTAGGATGACCTGAATATCATGTCCATTTTGATATAGAAATTTGTATAAGCATCAAAACATAAATGTTGTGATGACCTGAATACGCCTTGCATTGCAAACACATCAAACAGTCAAGAGATCATTCTAAATCCAGTGTGAATTACCCGTAGTGACCCTTTTTCGTTCACATCCTTAGGTAAGATCGTGTTTCACAGTAGGAGAAAGAACTCACTCAAAAAGACAATAGTTAGATCAAAACTTCTTTGAATCTTCTAGGTATCAATGGTCGAGGTACGCATGGCCATCCAATTTGAGATAGAGGCTCTTACAGTCGAACACCATTTCAATCCAGAATTTCCAAAGTTGTTTAGATTTTCACATACAAGCAGAAAACAAAGAAAAGATTATGCCCCCAGTCATCACTCTCTAAATCCTGTAAAGGACATCATCGAAGAGCTCGAAGGGACACAATATGCAAAAATCTCAATGCGAATCAGTAAGCATACAAGGAGATAAAAGCATATAAAAAAAGCATAGATTGTTTTCAGTTTGATGTTTGATGTTGATTGCGTTGTTGTAGATGCAAAATCCTTTCTGGAGACAAGACTAACTAACTCACTCACATGACACTTCAAATGACTCTGACTAGATATGATACATCTCAGATACATGGAGACCATAGGATATGACATTAATTGCTTCCAAGTTTGAACATTGATAGGATACAGACGCTTGAGCTGATTGGTGTACAAACCGACTTATTGAAAACTGGAAATGCAAAAACAAACCGGGAGATATGTACAAACTAAAGCAAGACTGAAAGCTAGGAAAGACCAAGATTGCGCTGATAGATGGAGTATTTTGAACAAGTGGCACCCATTTTCTGGGTTTTCACCATCTTGGCAGAGATTCTATTTTTGCTACCAAGGCGCCTGTTTCCAGGTTTTCACCAAGGCACTTTTTTTTTTCTTTTTCATTTTTTTTGTATTTTTCATTTTTTCAATTTTTTTTTTTGAATGTTTGATATTTTTCTATTTTTTGGTGAATCATCAAGGTGCCTATTGCTAGGTTTTCACCAAGATGTTCATTTTTTCAGGACATTTTCCAATTTTTAAGATTTTTTCAGGACATTTTACCATAGACTGAATGCCTTAGGCGTAGAATTTCTTCAGATGGAGAATGTTGATTGGTTCTTGGAGCTGTTCTCCTTCAGTCGTTGAGAGTTGATAGGCACCAGAGCCAAAAGTAGTAGTGATGACAAAGGGACCCAGCCAGTTGGGTTCAAACTTCCCCTTGCATTCTCGATGGGATTGATTTTTAGGATTTTCTCTCAAGACTAGATCGCCAACCTGAAATTCTTTGTGTCTGACTTTCTTGTTGTAGCCTCTCAACATTCTCTTCTGATATACTCTAAGATGATCATACGCTGCTTGTCTACGCTCATCTAGTAGTTCCAGTTCTTGTAACCTAGACACTCTGTAGTCATCATCAGTTACAAGACCATGCATTCTAATTCTGAGTGATGGGATTTCAACCTCAATAGGCAGTACCGCTTCAGACCCATAAACTAAAGTGAAAGGTGTAGCCCCTGTAGGTGTTTTGATACTTGTTCTGTAGGCCCATAGAGATGGATTAATCATGAGATGCCAGTCTCTACCGGTTTTGTTTACTGTTTTGTGCAAGATCTTGAATAGATTTTTGTTAGAAGCCTCTGCTTGTCCATTCCCTTGTGGGTAGTAGATAGAAGACCAATGTTGGGTGATCTTAAATTTGGCACATAGATCATCGAGGTCTTTATTCCTGAATTGCCCACCATTATCTGTGATTATGGAATGAGGGATCCTATATCTACATATGATTTAGTTCAATCTGAACATAGATATTTGTTTCCCCATTGCTTGTGTCAGAGGGACCACTTCTACCCATTTTGTAAAATAATCTATGGCTGTGATTATATAGGTATGTCCGTTAGAAGAATGAGGATGAATCATCCTGATAAGATCAAATGCCCATTGATGGAAAGGCCATTGTGTTTTAAAGGGGATTAGATCCCTCCCTGGAGCATGAATTAAGTTTCCATGCACTTGGCATTTTTGATAATTCTTAGCAAATTTGATAGCTTCTTTCTCCATTTTAGGCCAATAGTACCCAACCCTAATAAGTTTTCGAGCTAGTGTTAAACCATTTGAGTGTGACCCACAAATACCATCATGGACTTCCTCTAATGCACGTTGAGACTCTTCATGTTCTAAACATCTAAGTAGCGTACCATCTAGACCTGGTTTGTATAGATCATTACCAATGATGACATATCGGGAAGCATTATGGATAAGGTATCTCTTTTCATGACGGTTGAAGGTATCGGGGATGATTTGGTCTTGGAGATAGGAAAATAGGTTTTTATATCAGGATGAAGCATGACCTACACCAATGTAGATCATGTGGGTTTCAGGGGAGTCATATGCAGGATAAGAGAGTGCTTCCACTAGGAATTCATAGCGTAGCTCATGTTTAGGCTGCTGTAATAAAGTAGATAGTGTTGCCATTGCATCGGCAACCTTGTTCTCCATTCTAGGAATTTGTTCAAATGTGATAGATATGAAATATTTCTTAAGATCATCTACCATTCTCTTGTAAGGAATGAGCTTTTCATCTTTAGTTTGGTACACATCATTGACTTGATGAATAACAAGTTGAGAGTCTCCATGAATGTGTAACTCTGTTACTCTCCATTCAATTGCTATTTTCATACCATTCAAAAGGGCTTCATATTTTGCAATATTGTTCATACAAGGAAACTTTAGTCTGAATGCTTTTGGGATGGAGTATCCTTGAGGAGTTATGAACAATATGCCTACTCCAGATCCATTTTGTGTATAGGATCCATCAAAGAACAATTGCCATTCTCTAGAAGATAGGTGCATAATAGAGGAGTTTGGAAATTCCATTTGCATTGGTGTGTCATCAAACATGGGTGCATCTGCTAGTTGATCAGCAATAACTTGACCTTTTATAGCTTTTCTTTCAACATATTCAATGTCAAATTCGCTTAGAAGCATGACCCATTTAGCCAGTCTACCTGTGAGGGCAGCCTTGCTTAGTAGGTATTTTAGTGGATCAATTTTTGCTACTAGATGCATGGTATGAGCTAACATATAGTGTCTCAATTTCTATGATGCAAAGATCATAGCAAGACAAGCTTTCTCAATCATAGAATAGTTCTTTTCATACGCCACCAATGTTATGCTTATATAATAAATGGCTCTTTCCTTTTTCTCTTCATCATGTTGCACTAGCAATGCCCCCAGTGATGTGGCTATTTTGGAGACATATAAGATCAATGGCTTCCCATGAATAGGAGGCATCAAGATAGGTAGATTGGATAGATACTTCTTGATATGGTTAAATTTTTTCTCACATTCTTCATTCCATGCAAAGGTCACACCTTTATGTAATATTTTTGTAAAAGGCTGTGATATGTCCGCTAGCTGTGATATGAATCTTCTGATAGATTGAACTCTTCCTTGCAACGTCCTCATTTGACTGATATTCATGGGATGTTGCATCTCTATTATAGCCTTGACTTTAGCCAGATCAACTTTAATTCCCTTCTTTGAAACTATGTATCCTAAGAGCTTTCCAGAAGTGACACCAAAAGCACACTTCTTAGGATTTAGTCAGAGACTAAACTTTTCCATTCTGTCTAGGATCATGCTCAAGTCTTTTAGATGTTCAGTTCTGATCATAGATTTTGCTAAAGTATCATCAACATAATCTTCCATAGTTTGATGCATCATGTCGTGGAAAATAGATGTCATTGCTCTTTGATATGTAGCACCAGCATTTTTAAGCCCAAATGGCATGACATTCCAACAGAAGGTGCCCCATGCACATGTGAAAGCATTTTTCTCTTGGTCCTCTAGAGAAACCATCCATTAAGGAATACATCTGGAAACCCGCAGTCACGTCCACTATCATATCAATGTTAGGTAGTGGAAAATCATCCTTAGGGCATGCTCTATTCACATCTCTAAAGTCTGTGCACACTCTGATTGAACCATCTGGTTTAGAAATAGGTACAATATTAGAGAGCCACTCTGCATAGTCCATAACTTGGATGAATCCAGCATTTAGAAGCTTCTCTAATTCATCTTTTACCAAGAGTGCAACATGAGGATGCATCTTTCTTAATTTTTTCTTAACAGGTTTGACATTTGGAGCGATAGATAAATGATGCATTATGAGAGTAGGATCCAATCCTATCATATCTGAATATTTCCATGCAAAGTTGATCTTCTTCTCTATTAGGAATGTTGTAAATTTTTGCTTCTCTTCTTCTGATAATGATTGTGCTACATGTACCAATTGTGGTTCTTCTGTTGTACCCAAATTGATGGATTGAGTGGGCTCAATTAGAACTGGAGATCTATCCTGTAAATGACTCAGAAGGACATCAAATATCTCATCCTTAGGCACCTCAGAGAGGTTTTCACCTTTGGATATGTCTTTTATTTTTACTTTTATAGGTTCTGAGACTGCCACAAAGTGGTTTTCACCCTCAGAACTCTTTTTCTTTTTCTTTTTATTCTTGTTTTTCTAACTAAGATATTTGATGTCCGACTCGATCATGTTGATGCTCAGTTCACTGATGGAAGTACTCATAGGCTCAACTATATTGAGGTAGCAAGCAAGGGCATAGACATTCATGAAGGTATAAATATCGGGGCTCGAATTCATGGAGGTTTGATCAATAAGTTCTGGATATTTGATAGTCAAATTAGGGAAAGATTGGGAGATAGTGTTTATGGATATGGATCTATCATGATTGGTCCTAACCTAATGTACGAGTTGAAAGGTGATACTACAACTTAAGACATCCAATTCATGAATAGGCTCAATGTCATCGTGGGAGTCCAATTTAGCCATAGGTGGATCAGACTCGATAGGTTCATCATTTTTCTCTAGACTTACATCTGTTTGAGGTGCATATTGGTGAATAACATCAACATGTTTCTCTGTGATAAGCTTATCTGGTTCTAGGATGACTCCCCATTCATAGTCATTAGATTCATCTTCTGATTCAAGATCTCTAGGAAAGCTTAGAAAATGAGTAAACTTAGGGTGAATACCCCAAGAAGGGTTAACCTCAGATTCTGATTTGTATTCATACTCATGAGAATCTGTCTTAGAATCACTACCACTTCCCTCTTCTTGATTGTTTTTGAGATTAGCTGGTTCTTGTGTTGCAACTATCTCTTGATTGATAGTGGGTTCTTGTGTTTGTACTACATTAATTCTCTTGATAGGATCATCTTTATCATCAAGAAGGTCTTTGATCTCTTTAGGCAATTTTTCATAGGGGATGAGTTCTGAACTATCTGAATCACTATCAGAGGGTTCTATTTCTTCTTTCTTAAGAAGAGGTTCCCCTGGTACAATCTGCTCTATGACATGAGAGCAATTACCTTTGAGGTGATAGGGTTTCTTCTTAAATCCCAAGCCAACTTTGTTTTTATTTTCTCTACCAGTATGTGGGAGAGGTGCCTCAAGACCTTTTCCTCTGATTCCTAGAGGTCCTTTACCTAAATATCCCATCTTAGCTATTAATTTTTCTCCTAGACCATATGACTTGGAAGGGAGTTTGGATACTGTAGAGTCACTAGTTTGAACAACTTGAGATTCAAGTTCACCTTTGTACAACCATGATACTACAACCTCATCCTCTTCAAATTCTTTCTTGGATACTTATTCTACTAC
Source organism: Chamaecyparis obtusa (assembly GCA_027943335.1). Lineage (NCBI taxonomy): Eukaryota > Viridiplantae > Streptophyta > Pinopsida > Cupressales > Cupressaceae > Chamaecyparis > Chamaecyparis obtusa. The sequence goes on from BSBK01003272.1 coordinate 525,428, forward strand.
AAAATTATTTTTATATGCTTCAAGAGGTTCCTTAGGTTCGGGCTTGGATTATTTCAAAGATTTCCCATAAGACTTAGGCGAGATAGGGAGAGATGTCAAAGATAAGACTGGCTCGATAGTATATTCTCCCATACTATTTTCTTTGATATTAACCTCTTTTGAAAGATCTTCCATTTTAGATGTGGATGCTTCTTTAGTTGGTTCAATGGAAGATTCTCTGTTAGTAGGTACAAGCTTATCTGCACTTTCCTTCAAGGTGTTGCAAGTTGTATTCAGATCTGCAGGGATAGTAACCTCTACTCCTTCATAAGGAAACTTCAAACTTTGATGGTATGTAGAAGGAATAGCTTGCATTTCATGTATATATGTTCTCCCTAGAAGGACGTTGTAGGCCAAAGGTAGATCAAGCACTTGACAGATGGTATCTTTGATAACTGGACCCACTTTGATAGGTAAGATAATGGTGCCTTTAGAAGATCTTTCTTGTTCATCATAGGCCTTGATAGTTATTTTCTTTCTAGGATCAATAGCCAATTTTGAAAATCCTAATTGTGTGATCAAGTTGTAAGAACAAATGTTTAGGCCAGCGCCCCCATCTATCAACACATGTTTGACTCTACGGTTCTAGATCAAGACTTCTATATGCAAAGGCTGATTATGTGGGTGACTCAAGGAGTTGTCATCTTCCTCTGAAAAGGAGATATATTGTGGAGATGTAAGATGTCCAACCATAGCTTGGAACCTATCTAAATCAAGGTCATCAGGAACATTGGAACTGAGAAAAGCTTTATCGAGAATGGCTCTATGAGCTGGAGATATTCGAAGCAACTCAAACATGGAGATTTTCACATTAGTGTGCTAGAGTTGTTGAAAAATGCTATAAGACATAGGCCTTGTGTCCTTTGGATTGGAAGATTTGTAAGCAGCCTTCTATTTAGAAGTAGATGAAAGATTGAAGGGCACCTTAGGGACATCTGATGAATCTGGGATTTTTCCTTTCAAGTGTATTGGAGCCTATGATTGAGTAACTGTGTTAGCTGAGGAATGATCTCTGTCTCTTCATATGATTGTGATGACATTGCAACTTTCAGAGAGACATGGCTCAACCATATTAATGATAGTGTTATTTCCAGGGTAGGCATAGTTGACTTTTGCCCCCATATTAGGCTGAGAAGTTGAAACTTTTTTACCATGTTTCAGAAATGGTTCTGTGAATGTTGTATGATCATTATTGCTTGTGGAATTGTCAATTGTGATGCCTCCACTATCGATCAGATCTTGAATGGTATGCTTCAAGTGGTAGCAACTACTAGTTTTTTGACCTTTACTTCAATGGAAATCATAGAATTCATTTTCTCTCCACCATTTTGATTTTGGGTCCTAATCATTTTGTCGGATTGGTGGTAAAGATATGATGTTATCAGCCAGTAGAGTTTTCATAGCTGATTCTAAAGACTCTCCTAGAGGAGTAAATTTTTTATGTTTATCCCATTTTTTGTATTCTGGCTTCCTTTGAGATGGTTGAGAAGACTTTTTCTCTGAAGCTTTAATGGCTTGAGTGCCAAGAGTAAGATTGTAGACTGATGCCTTTGATGGGGCACGGACAGTGTCAACAATACCATCTATGATGATGCCTTTGTTCTTGTTCCAATTTTTGTTCTTGTCTTTAGAACTGGATCCAAATTCGTACTTGTCTTTTTGAAGTGTGATTTCTCCTTTTTTTACAAGCACTTTTTTGATTTTGATAGCATTATTTACCATCTTGTCAAAAGATGTATGATCTTGCATTTGTAAAGGATAATTGATTTCTGGAACAAGGTTATTGATGAAGATTTCCAATTTTTCTATTTTTGGAATAGGTCGGGCATATAGAGAGAACTTCTTCCTCCATCTCTTGAGAAATGTTAGGAATGGTTTCCCTGGATATTGCTTGAGATTACAAATATCAATCATGGTGACTGGATGTTGAATATTGTAGGAGTATTGCTGGTAGAACAATTTGATCAACTCCTCAAAAGTTTTGATAGTAGAAGGCAGTCTTGAGAACCAGTGGATGGCTGCTCCCCCTAGAGATCAAGGGAAGAGACGCATCAGATAGGTCGGTTCATGCATGAACTCCATTGATTGCGTACATAATTCTTTGACATGATCTTGAGGATTAGAGTGTCCATCATACTTATCATACTGCAGCATCTCCACTCTTTTTGGAAATGGTGGCATGTACAAGTCTTTGTCAAATGGAAAAGGACATAGAGCCTCCATGGAGAACTCTTTAGGTTCCTTCTCTTTCTTAAGATTGTTAAGTTCAACTTGTATAGCATGCATCTGTTTCATCATAGCTGTGAGTGGATTCTCTTCCTCATGTGTAATGATGTCTTCAACATTAAACTTGGGAGGAAGTTTAGCTCCTTGATGAGCTAATTGTAAAAAGTATGCTTCTCTATCTTCTTTCAAGAAATGCTTCATCATTCATTTGAAGTTATCATCGTTTTGATATTGAGCAATTTCTTCAGGTGCGGGTTCCTAATCTACACCATGTTGAGATTGAGCTCTTTGAGAGCCAAAATTCATCCCTGCTTGAGACATGGTAGGAGTTTGTGTACTCCCTAGATTAGATTGATGAGGGATATGTTGAGTACCTCCGTGAGTTGATGGAGGAGGTATGTAACCAGATTTCAATCGATAGTTGCCAAGACTGTCATCCTCGTAAAGACCAAAATTGATGAGTTGCTCAAGAGTCAGATTTTGGATAGTGGTGATAGATTTCTTGTGAGAGGAAGCTCTAGTCTCCACCATCAACTTTGAGTGAAACAAAAGAATAAGATTCAAATAACTAAAGAATGAATTGAATCAAGATGATCAAATGATGCAACCTTGTCAAGGTTTGATTGATTGGAAGATTTGATTAGATGTGGATGAAGGATACTATGCCCTGGATGTATGGGTAGGTTCCCAAAAGATAGCGAACAAGATATCACAACACTTAGTCATTTTGATGATTGATTGATTGAAGATTGATAGTTATGACAAGGTTTTTGACACAGGATGATAAGGACTCAAATTGATTAAACAGAAGGCTGAATCGAATTCAAAAGGCCACTTTAGGAAAATGATTGGATTCTTAATAGCTACTACTCTGTTCCTGACATAGTGATTCATTCGACAGATTCTGAAACTAGGCTGAAAAAGCTAAATATTTGGCAATTTTGACAAAAAAAATTTTGACAACTTTCAAAAATTTTCCAAACGACACTCTACAGACTCGTACGATAGTGGGTATGCTATGAAATGATAGTTGCAAAACTCATATGATAGTTGCAAGAAGGATTTAACTTTTTGGAATATGCTGGCATGAAAACTTGTACGCACTAGGTACTCAATCATACGACAGTTGGGTAGCAATGAAATGACAGTTGACAATATCATACGACAGTTCCAAGATTTTGAATTTGAGAATTTGCTGGCATGAAAACTCGTACGACACTAGGTTTGCTATCATATGATAGATGGGTCATAATGAAATGACACTTGATGGAAACTCGTATGACTTTCTGACCTCTTGAGATGACTTTTGACTCCAGAAAAGGATTTTACTTCAGATTTTGCAAATTTTGAGTTTTTAGATTTGAATTGTTTGCAAATTTCAATGTCCATATTTGAGGATTGTGATAGGTTTGTCCATTTTCAATAACCAGATAGATAAACAAGCATGCAAAATAGCAAGCAAGTGATTTCAAGCATGTCTGAAAATAATGAACAAGGGAAAAAGAAACATCGTGCATGAACAATCAAGTGACTTATTCATTCTAATCCTCAGAAGCGCTAATTGTGTATGTTCCAAAAATGTTTTGCAATAACGCACATATACCCTATAAAATGAAAATTTGGCTTCGCTAGGGTTTTTAGTAATGGTTTGACTCTGCAACTTTTATGATCCAAAGGGGTGAACTCCAATCCCAGTGCACCAGGGTTTTGACACAGTCTGAGAACTTAATCTTCAAGAGCTGCTAGAGAGATCTGACAACCCAACAATGAACCATACTCGTGGAGATTTCTTCCACAAGGACATTTATATAGCAGCTGTCACTACCATAGCGAAAATAGCTATTACCGCTTGAGGTTTTGTCAACATAGTTTGCCCTGTGAAGGGATTGTCCGCTATGGTTAACCCTCTCTAAAGGTGACTCACAATAGTATACCACAAGAGGACTTGGCTCCAGATCCAAGGTTTTTGACACCTTTTCACTTTTAACCCAAACAAAGCAAGCAGATTAATTCGACATGCTAAGACAAAGTTTGTCTCACCAAGGTCTATGATATCAACCCCACGTGATCTATCAACCTCTCCAGAGAGAGAATGTATCAATCAATAAGGGAAGACACACAAACCAAGTAGAACATGAGATGCACTAAGTATCCTCCCCACCTACAAGGGATCCCTCATTGAGAAGGGTTTCGCTAGGAACCCACTCTCTCAAGATCCACAAATAGTGTTCATGGGGCCTAATTACTATGTGAGCACAGATGTATGTTTCCAAAAATTAAATCTACCAAAAGTACCCAAAAAGAAAAAAGAGGAACACTTAATGCTTAAAGTGAATATGAGATGAGTCCACAAGGTGGAACACTTAACACCTCACACAAGCTGAAAATGAGTCCCCAACTTAGAAAACAAGTGAGTTCCTAAAAGCATAAAAGGGTTGCCAAGTGGAACACTTAACGCTTTTGTCCTGTTGACCCCTCCCCTTTATGGTGCTGAGATTGCAACCACATGGTGGAATGAGGGGCCCGTAGATTAGCGAGTCCAATAACCCAAGATAGCAATCAAGATCAATCACAAGTATCTAAGACTACTTAATGAATCCTTAAGGGGTCACAACCTAGTATCAATTATGCAAGTGTGTAGAAATAGATCAAAGCATGAAAAGATGCACACAAGCTAGACACAAGAAATTTTTTTAGGATCCAAATTGAAATATTATCAGCTTGAGAAGAATACCTTAGGTCCAACGCTCTATAATCCAAAATTTAGCACACGTCCGAAAGTACAAAACCAAGACAAATCAACAGCAAACTGTAAGTGTTAGAAATCAATAATCTAAAAGTACAAATATGCAAATTCTATGATCAAATGGAAAAATTTGAAAATGAAACCAGCATGCTTGGATTCGGCTTGGAAAGAGCTTTCCAATGATATATCACACTTAAAATTTTAATACCATATGTGAAAATTTCACAAAAAATGGGCGTGATTGAAATGAGCACAAGCATGACTAAAATGTGCCAAGGCATGATTTAAATACTCATAGGCGTGATTTAAATACTTATAGGCATGACTGAAACTGGCATAGGCGTGAATGAAACTGGTAGATGTGTAACTAAAACTGGCAGATGCGTGACTGAAACTGGCATAGGCATGATTGAAACTGTCAGATGCATGACTGAAACTATCATAGGCATGAGTAGAATGCTTGTAGGCGTGAGTAGAATTCTTGCAGGCGTAAGTAGAATGCTTCAAGGCATGAGCAGAATGCTTGTAGGTGTGAACAAATTTCTCGTAAGCGGTGTCAGATAGCTCGTAAGCGGCATTTTTCCTGTTTGCGCAAAAATGATGAAAAAGTGACACCGAAAATATATAAAATTAGATAAAAATGAAGAGAATGAGGCTCAAGGCCCCACGGTGGGTGCCAGAAATGTGTGTGTGAATTTTGTACCTGATCTGTAGACACAACACTTCAGTAAAATATTAGAGGTTAGCAAAAATCAAAATCGTGCAAAATTGAAATCTAATTCAACCAAGCGATTTACTGCCTTCTAGTAGGTGCGAGATCGATGTTCTCAGATTGTTATCAAGATCAATGACCTAGATGACACCTAAACGAAGGATTTGAATGCAAAACTGATATGAAATATGAATGCAATTAATCTATATTTTTTTTGGATTTTCTATGCAATGATATGATGAAAACTGATATGAAATCTATGATATGCTAAAAATTGATATGCTATTATATGCTAAATGATCTAACAATAATATGAAAATGAATCTAAATGAATGTAAAAAAAAAACAAATTGATCTCACAATAGCCTTGATTCGCAATAAGCTTTGATTCTCCAAATTCCAATTCTCCAACGTGATTGTGCAAAAATATGAGATGCTTTGAGATGAGCTGAGGCTTTCATTTTATAGAAATCCAAGGCTTTGGAGGTGCATGGAAAAAAGTCATAAATCACTTAGATTAACTCAGTTTGATTTTTGAGTTATCTGATAATAAAGATAATTTAATTCACAAAAACATGCAAAAGCTAAGTTTTAACTCAAAATAGAGTTTAGCTTTAATTGATAATTGAGAGTTGTCTGCTTTTATGATTGTGCATGTTTTATTTATGAATTAATTTAATAAATAAAGTGATTTATGCTCAACTTAACTGATTTTTGAAAATAAATAATTGATTTATGGGTTAATCAATTATTTAATCAAACTTTTATTAAAAACTATATTATTAAATAATGACAACTTGCTTTAATTAATTAAATAAAAATTTAATCAATTATTCATAGGATATTGGATTTATTGTCAAAATTAAATAATACAATTAATAATAGATAGAATTAAATTTAATTACACAATTAAGTGGCAAAATTAAATCTAATTAATTAAATATGCAAAATATTCAATTAATCAAATTTTAGGATAAATGTGATTTATTGCCAAATAATCATTAAATTAAAGATAATTATGATGATTAGGAATATTCCCCGATGCAAAATTTAAGATAATCAATTATGATTCGATGATGTTTAAATGTGCCTTAGATTAGGACTTTGATGTCGATTTTATTTGATTTGATGATGTAGGAGATTAATGAACTTATAGCCCATTTTTGGGGTATTACAACACTAGATGTTTCAATGTGCAAAGTGGAACTCTCCATGGGGCTGAGTTGAAGCTAATTGTTAGTGCTCATGCAATTCATGAACTCCTTTTCCTCATCGATGACCCTAAAATTCCTATATTTAGTCAAGAAGCACTTGAGTAGTTCTAGTCCAAAATATGTGACACTCACACTTTCTACAATAATAGGTTGAACCAACCATCAATAAATAGGGCTAGGCCTAAGTTTTCTACTTAAATCAAAGCTTTTAGGAAATATTTGCAAGATGTATTCTCCATGCTATTCTTTTTCCATGGAAGAGATGATGACTGTGATATCTAGACTTACCAAATAGATTTTTGCTTAAGCTACAAAGGGAAAACAATTTTTTTTGTCATGATTTCATAGAAATCATTACAAATGGGATCACCAAACAACTCAAAGGGTTTAACAAATTGAGTAAATTACACTTCCCTTCTTTCCTTTCTCACTTGTTTCATTTCCAAAATGTAATATTTTTTTAAAAATATATGGATTTAAAGATCTTGGTTGAGGGAAATAAATGAAATCTTGTATGTATGTGGAACCATTTTTTTCAAACACCTATAACTATTACGAGTTATTTTTTTTACCCCTATTCTACAAGATTTGTCCATGGGGAACCAAGTTTCAAGTTTTTTAGGTGACCAACTAAATCTTGTGTGAGCCTTAGTTTTGGGAGATGCCTCGTTTAATGGGGAGAATTTCAATTTTGTATGAGTGAATGATTTTATGGAAGATCCTTTTAGGTTACCCATGCATGTAATCGACCGAGTCCTAACTTTAGAATTTTTCTAACATATGTCAACAATAGATACAACTATTGGGTTTTGAAAGAAAAAAAATGGCCATTTTCAAGGGAACATTGATTTATGGTGGAATAGTTTTCCCCAAGAATAAATTTGGACATGTACTCATTGACAAGTGAGAAAATTTAACTTTGTGCCTTATTTGTGATACTTGCTACTATGACCTAGATGGCTTCTTAACAACAATCCATAGAGTCTCCTTTTCACATGTTATGTAGCCTTATTGGGAGTAGTCTCATAATCCAATACGAATAGACTTTGATACCATTATAGAATTGTCCATGTTTTTTGCAGTAGGTCTACCTTCTTGGTTTACCTTTTATAGAAAGACAGTAGAGGTGAACCCATTTTGTACAATCACCATGTCATTCAAAAAGGATCTCTTGGAGGATAGTTGGTCACTTGATATAGCATATTTTTGGGTTTATCACCAAGAAATTGATAGTATAAAAACCTCAAACAATGAGCTAGATGTTGATAGTACTTTAATGGCAAGTTGAATGGTGAGCATCCAAATGAGGCACCCCAAAATGGCTCCAATAGTAAAGAATAAACTGAAGAAAAATTTCTCCTTAATGTAGAAAGGCAAAAGACAAGGGAAAATCACTCTAATTGGAAGAGAGACCAACAACCAAACCAAAGCCCATGTTGATGGGAACAAAAATTCATGAGCCATGTAAGAGGGTGCTAAGGAAAAGATTGGGCCATCTTGAGGGTTTTGAAGTGGAAGAGGTGACATCACCTCCTCCAAAGGTAGGTGGAAGAAAAGGAAGTTAAGTTAGACATTCCTAGTGATGAAGATGAAGAAGAGGTCATGATGGTAGCCCCAACGACTCCAATTCAAAAGGTAAGTTTTTCTACCTCTCTTATTTCATCTCAGTATCTAGTCAAAACTTCTTTGTCATCACCTCCACCCGCCTCACAAAGCCTATCTTAGTGTCAAATAAACCTCCACAATCAACCACATCTTGTCATGTCATTACTAATGTAACCTGAGATCCTAGCCAATTATCAATTCCCACGTCTATTCTCATTTTTACCATGCTCATGATTATTGCATAGTCACTTATTTCTTCAAGTTTAAATGTTCAATCCTTGACCATATCTAATTAAGCTCCCTTGTCCACTTTGATAATTTCAAGCACTCCACCTCCTTCATCATTTTCTCAATTAATGTTTCCACCCTCTTCTTTGGGAATCCAAACACTCCCAAGCATATCGCCCTTCTCACCTACCCCCTTAAGTTTTCCCAAAAGGTCAACTACTAGCTCATAAAAAAGTACTTAAATCATCCACATACCCTTTGGTATCCCAACTTGTCACACATTATTAGGGAAACAAATCTAGTCCCCTCATGAATTAAAGGAACAATTCAATACTAAAAGGGAGGGTTAGGCAGAAAGAACATGAAAAAGGAAATTGAAAGATTCCTCCAAGATGGTTACTTCTAGGATGGATACCTTATATGATGATAAGAAAAAAACCATCATGATAGCATCAATGACCCCAAACCTTTAAAAAAACAAAGGTGGGATGAAAATTGAGGATTATAAAGTTCATGTAGTGGGGATCAATATGGATCATTCCCACCCTCAAGACAAGGACAAATTTCTAGAGGACTCACAGAGGGTAGTTACTTCTAATTTCATACAAAAAATTTGAAAAATTTGAGGAGGGATTTGGAAAGTGTGGGTGCTATTGTAGAAAGGCTTAGAACTAAAATTAGAGGGCACAAGGAAAGGATTTCCATATTAAGAAATGTAAAATCAAGAAAAGGGTGTTGCCACTCTTCTTATAGTGAAATAAAAGGTCCAAAAGAAGCTCTTGAGTTCTAAGAGTGCAATAGTGACTCTCAAAAAGGACAACGCAACTAAAATTTCTTAGTTTTCAACTAAAGATGAAGAGCTTTGCATATTCTGGAAAAATATTGTCAATATTCAAAAACAAGGGAAAGACCTTAATATTGATACTCAGAGTCAATTTTGTTGCCATTAGTTATTCAATGATATGAAATTAGTAGCTCATCAAAATGAATAGGGTTTGAATTTGAATAGGGGTAAGATATATGATATAGGGATGAAATATAGGATCTATCCTCAATCCAAATTCCCAAAAGGAAAGATCCAAATGGATTAATCACAAAGAAGTTATCAATGCACAAAAGAATCAAACAATGGAGAATATGAAGAAAGGGGAAAATCCTATAATTTACTATAAGAAGTATATACTTGAAATATGAAAAAAATAGAAGAAAAATACTAAACCTAAAATAGGGAAAATCTAGAAAATGCTGATTTCTGATGTCTATGCATAGTTTCAGGGACTTCTGCAACCTGTTTCGAAATGGAAATGTCGAGACGGAGAAAACCCAAAAAAAATTTGTCTTTTGGGAAGCAGGTCATCCTTGACCAAAATAGCGGGGCAAGGTATTACCCCAGGGCATGATCCTACCCCCCACCGAAGGTCATCCTTGACCCAAAATAGCTCAAACAAAAAATATGTTCACGGATCTCAAAAGTTCATCGAAAAGGGTTTTCAGATCTACACTTCAATTCATTGTCTTGTACCTGTACCTGCAAGAAAAATGGTTTTTTTTTTGTTTTGATGGGGAGTTTACCTTGGTCAACCTCCAATTTAGGAATTAACATTGAAATTGCAATATGTATAAACAAAGTAAATAGAACTATTCACCTTGCTTATGTTGAAGTCCTTGTGGAGGATTTGAATCCTTGAATCCACAAGTAGGAATTCTCCAAATAAATGTAGAAATGAATGTATGACATCTCCAATCAATGGAACTAGATCTTCAACACCAATCTTGAATGGATCTTTTCATAGGAAGAGGCTTGGATGAATATGGATGGAGAAATCTTCAAGGGGGCTCCAAAGAGATTGATTCCTTCAATAACTAACCATGGATCTCCTTGATAAATGCTTGAATGCTTGAACACTTTAATTCTTGAAGATGAATGAACTTGAGAGCTAGATGTCTTGATCATAAAAATTTCTTAATGGAAAAAAGAGATGTGAAAAAGTGATGGATCAAATGAGAGAGGAAGGCTTCCTTTTATAGTGATCTAGGGCACAAACTTCTAGAGAGGCTGACATTGGAGAATTAAATCCCAATTAAACTTAACCCCTAGAAATGGACCCAAATTAAATGCAATTTAAGGATTTACCATTCTAAAACCTGAAATGGCCTACCCGAAGCGGGAAAAAACAAACTTTTCAAAGCTCGACATCCCGTAACTCCTAGAATCTGAAAATTGGACTTGGGGTAAGGGATGAGGTAGACACCACCCTAGGTCAGGGTCAAGCTCATCCCTGACATAGGTCGGGGTCTAGGTTTTACTTGACCATACTAGGTCATCTTTGACCCTAATAGTCAGAAACTCTAGATTATCAGAGAAAATTGTTAGAAAAAGACTGGAAATAAGGGGGAGAGAAGTAGAATAGGGGGAAAATAGCCAGATACATGCAAAGACCTGATCCAGGCACTTATCATGACTCCAGACTACTCACTCGAAGGGATAAACACTCTTAACATGGAAGTGCTTCCATTTTAAGGTGATACATTAAGCCCCCACTTTAGCAAGAGTATGGACTTGATGCAAACTCTTGGTAAAGGAAATCATAATGAAAATATAATCTTATCGTAATCAAAAAGGACAAAGGAAACCTCATGCCCCCAGGGACTCAAGTCTTCTTCAACTCCAAGATCACAATAAAAGAGACATCTCTAGATAGAGAGAAAGAGAGGAGTGTGATTATCTCACCCAATGAGAACTTATGTCCCATTTTGAACCACACAAGGAAACAACACAATTGGAAAGATGGACTTGAACCACTTAGTGAATGTCACTACTCACTAGTCAACCCATCAAGGATTCACCCTTAGGAATATTCTATTCCATAAGAGTAAAACCAAAAACAAAAGAGATCTACTCTTAAGGACACCTCTGACCTTAAGGGATCAAAAATTTGAAACTGGAGGGATTAAGAGATCCTAAAATATGAGTCCATGCTTTAAGGATTAGTTGCTAATCGAAAAAGGGAGAAAAGTATCTTGAAAAATAATATATGTGTGTAGAAAAGTGCGTGTGTGCAATAATTGAGTAGAGCATATGCCCCCATGTTAAAGTCATTTCTAACACTTTAACAGGAGCAATATTTTTAAGAGAAATATAAACAACTCCCTGATTACATTTCCACTATGAGATGCCTCCAAATGAAGACAACTCAAGGGAAATATCACAAAAACATACAGAGAACATAGAAGGGATCTACCTATCATGGGATCAGTATGATCATAAGCTAATATATATATGATATTATTGAAAATGAATTGACATCATTCCCCAAAGAAAGTAGAACTACAATCACAAAGGAGGAAAGATCACATAAGCTATTCAAAGAAGAATCTTTTTGGACCATGACATGGAGACCAAAAAGAATTAGTTCTACCACATCTCAAATCCAAGCAGATTACAAAAGGAAACATTTACAAATAATAGCACAGACACAACATAACATGAAACAACATATAGGAGAATAGAGATACATATAGAAGAATCATACAATAGGTTTGATTCCTTTATCACCTTGCACCAATAGAGCAACAAGGGTCATATAAAAGAATCTAACAACATTTAGAAAGAACATCACGTGAGAAGCACAATACAACATGAAAACACACAACAAAGCTACCATGAAGGACAAGCCAATCAAGCACGTCACCTACTCTCCCCATCTCATTCTATAATATTCAGGGAAGGTGGGTAAATTGCAAGAGGGATTACATCCAACACAGTAGGAATGATAGCCAGTTCCAAACAAGGATCCTCTTGAGAATCACAATGTTCAATACTAGGTGTAAGTGTTAATTGTGATGAAAGCATATTAGGTAAATCAATGTCAATGTCAATAGTCTCATATTCATCATTAACATCATCAGTATCATCAAGAGTATCTTCTTCATCTAGATTAATAAAAATAGGATCTAAGATACAAATGGAATCATCATATTCATGCATCTTAACATCATTATTAGTAACAACATCATGCATAGGCTTACCATAAGAAAGTAAAGAATTTTGAAGAATAGAATTACGAGCTTTAGCATGAGCATGATGCTTTTTATAGCATTCATTAGCAGATCGATCATGTTTTTATTTACTTGAAATATGTTGAGAACTAGGAGGAACAATCATAGCATCCTTCACAGGTTCTTTAGGAAGATTAATAGGATTATTAGTAGTCAGATGATCAAAAGTGGGAAATTGATTAATAGATGTAGAAGCTATGGATAAAGGAGGTATAGAAGGTGTAGGCAAAAGCCCATGACTAAGATCCATCAGAGGTACACGTAATTCAAGAATCTTATGATTCTTATAGGTTTGATATGAGCGGAAAAGGTTATCAAGTCAAGAAGGAAATGAATTAGGTAATGAAGGCCAAAAGAAATCAAGAGTAGCACAATCCCTAGGCCTAGAAGGTTGATATAAACTATGATTAACCATCTTCAATTCTTCATCATGAATGAATTTAAGACATTTATGGATAGGTGAAGCAATAGCATGCATGACATTCAACCAAGGCAAACCAAGCTTAACTTGAAATTGATCAGAAGTAGGAACAACAACAAAGGCAGTGTTCACAATCTTTCCACAAAGTTCAACTGAAAAGTTAATAGAGCCAAATGATGGATAAAGAAAACCATTAAAAGTTTGAATCCACACATTAGATGTATCAGAAGAATCACGTTGCAAATTTTTCATAAAAATATTTTCTTTAGTAATAACATTGACTAAGGATGTAGGATCAACAAGATAACCACGAGTAGGTATCTGAGAAATCCTAGCATAAATATAAAGGGGACCATCAGGAGCTTTAATAGTCTCAGAATCATCAAAGGTAATCAAAATTTTCTGAGGTCTTTTATTCTTAGGTTTTTGTCGAGGCTTAGGTTGAGTTTTCAATTTAGGCTTAGGTTTTGAATGAGGTTGAGATTGAACTTGAGGTTGAAGCTGAGGTTAAGGTGGAGATACAGATTGACCAACATGCTCCACTTGATTAAAAATATGATTGAGATCATCCATCTTTGAATCATACACATTTTCCATAGAAGATGGCTGAGAAATGGTATTAGTATCATGCGTAGGTAAAGGATTCATATAGATTTGAAGGTTTTGATTAGGAGGAGAGACAGATTTGTTCCCAGTACCATCAAGATTATCAACATATAAGGCATTAGAATCAATTAAGTCTTGAATCTTATGTTTTAAAGAATAACATGTCTCAGTATCATGACCATTCTAACAATGATATTGACAAAAAGCTTTAGGATCAAAATATTTAGATGCAATCATAGCAAGTAAAAGAGGTTGAATAGGAGGTAAAGTAATCATATTAGAAGTTAACAATCTATTCATAACAAAATGTAAAGATTCAAAAAGAGGAGTGAATGTATGATTTAATCAGAAAGTAGTGGATGCAAAAGTGGCATTGTGAGATGCAACAACAAATTGATCAGCAACTGCATTCACTTGTTTATCTATCTTGACATAGTTGTTGAATTTTTGAAATTTGTTCAGATTAGGAACAACATCACTCTTATCAACTGGAACATGAGCCATTGGACTGCTTCTCTCAAATTGACTCACTTGTAATTGATAATGATGAAGCACTGCACAAAGTTGTGGAAAAGAGGTAAATTCAATAAACAATATCTTATCTCTAATATCCTTTTACAAATTTGATGAAGGGTGCTCCCCTTAATACCACAAACACATAACAGAAATAGAGAAACAACAACAATAATATGCAAGAATAGAAAATTGGCTTCTTATTATCTCCACAAATGTGGAATTACAAACTTTCAGAATTACAATATGCAAAGCCACATGGGCATTCCCTTACAATATTCTGTAGGACAAAGCCTCAAATCAATACCCAGATCTACTACCCAGAACTATTCTGAACTGCCTAAGACAATAACATAACCTTCCTTATATAGGCAATTATCCACCGCCTGGGAAGGTTCCAAAATTTTAGCCAATAAGGCCGACCAAACTTAGAATTATTTTATTTTACATTTTATTACATCATAGTCGGCTCAAGATAACCTTTGAAACCCGAACAGAAATTTTGAAGAAAATTATTTTTCGCCATTTCAGGTGGCCCAACTTCCGAAGACCATAAGTCATCACCAGTTGACCCGATCGGCTATTATAACCCCATTTCAGAAATGCCACGAAGCGCTCTACAGGCTTGACCCGCGCAAGCGCCCGTCACCCAAATTTTTGACCTCATTTGGGGCCTCTAAAGCCTTCAAAACTGAGTTCAAAGTTTCTGTACCCTGCTGCCAATACTGAAAATCTTCAACATCTTCCAATATACACTTGATCTGGCAATGAAACTTTATTGGCAGACTTATATGACCAAAATGAACCTCCAAAAAAGAAATAAGATCATTCTGAGCACATGCAAAAATTACCAAAAATAGTAACTTTCCATAAATAGCAGCTCTGCACTAAAATAGCCCTTATTGAAAAATAAAAACAAAAATATTTTTGGGTGATGCAAGATTGCTCTTACACCCAGGATGCTCCTGCATCAGACACCCGGGGTAATTTGAGAAGTGACCCTGTCACGACTCAGGTGTGCAGAGGAAAACCAAGACGGTTAACCTCCTCCTTTGTTAGCCACGATGAATCTTCTACAGGTCATCCTTTCCATTTGACCAAATACTCTTCATATGTCCTATTCCTTGTGCTTCTACCAACATGACTGTCCAGTATGTCTTCGATCTCCTTAGTGTCTGAACTAGTTGCTGGAATACTCCACTGTGCTGTTGTGATCTCATCTTCAACACCTCCTTCATGATACTCTGTCAGATCTGAAATGTTAAACACTGGTGAAATATTTAGCTCAGTAGGCAATTCTACCTCATATGCATTTCCTGAATCATGTTTCTTCAATATCCTGCATGGTCCAAACTTCTTCATTTTCAGCTTGTTATATGTACCAACTGGAAACCGCTCCTTCCGCAAATGAACCATGACTTCATCACCGACCTGAAATTCCTTATACCTCCTTTTCTCATCTGCCTTAGCCTTATACTATGCGTTCATCTTGGTAATATGCTTCCTCACCTCCCCATAGATGTTCTTCAAATGTTCTGCAAAATCCTCAGCCTCAGCACTACTTATTTCTCCTTTATCTATCTTTCTCAACTCAGATGCATTTCTTGGACTACTTCCATATATAATCTGGAATGGTGATTTACCAGTGCTTCTATTGATAAAATTATTGTATGCAAATTCTGCCTGTGATAAAATCAAATCCCATCCTGTTGGCTTATCTCCAACCAAACATCTCAGCAAATTTCCCAAGCTCCTATTCACCACCTCCGTCTGTCCATCAGTCTATGGATGATGTGATGAACTGAACTTCAAATCTATCTTCAACTTCTTCCACAACGTACGCCAAAAATATCTAACAAACTTAGTGTCCCGATCTGAAACTATGGTCTTTGGCAAACCATGAAGTCTCACTACTTCTCTGAAAAACAATTCTGCTACATGAACAGCATCATTAGTCTTCTTGCAGGGAATAAAATGTGTCATCTTTGAAAATCTGTCAACTACCACAAAAATTGAATCGTGTCCCCACTGTGTCCTCGGTAAACCAAGAACAAAGTCCATGCTGATATCCTCCCAAGGCCTCTCTGGTACAGGTAATGACTGATACAACCCTGTATTCTGCTTCACTCCCTTCACCATCTAACATACTCGGCAACTCTGTACAAACTTCTTCACATCTTGCTGCAACTGTGGCCAATAATAATTCTCACTAACCAAACCAAGGTTTTTATCACGACCAAAATGTCCAGCCAATCCTCCGCTATGCTTCTCCTTGATGAGATTCTCCCTCATAGAACTTCGTGGAATGCACAACTGACTCCCTCTGAATAGCATATCATCCTGGATGATGAAATCCAACCATTTCATCCTGTCTAGAGTAACAGGTTCCGTACAAGCTTTTCAAGCTTCACCAAAATTAGGATCCTCTGGATATAAATTCTTGAGTTCCTTGAACCCAACCACTTCAATCTGCATTTCTGTCAGCAATAGTTGCCTTCTGCTAAGAGCATCTGCAACCCTATTAGACTTTCCACTCCTGTGTTTCAAAACAAATGTATAACTCTGCAAAAACTCAACCCATTTTAAATGCCTCTGATTCAACTTTCCTTGACTATTCAAATATTGCAAAGCTTGATGATCAGTATACAAAACAAACTCCTTAGGAAGCAGATAATGTCTCCACTTCTTTAATGCCTGAACTATAGCATAAAATTCCTGATCATAAACAGAATATTTCCTCTTGGCATCATTTAACTTCTCACTGAAATAAGCAACATGTTTACCTTCTTGGCTCATAACAGCTCCTATTGCAGTACCACTAGCATCACAATATACTTGAAACACCTTATTAAAATCTGAAAGTGCTAAAACAGGTTGTTCTGTAACTTTTTGTTTCAATAATTGAAAACTCTTTTCTGCCCCATTAGTCCACTTAAACTCTTTTCTATCCCCTCTCATTGTTTCAGTCAAGGGTCCACAAATACTGCTAAAATTTTTGATAAACTTTCTGTAAAAGCTAGCTAGACCATGAAAAGATCTTACCTCAGTAGCACTCCTTGGAGTAGGCCATTCAAGGATAGCCTGTACCTTCTTTGGGTCCATTTTTAGACCTTCTGCTGAAACTACAAATCCCAAATACACTAACTCTTTCTTCACAAAACTGCACTTCTTCAAATTAATCAAAAATTTCTCATCTCTCAACTTCTCAAACACCATACGAATATGCATCATATGTTCCTCCAACGTCTTGCTAAAAATCAAAATATCATCTAGGTAAACAATGACAAACTTACCCAGAAATTCTTTCAGAACCTCATTCATGAGCCGCATGAAGGTGCTCGGTGCATTGGTTAGCCCAAAAGGCATGACTAACCACTCATACAGTCCTTCCTTTGTCTTGAAGATAGTCTTCCATTCATCTCCTTCTCTGATCTGAATCTGATGATATCCACTTTTTAGATCTATCTTTGAAAAATACACAGCTCCACTCAAACAGTCCATAATATCATCCATTCGTGGCAATGGAAACCTGTACTTGATTGTGATCTTATTTATTGCTTTGGAATCTGTACACATCCTCCACTCTCCATTCTTCTTTGGTGCTAATACCGCTGGTACAGCACAAGGACTCAGACTCTCTCGAATCAATCCTTTCTGTAACAACTCATGTACTTGTCTGTTCAATTCCTCACTTTCTGCAGGTGTCATTCTGTGTGCTGCCTTATTCAGAAAACTCGCTCCTAGGATCAAGTCCATCTGATGACTGATCTTCCTGACTGGTGGTAATCCATCAGGCACGTTATCGGATACAATATCCTGAAACTCATTCAACAAATCTGTAACTTCTACAGGAACATCTTCTACTTCCTCTTTACCAACTTTTGAAATTAAAGCAAAACATACATGCTCATGCCTCATACCATCTAGGAAATTTCTTCTATCAACAAAAGTTATCCTTGCATTACCACATACCTTTTCTTCAGTCTCCTTCAATGGTTTTAGCTTATGTCGCACTCCATCCTTTGTCAGGGAATAGGTATTCGCATGACCATCATGTACAACACATCTGTCAAACTGCCACGGTCTACCCAACAACATATGACATGCATCCATAGATATGATATCACACAATACCTCATCTTGGTATCCGCCAATCTTGAACTTCACTAGGCATTGTTCATTGACCATGACCTTGTGGTCATCCTGTACCCAGGCAATCCGATATGGATGTGGGTGTTTCTGTCTCTTGAGCTTCAACTTTGTCACCATCTCTTCTGACACCAAATTGTCAGTGCTTCCACTATCAATAATCACATCACAACATTTACCTTCACACTTGCACCTGGTGTGAAACAGGCTCCTCCTTTGCTCAGGTTCATTCTCACCACTCAACAGGACTCTTCTGTTAATCAACATTTCTCCTCTTTCAGCATCTTCAGAATTTGATGATCTGGCATCTTCATCTACATGTGCAACTCTGGCCTGGCCTTCATTTCTCCTGTCTGTTCTACCTTGGCGCTGAGGACATTCAAATGCCCTATGACCTTCTTCTCCACAGTGAAAACATGTTCCACAGAAGCCACCTCTTCCAGATCCTTGTCCTCTTCCTCTACCTCTCTGATCTCTATTATTCTGATCCTGGAAGCGATTGGAATTATTTCCTCGCTGATTCTGACTACTACTGGCCTCATCCTTCTTTTTCAGATCCTCATTTCGGCCACCATATGACCGTCCACCAGATCGTCCACCGCGACCTCTTCCATTTTATCTGCTCTCAAACTTCTTGTTCAGCTTTTCCTCTACTTTTAGGGCAAACTGGTATGCCTCTTCAATACTGTTCATTCGAACCAGATTCAGCTCCTCCTGAATGCTTGGCCTTAACCCATTAAGGTATCGGGCAACTTTCTCTTTATCAGCTTCTGCATGGCCTGTTCTGATGAGAAGTCGATAGAACTCCTTTGTATACTCCTGAACAGATCTTCCTGCTTGCTTCAAACTTTGCATTTTCTTCAGTAGGTCAAGCTCGTAATCAACAGGAATGAACTGTCACTTTAATTTATCCACCATTCGATCTCATCTCGTGATTTTCTCCTTTCCCCTTCTATTTCACTCCAACTGAATCTCTTGCCACCATATCTTCGCATGACCTTTCAGTCTGGCCTTTGCAAATTTGACCCTATCAGGATCCTCAACATCTTCATACTCAAAATATTCTTCACATTCATTGATCCAGTCGATCAATTCCTCTGGGTTAATATTTTCAGAAAATGTAGGAACCTCAATCTTAGGTCTTTTCCCAATCTTGGAAATCGCCCGAAAAAGTCTTTCTTCCTCCTGGTTCACAATTTCAACTTCTCCTTCTTGATATTCTTCTTCGGCTTCATCCTCGCTTTCGTCTTTGACATTAAGATTCATTCCTCTGCGAATCTCTTCTTGCAATGCTCGCACTTGTCTCTGCAGCTCTCTAACCTCAGGTGTCACAGCACCAGCTCTTCCGCCACGTTCTCTTCGTGGAGGCATTTTCGCGATGCGCGCTGAAACCCTAACCACGGTCCTGGTACAAACTGCCTCACAGTCAGCGATCTATTTACACACTCAAGAAAATCGGCTCTGATACCACTTGATGAAGGGTGCTCCCCTTAATACCACAAACACATAACAGAAATAGAGAAACAACAACAATAATATGCAAGAACAGAAAATTGGCTTCTTATTATCTCCACAAATGTGGAATTACAAACTTTTAGAATTACAATATGCAAAGCCACATGGGCATTCCCTTACAATATTCTGTAGGACAAAGCCTCAAATCAATACCCAGATCTACTACCCAGAACTATTCTGAACTGCCTAAGACAATAACACAGCCTTCCTTATATAGGCAATTATCCACCGCCTGGGAAGGTTCCAAAATTTTAGCCAATAAGGCCGACCAAACTTAGAATTATTTTATTTTATATTTTATTACATCATAGTCGGCTCAAGATAACCTTTGAAACCCGAACAGAAATTTTGAAGAAAATTATTTTTCGCCATTTCAGGTGGCCCAACTTCTGAAGACCATAAGTCATCACCAGTTGACCCGATCGGCTATTATAACCCCATTTCGGAAATGCCACGAAGCGCTCTACAAGCTTGACCCGCGCAAGCACCCATCACCCAAATTTTTGACCTCATTCGGGGCCTCTAAAGCCTTCAAAACTGAGTTCAAAGTTTCTGTACCCTGTTGCCAATACCGAAAATCTTCAATATCTTCCAATATACACTTGATCTGGCAATGAAACTTTACTGGAAGACTTATATGACCAAAATGAACCTCCAAGAAAGAAATAAGATCATTCTGAGCACATGCAAAAATTACCAAAAATAGTAACTTTCTATAAATAGCAGCTCTGCACTAAAATAGCCCTTATTGAAAAATAAAAACAAAAATATTTTTGGGTGATGCAAGATTGCTCTTACACCCAGGATGCTCCTGCATCAAAATTTGAAATAAACATATGTTGAATATCAATATCAAGAACAAGATAGGAAATCTAAGCATGCAAATGCTTAAATCTACCAATAAATTCTGTCAAATTTTCCTTAGCACTTTGTTTACAATGCATCAAATCAGTCAAAGACACTTGTAGGCCAATGTTGTTTTGAAATTGTTGAATAAAGGCATTGGCAAGTTTTGGAAATGAATCAATAGAATAAGGAGGCAAGGAACAATACCATTGTAAGGTCTTGTCATGAAAATTTCTAGCGAACAGTTTGGCTAAAATCCTATGGTCATGAGCATAATCACTACAAAGGATTTGAAATGTTTTAACATGATGAACATGGTCTCCTTTTCAGTTGTAATTCTCAAGATGAGGCATATCAACTTGTTGAGGAACATGAGTTTGAATGATATCTAGAGACAAAGGACTTCCCATGTCACATGTAGGAATGATAAACTTGTTTTGAGTTAAAGAAGCAACTTGTTGTTGTAAGGATAACATAGTTTGAGCCAAACTGATGATTGTTGAATCATTAGAAGAAATAGGAGGACTAACAAAATTGGAAACACTAGGTAAAGTGTAAGAAGCTACAAGAATGGAAGACACAACTAGAGGAACACTTGGAACTACAGTTGGAAGAGGATTGGAATAGGTAAAAGGAACATTATGATAAGAAGGTTGTGATGAAGGAAGGGACACAGAGGAAAACTCATAGGAACAAAGGGAACTGTCACAATAACCAAAGAAGGAGTATAGGTAGGAACACTAGGTAAAGGAACAAAAGAAGGTTCTATACTAGTGACAGGAGGAATCAACCCTAAATTTTGAGCTTCTTGAGCTAAAGGTTTAACATTTGAATGGACGAGGTGAGTAATACCACACAAGAGGTTAACACCATGATCACTATCATGAAGAACTTTCTTAAGAGCCTCTATAGCTTGAATAGAATCTTGATTATGGTTTTCTTGAATAAGCTAATTACCCATTTTATCAAGTTCAGTTGAAATTTTTTGGACTTGTTCAGGAGGAACTCTTAAAGCATTATCCTCATCATGAGATGAGTGAGAAGAGTTTTACTCCATAATAGGATTAGAATCATGAAGAATCAAATTATCATCCTTGATCCTAAGGAAAGGAGAGGAAGACTCAGGATCAAAGGCACCCATAAGTCTACGACTTCATCTAACCAGAATATTATAAGAAGGACTAGAAGTAGTAAAGCTCATAAACCAATACAATGCAAATGAACTAAACTAAGAAAACATAAAGCATGAATATTTTTAATTTTGAAAGAAATTTTGCAATTTTTTATATTTTTGAAATATAGATGCAAGAAATCTAATTAACATGCAAGATTTAAAATAAAAGGCCAATCTAAACAAGATAATATAAAAGGAAAATATAACACCACAAAACACAATAGGGCATCCAATTCCACGAAAGAAAAGAGGGTAAGTGTGTCGGGTTCACCAAAATGAATGATATAAAACTAGTAGCTCATCAAAATGAATAGGGTTTGAATTTGAATAGGGGTAAGATGTATGCTACAAGGATGGAATATAGGATCTATCCTCAATCCAAATTCCCAAAAGGAAAGATCCAAATGGATTAATCACAAAGAAGTGATCAATGCACAAAAGAATCAAAAAATGGAGAATATGAAGAAAGGGGAAAATCTTATAAGTTACTATAAGAAGTATATACATGAAATCTGAAATAAATAGAAGACAAATACTAACCTTAAAATAGGGAAAATCTTGAAAATACCAATTTCTGATGTATGTGCACAGTTTCAGGGAATTCTACAACATGTTTCAAATTGGAAATGTTGAGATGGAGAAAACCCATAAAACTTTTGTCTTTCAAGAAGCAGGTCATCCTTGACCCAGATAGCGAGGCAAGGGCTTACCCAAGGCAAGATCCTACCTCCCACTGAAGGTCTTCCTCAACCAAAAATATCTCTGACGAAAAATCTGTTCATGGATCTCAGAAGTTTGTCGAAAAGGGTATTTGAATCTGCACTTCAATTCATTGTTTTGTACCTGTACCTACAAGAAAAATGGTTTTTTTGTTTGGATGGGGGGTTTTCCTTGGTCAAACCCAAATTTAGGAATTAACCTTGAAATTGAATTGAAATTGCAATATGTATAAACAAAGTAAATGGAACTATTCACCTTGCTTATGTTGAAGTCCTTGTAGAGGATTCGAATCCTTGAATCCACAAGTAGGAATTCTCCAAATAAATGTAGAAATGAATGTAGGATGTCTCCAATCAATGGCACTAGATCTTCAAAACTAATCTTGAATGGATCTTTGCATAGTAAGAGGCTTGGATGAATATGGATGGAGAAATCTTCAAGGGGGCTCCAAAGAGATTGAATCCTTCAATAGCTAACCATGGATCTCCTTGATAAATGCTTGAATGCTTGAACACTTAAATTCTTGAAGATGAATGAACTTGAGAGCTAGATGTCTTGATCATGAAATTGCTTGATGGAAAAAAGAGATGTGAAAAAGTGATGGATCAAATGAGAGAGGAAGGCCTCCTTTTATAGTGATTTAGGGCACAAACTTCTAGAGAGGCTACATTGGAGAATTAAATCCCAATTAACCTTAACCCCTAAAAATGGACCCAAATTAAATATAATTTAAGGATTTACCATTCTGAAAACCCAAATGGCCGACCCAGAAGCGAAAAAAAAAAAAACTTTCTGAAGCTCGACATCCCGTAACTCCCAGAATCTAAAAATTGGACCTGGGGTCAGGGACAAGGTAGACACCACCCTAGGTCAAGATCAAGGTCTTTCCTGACCTAGGTTGGGGTCTAGGTCATCCATGACCCTACTAGGTCATCTTTGACCCTGACAGTCAGAAACTCCAGATTCTCAGAGAAAACTATCAGAAAAAGGCTAGAAATAAGGGGGAGAGAAGCATAACAAGGGGAAAATAGAAAGTACATGCAAAGACCTAATCAAGGCTTTTAACATGACCCCACACTACTCACTACTCACTCAAAGGGATAAACACTCTTAACATGGAAGTGCTTTCATTTTAAGGCGATACATTAAGCCCCCACTTTAGCAAGAGTATGGACTCAATGCAAACTCTTGGTAAGGGAAATCATAATGAAAAGATAATCTTATCATAATCAAAGAGGAAAAAGGAAACCTCAAGCCCCCAGGGACTCAAGTCTTCATCAACTCAAAGATCACAATAAGAGAGACATCTCTAGAGAGAGAAAAAGAGAGAGGGAGTGTGATTATCTCCCCCAAAGAGAACTTATGTCTCATTGTGAACCACACAAGGAAACAACACAATTGCAAAGATGGAATTGAACTCCCTAGTTAATGTGGCTACTCACTATTCAACCCATCAAGGATTCACCCTTAGGAATATTCTATTCCATAAGAGTAAAGCCAAAAACAAAAGAGATCTAGTCTTAAGGACACCTCTGACCTTAAGGGATCAAAAATTTGAAACTAGAGGGATCAAGAGATCCTAAAGTATGAATCCATGCTTTAAGGATTAGTTGCTAATCCAAAAAGGGAGAAAAGTATCTTGAAAAATAATATATGCGTGTCGAAAAGTGCATTTGTGCAATAGGTGAGCAGAGCGTATGCCCCCACATTAAAGTCATTGCTAACACTTTAATAGGAGCAATGGATTTAACAGAAACATAAACAATTCCACTGATTACATTTCCACTACGAGATGCCTCCAGATGAAGACAACTCAATGGAAATATCACAAAAAACATACATAGAACATAGAAGGGATCTACATGTCATGGGGTCAGTATGATCATAAGATAATATATATATATATATGATATTATTGCAAATGAATTGACATCATTCCCCAAAGAAAGTAGAACTACAATCACAAAGGAGGAAAGATCACATAAGATATATAAAGAATAATCTTTTCGGACCATGACATGGAGACCAAAAATAATTAGTTCTACCACGTCTCGAATCCAAGAAGATTACACAAGGAAAAATTTATGAACAATAGCACAGATACAACATAACATGAAACAACATATAGAAGAATAGAGATACGTATAGAAGAATCATACAACAGGTTTGATTCCTTTATCACCTTGCACAAATAGAGCAAAAAGGGTCATATAAAAGAATATAACAACATTTAGCAAACACATCATGGGAGAAGAATGGTACAATAGGAAAACACACAACAAAGCTACCACGAAGGACAAGCCAATCAAGTGCACCACCTACTCTCCCCATCTCATTCTATATCATTTAGGGAAGGTGGGTAACTCACAAGAGGGACTACATCCAACATAGTAGGAATGATAGCCAGTTCCAAACAAGGATCCTCTTGAGAATCACAATGTTCTATTCTAGGTGTAAGTTTTATTTGTGATGAAAGCATATTAGGTAAATCAATGTCAATGTCAATAGTCTCATATTCATCATTAACATCATCAGTATCATCAAGAGTATCTTCTTCATCTAGATTAATCAAAATAGGATCTAAGATACTAATGGAATCATCATATTCATGCATCTTAACATCATTATTAGTAACAACATCATGCATAGGCTTATCAGTGTACACAACAAAATGGTGCACTTCTATGAACCATTATATGCAAGGTTGCTCAAGAATGAGGCCTCACAAAGCGGCTCGTAGCTCTCTATGCATGGAGTTGCAAGGGACTATGATGTATTTGCTCTCAGCTAGAGCTACAAACTTGTGACCTTGCTAGTCAACCATACAATGAAAGATTCAAATGAAGACAAGGGCAAGAGTGCCAATATCCTCAAGAATCACTATGAAAATGCAATGCAATGCAACTAAAATGAGGATGCAAATATGCAAAGTATTCTATGAAAAGGAAAGGAACAACTGTTACAAATCTATGAAAGGAAATAGCAATGGATTACAATGCTTCCTATTTAGACTATGTGAGCTTATTCTATTGCATAAAAGGAAATCTATACTATGAATGTAACTAAGAAAGAAAATATGCAACTAAATGATGAGAGAAACAAGTCTTAAATGTCTTCAAAAGCTTCAAATGCACCTAAAACCTGCAGCATAACATTAGCATAAAAACATAGTATATGCAAATGAAGGAGAGAGCTCTCCTTTTATAAGAAATGAGGTGAAATGGACCATGGAGATTAAGAGGCAAAAAGTCTTAATCAGCGGTGGAGCTTGAAAGAGGAGAAATCCATGTGCACAAGTATCCTCCAATAGGAAAATAAGAGTTGACTTTATGTCCATATGAGACAAAAAGTGCTTTTCTCCTTTTTATAAAACATGAATAATGCTTTATTTGTGCAACTTAGGATAAGAGGAAAAGTGGGGCTTTTTATTTAATTAAAAGTGGAGAAAATATTCCTTTTAGGTAAATAAAAACTTAGGATAAATGGTTAGCCCAAGGATAAAAATCTAACATATGATCAAAATTAAGACTTGATTAAGAGATTGATATTGTTGAAAATATTGATTATTGATAAAATGATTCAGGATTGATAAATTGAATAAATGGGGCCCATAGTCTAGGCGACCATTTTAGGGTGCATACATTTGCCCCTCTTTGACTAATGTGTGATCGATTTGGGAACACATGTAGTCAAAGAAGAATTGAAATGTGAGATCAATTTGGGAACACAAAACAACTCAGATGTGAGGTCGATTCGGGATCACATCTGGACAAACATAAACAAAAGATTTTGGACATGAGGTCGATTCGAGATCATATCCAAAATAAGAGATAAGAATCTCAAATTTGAGCAAAAGCTCACAAAAGATGTCTGAATCAGGAAAATCAAGGAATCGAGGATGAGAATCCCATAGGTACTGCCCCCTCAGAATCGAAATCAAAATTAGGTAGAGAGGAGAATAGTGAATTGATAAGGATTTGATCAAATCAGAATGAAATCACAATCGAAGGAAAGGGTCAATTAGGTTAACCATTAGGCAATGAAACATGCCCCAGCCTGACTGAAAAGATGTAGTCAAACGTGAGAAAGGAGGGTATGAAATAAATATGAATGACAAACTAGAAGTTTGGAAGACATGGAAATGAAGAAATGACGATGCCCCAACAAAGATCGAAGGATTAGGCCTCAAAAGATCAGTCAATTGTGCAGAAGAAAGGAAGATTTTGAAACATGATTTTGACTATGAAGATGACCTCAGATTTTGATTTCGAGTCTGAAAATAGATCCAAGACGTCAAAATTAGCTAGGGGTGCAATTTTTGCGCAATTTTGAGGTGTTTTGAAAATGAGGTCAAAAAGTCAAAAGGCTATAAAAGGGGTCAAAATGTCATTTTCAAAAGTCATTTGTCTTTTAGTGATTTGAGAATTTTCAAAGCTTTAGAGAGAGAAAATGGCCCAGCAAGCAAGAGTTCCCGTCCACAGGCATCGATTCAAGCGCGCTCGATTGCACAACCGGTCACCACAGTATCCTGCCCCGGTATGTTTTTGAAAAACTCAAGCTTTTTGAGTCATTTTTTGCATTTAATAGCTTTTTTAGCACATTTTTAAAATTTTTAAATTTCAAAAAAAATTTGTTGGGTGAAATATCACGTGATACTTTAGAAGTATCGCACCCTTTGGGGAGAAATGTGGCACGATACTTCGCGGGTCCCCAAAGTATCGCGTGACCTAAGACACTAGTATCACACGATACTGGGTGAAAGATCACGCGATACCAGGCAAAGTATCGTGCAGCATAAGGTGTATCACCTCGCTATAAGGAGAAGTATCACGCGATACTTCTCCAAAAAAAGAATATCACCCAGTTAAAAAATTTGATTTTTAACGTATTTTTGAGCAAAAATGACATGGGTCTAGACAATGTTACACTTTAGAGATGTTTTATACTGAGTTTTTAGACATCTATCATGATATGTGCTAACAACTGGCTTGGTTTTGGCTTGCAGGAGGTTTTTCTAGCGCTGATCATCAGAGCACTGAAGGTGACGGGATTGAGATGTGTTCGTGATCTAGATGATCCGGGCAATGCTGATGTCCGGGCCATGGGTTTCAGATACTTATTGAGATATCTGTACATCAGAGCAGATCATGGGTTGTTGACTGCGCTTGCCGAGAGATGGCATAGTGAGCACAACACATTCCACCTGCCTACTGGAGAGGCATCGATCACTTTAGAGGACATCTACAAGATCTTACGAGTGCCTTGTCATGGCGAGCCGGTGAGTATAATCATGTTTTGAGATATAATCATAAAAGTAATATTTCCATATGATGAAAACTGACATGATTTGTTTGTTGGCACAGGTGTACTATGATCAAGATGCCACTGAGCGGCGCCGACTGATCTAGGAGATGTTCTAGGATGTCACTATTCTGGATAGGCATATCAGCTGGGAGAGGCTAATAGATGATTTTGGCAGAGACTACCCAGTGCCATGTATAGTGGCATCCATTATTTCACAGATCCTGATGACTGATCGCAGTCAGAAGGGATTCCTGCTCAGATGGGCTCAGTTATTGGTTGACTTGGTCGGTAGGCCTTGGTGGATGGCATGGGGTCCTGCCATATTGGCAGAGATGTACCATAAGTTGCATGAGATAATCTACAGAGACAGTCGTACATGGGCATGCGGTGCCATCCTGGCACAAGTGTGGGCATGGGAGCACATCACTATGGTGTGTCCCAGGGTTCAACTGAGAGAGAGGAGGTACCCCTTCATCTACAGGTACCTCAGGTTTATATCACATACCCATACTAGGGATGTGATGTACTACAGGTAGATTTTAGATGAGATAGCCTCATTCACAT
Source organism: Chamaecyparis obtusa (assembly GCA_027943335.1). Classification (NCBI taxonomy): domain Eukaryota; kingdom Viridiplantae; phylum Streptophyta; class Pinopsida; order Cupressales; family Cupressaceae; genus Chamaecyparis; species Chamaecyparis obtusa. Next base: position 554,069 of record BSBK01003272.1, read on the forward strand.
GGAGGCCATACAGGGAGGTGGAGGTCTGGGGAGATGCAGCCGATGAGCTGAGCTACATGCTGTGCACTCAGCCACTGGTAGGTTAGTATGCAGAGATAGTCGAGAGATTCTACATCACTTAGGTATGGTGACAGTTTGGGAGGTAGCAGTGAGTCTCGATAGAGACTACGACATACGCTAGGGCCAGGGATGAGGAGGGCCATGGGTGGCTACCCATGTTGGACTATCAGTAGGCTGTCACAGAGATAGTGGGTATCAGGAGCGAGCCCTGGGAGTATTTCCTAGATGTGGCAGATGCAGGGGCTGATGCAGCCTATAGAGTAGAGCAGCGGAGGGTGCCATTCCCTTAGTTTATAGTACCAGATGCACAGGTACCAGCGCAGGGAGGAGACGGAGGGGATGATGGGGGAGACGGAGGAGACAGAGGGGACAGAGGGGAGGGAGGGGATGGAGATGGTAGGAGGGGGAGAGGGAGGAGGATGGAGAGAGGAGAGGGGTCAAGATCAGGTGGCTGAAAATGGTCATGGGGATAGAGATCGACGATGCTCGAGGATGAGGCGAGACCAGCTCACCGACAGGTAGAGGCATAGCAAGATTAGCCTATGGGGGGAGAGGTTATGAGAGCCCAGATATAGGCTTAGGAGGTAGAGATACAGTAGCTCCAGATTACTATAGCCATGAGAGATCAATAGCTACTAGATCTGAGAGCGGAGTGAGATCAGTAGATAGTTGATCTCGGGGTAGAGATAGCACGCCATGAGGTGATGGCACAGGCAGATGCACTGGAGCTCTGACGGGAGTCAGCGAGAGCAGCCTACTATCAAGGACTCTACCTGTAGGCTGTTCCAAAGGGTGAGAGAGCACCATCATACTCTCAAAGGGCAGGGGTATCAGATGTGGTACTCGATAGGAGAGCTATGCCTCCTCCACCACCACGAGCTCCTCACAAGGGTGGTAGCGAGTCTTAAGGTTAGGTGTTAGATGTTTTGGACATATCCTGAGACTTTTGATCCAGATTTTGAGATCTCATATTGTATTGTATATCATGACATTGTTATAGATTTATGAGATTACTGGATGTTCGATGTATCATGTGTATTTGTCTCACTTGTGATGGATGTACTAGTTTATATATATTATCTTGTCATTTTGCTCAAAAATGTTTATGCTTATGTATGTTCTCTCTCATAGATGTATGTTTAATTCTCATGTGTATGATATAGACTTATATTTCTTGAAAATGATAGTTTTGATATAGATATGATGGTATGATTAACCTCTTGTGATGAACAGGAACAGGTTTGAGATGAAAAAGACAAGGAGTGAAAGACATGATCAAGAAGAAGGAAAGGTGAGCGTAGTCGACTGACAGGTCCACATAAGATGAAAAGGAGAGCTCTCTCCATATGCAAGATGCAAAACTAACTACCATGAACCTGAGAATGCAAGCTACTATGAAAGTGGTTGACTTGCAAGGTCACAATGCTTATAGACATCTAATTATCATCATCAAGCGTTACTGGTAGCATCGTAAGATCATACAATGCACACTAGCATAACTATGTGGATATGAATATGATCTTTATTAGATAAAAATGTGGGAATCCCACCCAGGCATCAAAGACATATAGGTCAAGATGACTAATGTAGTGAGATCACCTAAGTTTGATATGGCGAGATTATGCTTATATCAAGACATATGAAAGTCAGGATAGCTAAAAGCATGCACGCACAAAATAGTCAAGGATAATACCTCATCAATCCATAGTGTCAAGTAGGACCAGCATAAATGCTTATGATAGTTAGGATCAAAAAAATATACCCACAAGAAGATAAAGAAAGAAAACATGTTCTCATTCCCTCAGTCTTCTAGCTATGCATCATTGAAAACTTCTCAGGGGGAGACCACTCATCAAAGAAATCCTCGTAGACAGCACACAAAGAAAAAAATTAAGTCATCATATCGTCAGCGAGTTGATTGTTTAAGTGCATGTGTGTTGGTCATAGAGTCAAATTCTGAGTATCATATCTGCTTAGTGAGAAATATCACATCATATGAGACTGTTGGGTAAGACACCTGATAAGTGTTAAGAAACACTCGACACAAAGGTAGTGTTGAAAAACACTATTTGGGGTGGTGTTGAAAAACACCTGTTGTGAAATGCCCCAAGAGACAAACGCACCTAAACGACCAATGCTGACAGTTATGCCCCCTAGACAAAGACAAAGACCAATTCCAGACTAAGCCAAATAAGGTCAAGGCATGATGGGAAGTGGCTAAGTGTTGAGGATGCATGCTAACAAATAGGAGTGCAAAGGCCTCAAGTAGTGCCTGTTCCCAAGTTTTCACCACTTGGATTCTTTTTTTCATTTTTTCATTTTTTTGGATTTTTGAATTTTTTGATTTTTTTGTATTTTTTTAGGACTTTTTATGCTTTTTAAGATTTTTTCAGCATCATATATGAATTTTTTTGGTATTTTTTTAGGATCAATAAATATGTACAAAGGATGCCCCCAGACAGAATGGGCATCAAGGATAGAACTTCTTTAGGTGCACAATGTTGATGGGATCAAGGAGCTGTTCTCCATCAGGATCTGACAGTAACTACGCACCGGTACCAAAAGCAGCTATGATGACATATGGTCCAAGCCAGTTAGGTTCAAACTTTCCCTTTTTCTCTCTGTTCTATTGGTTCTTAGGGTTCTCTCACAAAATGAGATCACCTATTTGAAATTCTCTAGGGTGAACCTTCTTGTTGAATGCTTTGGACATATGTTTCTGATACACTCTCATGTGATCAAAGGAAGCCTTACGCTTCTCATCTAGAAGTTCTAACTCCTATAACCTCATGGCGCGGTAATCCTCATCTGTAATCAAACTTTTGAGTGAGACTCTAAGTGATGGTATCTCAACTTCTAAAGGCAATACCGCTTTAGCACCATAAGTGAGAGAAAAAGGAGCGGCTCCGGTAGGTGTGCGAATGCTTGTTCTGTAAGCCCATAGTGCTGGATTGATTTGTAAGTGTCAATTCCTACCATTCTTGTGTACTGTCCTATGAAGAGTCTTAAGAATGGTTTTGTTAGAAGCTTCTGCCTATCCGTTTCCCTGTGGAAAATAGATGGAGGACCAATGTTGCTTGATTTTAAACTTTTTGCATAGGTGCTTTAGGTCCTTATTCTTAAATTGACCTCCATTGTCAGTAATGATCTCAGAAGGCACCCCAAATCGGCAAATAATATGATTCAAGATGAACAAAGAAATGGTCCTCCCTGAAGCAACAGAAAGTGGCATAGCTTCCACCCATTTTGTAAAGTAGTCAGTGGTAGTAATAATGAACTTGTGTCCACCTGATGAGTTGGGATGAATCTGCCCAACCAGATCAAAGGCCCAGCGCTGAAATGGCCAATGAGAAATAGAAGGGATCAGCTCCCTACCTGGAGCATAAATTAGGTTTCCATGTTTCTGACATTTTTCACATGACTTAGAAAAGGTGACCGCGTCTATCTACATTGTGGGCCAATAATATCCCACCCTAAGCAACCTTCGGGCCATGGCAAGACCATTAGAATGTCCACCACAAATGCCCTCGTGGATGTCAGCTAACGCTTGGTTAGATTCCTCCTTTTCCAAGCACCTAAGGAGCGTCCCATCTAAACCCCTCCTATATAAATCACCAGAGATGAGGGTGTGGTGAGAGGCGTTACGGATGAGGTTTCGACATTTAGAGCAGTTGAATGTGTCAGGGATGATGCCATCACAAAGATATGAATAGATAGCACCATATCGAGAAGACTCATGTGTGATAATGGCACAAATGACATGGCTTTTAGATGAGTCAAAGATGGGATGGTGTAGCTCTTCCACCAGGAATTCAAATCTGGATTCATGTGTCTCCAACTGAAGAAGGGAAGCTAATGTGGCCATGGCGTCTGCAGCCTTGTTCTCTATCCTAGGGATCTGTTGAAACGTCACAAAGGTGAAGTAGCGTCTCAAAGAATCAACCATCTTTTTGTAGGGTATCAATTTTTCATCCTTGGTTTGATACTCTTCATTGACTTGGTTGATGATTAACTGGGAATCCCCAAAGACATGTAACTCTATGATGTTCCATTCTATAGCCATCCTCAAGCCATTAGTTAAAGCTTCATATTCTGCAATATTATTGGTACATGGGAATAATAGTTTGTAAGACTTTGGAATATTGTACCCATGTGGAGAAACAAATAGCACTCCAGCACCTGATCTATTTTGCATGTGGGAACCATCAAAGAACATTGTCCAAGTGCGAGTAGTTGTATACAAGATGTGTTCATCTGGGAATTCCACTTGGACCAGCATACTATCCTGAATTGGGAAATCAGCTAATTGGTCAGCAATAGCTTTCCCTTTTATGGCCTTCCTTTCAATGTACTCTATGTCAAATTTGGTTAGGACCATCATCCATTTAGCAAGTCTACCTGTGAGGGCAGCCTTACTAAGCAAGTATTTAAGAGGATCAATTTTTGCAATCAAATGTATGGTATGAGCAAGCATGTAGTGGCACAACTTTTGAGAAGCAAACACCATTGCAAGACAAGACTTCTCAATATTATTGTAATTGATCTCATAGGAGATGAGAGTACGGCTGATATAGTAGATGGCCCGTTCTTTCCCAGTATCATCTATTTGAGCCAATAATGCCCCCAGGGAAGTGTCTGTAGCTGAAATATATAGGATCAATGGTTTCCCTGGAATAGGAGGCATTAGGATCAGAGGATTAGACAAGCATTGTTTGATCTGATCTAGGCTCTTTTGACAATCCTCGTTCCAAACACAAGAAGCACCCTTATGCAATGTCTTGTTAAAGGGTTGCGCCCTATCTGCAAGCTAAGAAATAAACCTCTTAATCGATTGAAGATGTCCCTGAAGACTTCTCATTTGGTTGATATTTTGAGGAGGTGGCATATCTAGAATTGCTTGGACCTTTTCGGGATCAACCTCGATACCTTTTGCTAATATTATGAATCCTAAAAGTTTGCCTGAGGTGACACCAAATGCGCACTTCTTTGGATTTAATCTAAGTTGAAACTGTTCCATGCAATCTAGAATTACTTCCAGATCATCAAGGTGTGTGTCCCGTTTTCTTGATTTTGCCAGGGTATCATCCACATAATCTTCCATGTTTTTGTGCATCATATCGTGAAAGATAGTGGTCATAGCTCTTTGGTAGGTTGCTCCTGCATTCTTTAATCTGAATGGCATGATGTTCCAGCAATAGGTTCCCCATGCACATGTGAATGCTATTTTCTCTTGGTCTTTAGGAGCTATTTTGATTTGATTATACCTTGAGAAAACATCCATTAGAGAGTATATGTCATAGCCCGCTGTCATGTCCACTATCATGTCAATGTTTGGAAGTGGAAAATCATCCTTTGGGCATGCTTTGTTTAAATCTCTAAAATCTGTGCATACATGAATGGACCCATCATGTTTGGAGATGGGTACTATGTTTGAGATCCATTCTACATAATCGATGGCTCTAATAAATCCAGCTCTCAAAAGTTTTTCTAATTCCCCTTTGACAAGTAGAGCTACATGGGGATGCATTTTTTTGAGTCTATGTTTCACTAGTTTGACACCTGGAGCTATGGATAAGTGATGCATTATGAGATTCATGTCAAGCCCTGGCATGTTTGAATAGGTCCATGCAAAATTAATTTTCTTTTTCTGTAAAAACTGTACATATGCCTTGGTCTCTTCTTCTGATAAAGACTGAGCAAGATGGACTATTTGAGGATTTTCTTATGTGTTCGAATTGACTAGCTTTGTTGGCTCAATCAATACTGATGATCTATCCTGGAAATAACTCAGCAATTTATTAAGTACCCTATCCTTAGGTGCCTCAAAGAGGTTTTCACCCTTGGATGCGTCATTTCTTTTTACTATTTTTGGTTTTGATACCACCACAAAGTGGTTTTCGCCATCAGACCTATTTTTCTTTTTTTCTTTCTCTTTTATTTTTAGACTGAGGTACTTAATATCAGGCTCTGTCATGCTGGTTGTTGGTTCACTGGTGGAAGAAGCCACAGGTTCAAGAGCATTTAGATAGCAAGAAATTTCATAATCATTCTGAAAGGTGAGGAATGTGGGCTCTTGATGGCGCTGAGACTAGTCAATTAGGTCAAAGTGAACAAGGGGTAGGTCAATGACTGGTTCAATGTTGTTTATGTGAAAGGTGTCATCTCTCGTGACCATATAATCAGAGTTCATCAAGTCTTCTCCTAAGATACCTGAATTGGGACTCATCCTACCAAACAAAGCATCATCCACTAAGGTGATTTGAGGAGTACAATCCTCTAGTTCTACACTAAGCTCGTTAGTCACATCAGGTTGGGTATTATAAGCATGGACAATATCTATGTCCAAATCAACTATTGCATCTAAAAGTGAGTCCCATTCATATTCATGGGAATCTATGTCTGAGTCATCATTTGGGCCTCATGATGTAGAAGCCTCAAGGTTAGGAAGGGTTTCCCCCTCTCTAGTGCTAGTATTGGTACTATCCGTCGTAGCTAGGATAGTAACACTTTCTTTTGTCAATCTAGCAGTCACACAGTCACTATCTGTCACAGCTGGGATAGTAGGACTGTTAAGTATCAAATCTGTGGAATCTCCCCAAAGTAGATGTGTTGAGGGCACCCAATCATCAGACACATCTTGTTGATTAGAAAGATCAGGCGTATAGTCTGAGTCATTGTCCGTCGCAGCTGGGACAGGGACACCTTTCTTCTTCTTATTCTCAAAACCTAAGCCAACCGTGGACTTATTCTTTCATCCAAAAAGAGCATGATCAAGAGGCTCAGCTTTAGCATCCAGCCTATGACTAAGGGGACCATATCCTAGATAACCCATATTCTTAACCATTGTGTACCCTTTCCCATAAGCTTCAGGTGGAGGAGCAAAATTCTCGTTGTGCTTGTATTTTTCCTCATGATAGATCCAGTCCCTTACTGCAACTTCCTTTTTCTCTTCCTGAATGGGAACTGAGGACTCAACGAATTTTTCAAATAATGTCATTGCTGATGACGAAGGCTTCACATTTGGTGATGGTCTCCCATAGGACCTAGGAGAGATTGGCATTTTTGTAAAAGAATCAATTTTATAATCTCCCATCCCAAGATCTATGGTCTTGAACTTCTACTTGCATTGTTCAAGTGAACTACTAGGACTGTCAGCTTCCCTATTCAAAGGTACATGTGATCCCACAGAAATGTAAGATCACCTCATCAGTTAAAGTTCCATATAAACTGATCACATATAAATCTTATTAACTGATGAGGTGATCTTACAAATCCATATAAACTGATCACATATAAATCTTATTAACTGATGAGGTGATCTTACTGATCCCATATGGAACTTTAGCGCCTTTGTTAATAAGACTTTCCAAGAATTGATCTTTGTTTTGTTCCACATATTGCTCCACATATGCTTGAAAGGATGGTTCTTGTTGCATAGTCATGAAATCCATATGATCAAATTTAGCATAACTTCCTCCATGTTGTGAGCCATGATGTGCTCATTCAAAGGGTTGCTTTGAATGTCTATGAGACGACTGTCTCCTATGATGGTCATATCTTGAAACCCTTCTTCCACTAGGGCTTGGGGATCATGAGGGTGTCCTTGACCATCTTCTAAGACTTGGCGAAGGGGTAGATGGGGGTGAGCTGGTCCCACTATTGGTTCCCCTTCCATTAAATCAGCTTTGGAGTTGTTGTGCGTAGAGTCTATCTTCTTCTTCTTGGGTGACTCTTTTCTGGATATCCAACAACGCACGTTCCTCTTCCTCTAGTTCTCTGAATTTTTCCTTTTTAGTAGCCTATTCATCCAAATAGGCTTGCTTCTCTCTCTCAATGCTTCTTAATCTTGTATTTGCATATCAAGAGGTGTCTTTAAGTGGGGAGGTTTGTCTCGAATGCCTTATTGCATTGGCTGCGTTTATGTGGTGATCACTAGATTCATTGTTCTGGTCTTCATGTTGTGACCCTGAATCTGAGTGAGCTTGCTTATGATGTCTCTCAGCTCGTTGGTGAGCATCAAAATACCTCGCATTGTTGGGAGGTGACTCAGGTGGACTAGCATGAGAAGAACCACCATACTCTCTTCTATGTCATTGGAAGATATCCTCGAGAGTTTGATTCATGGCTTCCCTTTGTTGTCGGGTGAAAGTGTAACTCATGTCCATGCTTGATGAAAGTGGTACAAAAGAGGTGCTCACTTCACTAGGATTAGCTCCTAGATTAAAACAAACCTCAGATTCACTCCTAGGAGATTGATCAAAAAGGGGTCCTTTTCCCTTATGTTGTCAATGAGTGTTGATGGGTGGTAACTAGCTAAAGGCAACAGGGGGTCACTTCCCTTGACTAACTTGGTACCTTGTCGTAACTGACATGAAAGAAAGATACTCTCAATGATAAGGTGACCTCTCAAAGTGTCAACGCCAAACTAGGATAATCAAAGTCCTCTATTGTCCAAAGAGAAATGAGAAAAAAAAGGGGCTTTACCAACACTGTCAAAGAGGTGCTTCAAATCAAAGGGTGACTACCCTTGCACTTTTGAATCAGGAGGTTGGACTAGGCCAAAAGATAATTGAAATTAAGATTTAAATGAAAGCGATTTGGACACTAAGAGTAGTAAAATTTTCCAAGAATGTAGCTAACAATCTTACAGATGAATCTTGGCACCAAGAATGACCTTCTAACTTGACAATTATTTCAAAGTGATTTTGTAAATCAAATGATGCCATCTCGGAGGACTAAAACCAAAAATTTAGAGTCAAGACAGGTCTCAAACATCAGGGCAAGAAGCCTACTCTAAGACCTAACCTAATTAACAGTGACTGAAACTAACCAAACTGTAAGCACAACAGAAATTAACCAGGTGATATACTCTAGGCTACTGGGGCGATATACCTATAACCGCGTGACACTTCACATGATGCCAGGTGATATACCTCAGCACTGGTGGGTGATATACTCCAGGCAGGTTGGGTGATAGTCCATCAGGGGTGAACTATCGTGTGATATTTCTCTTCAAAGCAGGTGATAGTTTTATTAAGCGCAAAGTATCGTGCGATATTTCACTTTGCAGGGTGCGATACTGTTGTAGAATTGTTCAACTCTTGACCAGAATTGTGTAAAATTTGTGTTTTTGGGTCTGCTTGGTCAAAATTTCCAGTCTGAGGGTTGATGTTTTCAATTTCAGTCACAATATTAGTAGAATTTTGGCAGGTTTGCAAACAGTGAGGGATCAAAACATGGTCTCAAACACTTGAAACAAGGGCAAAAGCAACCTTGCCAAGACAAACACTTGTGATATCAGAATTGAAAAAGCACCCTATGAATGCTACCGATTGTTTGTATGTAAGAACGTTTGCACTGGCATTACACAACTAAAGACAATTCAAGCAAATCTATCCTAAAAAAGTCAAGGCTCAATACTTACCAACTTAGCCCACAACTTGATGCCCCCTCACCTCACACCAAGTGGTTACCCACAAGAGATGTTGGCTTTTTCATGGAAATGTCAAATGACACAACCAAAGGGACACATATGGTGAGTATCTTAAGGTGATCTGGGTAAACCACTTGGATCAATCCTTGCACTAAGAAGATAAGCGGCTAAACAAGGTGGCTTCTATCTAATGGTTCTTAATAAGGATTTCCGTTCACAACACCCCTCTTGCTCCTCATAAAGGACTAGGACCTTGCGGCCTCAAGAGTACCTTAAGCATTCTTGTTCAATGTTTTTCCCATGGTCACAATCCCATGAGCTACTCACATCAAACGAAGATAAGTGTTATGTCTACCAAGGTTTTTGGTGTCCTTGATAGCCTTGAGATTATAGTGAGTTGGAATCACTTGCCACCAAGGAAAATGATGACAAGGTTGTCCCCACTTGAGTCGTTCCTCTTGATTGCTCAAGAGCAAGCCCACTAAAGGATTCCTAAACTAAACAAAGAATAGATCAATTCTTGAGGTTCAAGGTTTTTGGTTCACCACAAGGGTGAAGAGCATACTCCCCTATCTCAAGAATCTCTTCCAAACACACCAAGCAAAGAGGTTCAATTACTCCCTTGCTTCCAAAACCTTAAGATGGGTCAAGATTTTCTGGTTCACCTAAAGGTGAAGAGCATACTTCTCCTACCACCTCAAAATCTCTTTCACAAGGTTTTAAAAATTCCTAATACAATTAGTGAATGCCACACTTGAAAGGAAAGCAAATAAACAAGCAAGATTTTTATTTTATTTTTATGCTTGGGCAGCCCTGCAAAAACTGTTAGTAGCCCTCTTTGACATGCATTTTTGGCAATTTTCAAGCAATGAGAGCACCTACAAACACAACTTGTTAGACCAACAAAGTTAGCAAAATCAAAATCCAAATGTAAATATGCAATAAACTTGATAGATTCAAACTAAAAGATGCAGGTTAGACCTATCTAAATACAGTAAAATAAAACAGCAAGCTAAAATGATCAAATTCGGATGATAAAACTGGAAATGCAAGTCTCTGTCAGATCAGGCGATATACCTCAGACTTCACCAATATTGCACGACACAGTTTCCTATAGTCGCGCGATATACCTCAGTCTGGGTGATACTACGCACTATGGGCGGGTGATACTTCGCTTGATGCCAGGTGATATACCTCAGTACTGGCGGGTGATTCTTCTCTCATGTGAAGTATCGCACCGCTATACAAAGGTATATCACGCGATATTTCTGAGAAGTATCGCATGATACTCTGAGATAGAAAACTGAAACTACAAAATTTTTGAAAAATAATCTAAAAAATGATGAAAATGCAAAGAAACAAAGGACAAAGCCTATCTACTCTACCCCATGGTGGGCGCCAGAAATGTACACACTAAAATGGTGCACTTCTATGAACCATTACATGCAAGGTTGCTCAAGAATGAGACCTCACAAAGTGGCTCATAGCTCTCTATGCATGGAGTTGCAAGGGACTATGATGTATTTGCTCTCAGCTAGAGCTACAAACTTGTGACCTTGCTAGTCAACCATACAATGAGAGATTCAAATGAAGACAAGGGCAAGAGTGCCAATATCCTCAAGAATCACTATGAAAATGCAATGCAATGCAACTAAAATGAGGATGCAAATATGCAAAGTATTCTATGAAAAGGAAAGGAACAACTATTACAAATCTATGAAAGGAAATAGCAATGGATTACAATGCTTCCTATTTAGACTATGTGAGCTTATTCTATTGCATAAAAAGAAATCTATACTATGAATGCAACTAAGAAAGAAAATATGCAACTAAATGATGAGAGCAACAAGTCTTCAATGTCTTCAAAAGCTCCAAATGCACCTAAAACCTGCAGCATAACATTAGCATAAAAACATGGTATATGCAAATGAAGGAGAGAGCTCTCCTTTTATAAGAAATGAGGTGAAATGGACCATGGAGATTAAGAGGCAAAAAGTCTTAATCAGCGGTGGAGCTTGAAAGAGGAGCAATCCATGTGCACAAGTATCCTCCAATAGGAAAATAAGAGTTGACTTTATGTCCATATGAGACAAAAAGTGCTTTTCTCCTTTTTATAAAACATGAATAATGCTTTATTTGTGCAACTTAGGATAAGAGGAAAAGTGGGGCTTTTTATTTAATTAAAAGGGGAGGAAATATTCCTTTTAGGTAAATAAAAACTTAGGATAAATGGTTAGCCCAAGGATAAAAATCTAATATATGATCGAAATTAAGACTTGATCAAGAGATTGATATTGTTGAAAATATTGATTATTGATAAAATGATTCAGGATTGATAAATTGAATAAATGGGGCCCAAAGTCTAGGCAACCATTTTAGGGTGCATACAATCAGAAGAAAGTAAAGAATTTTTAAGAATAGAATTACAAGCTTTAGCATGAGCATAATGCTTTTTATGGTGTTCATTAGTAGATCGATTAAGTTTTTATTTACTTGAAATATGTTGAGAACTAGGAGGAACAATCACAGGATCCTTCACAGGGTCTTTAGGAAGATTAATAGGATTATCACTAGTCAGACAATCAATGGTGGGAACTTGATTAACAAATGTAGAAGCTATGGATAAAGGAGGTATAAAAGATGTAGGCAAACGACCATGATTAAGACCCATCGGAGCTAAACTTAATTTGAGAATCTTATGATGCTTATAGGTGTGATATGAGCAGAAAATATTATTAGGTTAAGAAGGACATGAATTAGGTAATGAAGGCCAAAAGAAATCAAGAGTAGCACAATCCCTAGGCCTAGAAGGTTGATATAAACTATGATTAATCGTATTCACTTCTTCATCATGAATAAATTTAAGACATTTATGGATAGGTGAAGCAATAGAATGCATGGCATTCAACCAAGGAAAACCAAGCTTAATTTGAAGTTGATCAGAAGTAGGAACAACAACAAAAGTAGTATTCACAATCTTTCCACAAAGTTCAATTGACAAGTTAATAGAACCAAATGATGGATAAAGAAAACCATTAAAAGTTTGAATCCACACATCAGATGTATCAGAAGAATCACATTGAAAATTTTTCATAAAAATATTTTCTTTAGTAATAACATTGACTAAGGATGTAAGATCAACAAGACAGCCACAAATAGGCATTTGAGAAATCCTAGCATAAATATAAAGGGGATAATCAAGAGCTTTAATAGTCTCAAAATCATCAAAGGTAATCAAAAGTTCCCGAGGTCTTTTATTCTTAGGTTGTTGTCGAGGCTTAGGTTGAGTTTTCAATTTAGTCTTAGGTTTTGGTTGAGGTTGAGATTGAACTTGAGGTTAAGGTGGAGATACAGATTGACCAACATGCTCCACTTGATTAACAATGTGATTGAGATAATCCATCTTTGAATCATAAAAAATTTCCATAGAAGATGGCTGAGAAATGGTATTAGTATCATGCGTAGGTAAAGGATTCATATAGATTTGAAGGTTTTGATTAGGAGGAGAGACAGATTTGCTCCCACTACCATCAATATTATCAATAGATAAGGCATTAGAATCAATTAAGTCTTGACTCTTATGTTTTAAATAATAACATTTCTCAGTATCATGAATATTCTGATGATGATATTTACAAAAAGCTTTAGGATCAAAAGATTTAGATGAAATCATAGCAGGTAAAAGAGGTCGAATAGGAGGTAAAGTAATCATATTAGAAGTTAACAACCTATTCATAATAGAATGTAAAGATTCAGAAAGAGGAGTGAACGTACAATTCAATCGAAAAGAAGTGGATGTAGAAGTGGCATTGTGAGATGCAACAACTTGATTAGCAACTGCATTTGCTTGTTTATTTATCTTGACATAGTTGTTAAATTTTTGAAATTTTTTTGAATTAGGAACAACATCAATCTTATCAACTGGAACAGGAGGCATTGGATTTTTTCTCTCAAATTGACTCACTTGTAATTGATAATACTAAAGCGCTGCACAAAGTTGTTGAAAAGAGGTCAATTCAATAAGAAGAATCTTATCTCTAATATCCTTTTGCAAATTTGAAATAAACATATGTTGAATATCAATATCAAGAATAGGATAGGAAATTTGAGCATGCAAATGCTTAAATCTACCAATAAATTTCATCAATTTTTCTTTAGTACTTTGTTTACAATGCATCAAATCAGTCAAAGACACTTGCGGGCCAATGTTGTTTTGAAATTGTTGAATAAAGGCATTGGCAAGTTTTGGAAATGAATCAATAGAATAAGGAGGAAAGAAAAATACCATTGCAAGGCCTTGTCACAAAAAGTTCTAACAAACAGTTTCACTAAAATACTACAGTCATGAGCATAATCACTACAAAGGATTTGAAATGTTTTAACATGATGAATGGGGTCTCCTTTTCCATTGTAATTCTAAAGATGAGGCATATCAACTTGTTGAGGAATAGGAGTTCAAATGATATCTAGAGACAAAGGACTTCCCATGTCACATGTAGGAATGATAATCTTGTTTTGAGTTAAAGAAGCAAGTTGTTGTTGTCAGGATAACACAGTTTGAACCAAAATGATGATTGTTGAATCATTAGAATAAATAGGAGGATTAACAACATTAGAAACACTAGGTAAAGTGTAAGAAGTTGTAGGAATGGAATACACAACTAGAGGAACACTTGGAACTACAGTTGGAAGAAGATTGGAATAGGTAAAAGGAAAATTATGATAAGAAGGTTGTGATGTAGGAAGGGACATAGGAGGAAAACTCATGGGAACAGAGGGAACCTTCACAATCACCAAAGAAGGAGTATAGGTAGGAACACTAGGTAAAGGAATAGAAGAAGGTTCTACACTAGTGACAGGAGGAATCAACCCTAAATCTTGAGCTTCTTGAGCTAAAGGTTTAACATTTGAATGCAAGAGGTGAGTAATACCACGCAAGAGGTTAACACCTTGATCACTATCATGAAGAACTTTCTTAAGAGCCTCTATAGCTTGAATAGAATCTTGATTATGGTTTTCTTGAATAAGCCAATTACCCATTTTATCAAGTTATGTTGAAAGGTTTTGGACTTGTTCAGGAGGAACTCTTAAAGCATCATCCTCATCATGAGATCAGTGAGAAGAGTTTTGCTCCATAATAGGATTAGAATCATGAAGAATCAAATTATCATCTAGGATCCTAAGGAAAGGAGAGGAAGACTTGGGATCAAAGGCACCCATAAGTCTACAACTTCATCTAACCAAAATATTATAAGAAGGACTAGAAGTAGTAAAGCTCATAAACCAATACAATGCAAATGAACTAAACTAAGAAAACATAAAGCATGAATATTTTTGTATTTTGAAAGAAATTGTGCAATTTTTTGTATTTTTGAAATATAGATGCAAGAAATCTAATTAACATGCAAGATTTAAAATAAAAGACCAATCAAAACAATATAATATAAAATGAAAATCTAACACCACAAAACACAATAGGGCATCCAATTGCACGAAAGAAAAGAGGGTATGTCAGGTTCACCAAAATGAATGATATGAAATTAGTAGCTCATCAAAATGAATAGGGTTTGAATTTGAATAGGGGTAAGATGTATGATATTGGGATGGAATATAGGATCTATCCTCAATTGAAATTCCCAAAAGGAAAGATCCAAATGGATTAATCACAAAGAAGTGATCAATGCACAAAAGAATCAAAAAATGGAGAATATGAAGAAAGGGGAAAATCCTATAATTTACTATAAGAAGAATATACTTGAAATTTGAAATAAATAGAAGAAAAATAATAACCTTAAAATATGGAAAATATAGAAAATGCTAATGTCTGTGCATAGTTTTAAAGAATTTTACAACCTGTTTCGAACTAGAAATGTCGAGACAGAGAAAACCTAGAAAAATTTTGTCATTCAGGAAGCAGGTCATCCTTGACCTAGATAGCGGGGCAAGGTCTTGCCCTAGGGAAAGTGCTTACCCCCCACTAAAGGTCATCCTTGACCCAAAATAGCTCTGATGGAAAATCTACTCGTGAATCTCAGAAGTTCATCAAAAAGGGTATTCAGATCTGCACTTCAATTTGTTGTCTTGTATCTGTACCTACAAGAAAAATGGTTTTTTTGTTTGGATAGGTGGTTTGCCTTGGTCAAACCCCAATTTAGGAATTAACCTTGAAATTGAATTAAAATTGCACTATGTATAAACAAAGTAAATGGAACTATTCACCTTACTTATGTTGAAGTCCTTGTGGAGTATTCAAATCCTTAAATCCAAAAGTAAGAATGCTCCAAATTAATGTAGAAATGAATGTAGGATGTCCCCAATCAATCGCACTAGATCTTCAACACCAATATTGAATGTATCTTTGCATAGGAAGAGGCTTAGATGAATATGGATGGAGAAATCTTCAAGGGGGCTCCAAAGAGATTGAATCCTTCAATAGCTAACCATGGATCTCCTTTATAAATGCTTGAATGCTTGAAGATGAATGAACTTGAGAGCTAGATGTCTTGATCATGAAATTTCTTGATGGAAAAAAGAGATGTGAAAAAGTGATGGATGAAATGAGAGAGGAAGGCTTCCTTTTATAGTAATCTAGGGTACAAACTTCTAGAGAGGCCGACATTGGAGAATTAAATCCCAACTAACCTTAACCCCTAGAAATGGACCCAAATTAAATGCAATTTAATTATATACCATTCCAAAACCTGAAATGGCCGACCCGGAAGTGGGAAAAAGGAAATTTCTTGAAGCCCTACATCTCATAACTTATGGAATCTAAAAATTGGACCTAGGGTCCGGCACGAGGTAGACATCACCCTAGGTCAAGGTTGAGGTTGTCTCTGACCTAAGTCAGGCTCTTGGTCATCCTTAACCCTACTAGGTCATCTTTGACCCTGACAGTCAAAAACCTAAGATTCTTAGAGAAAACTATCAGAAAAAGGTTGGAAATAAGGGGGAGAGAAGCAGAATAGGGGGAAAATAGCTAGATGCATGCAAAGAACTGATCAAGGTGCTTAACATGACCCCAAACTACTCACTCAGAGGGATAAATGCTCTTAACTTGGAAGTGCTTCCATTTTAAGATGATACAATTATAAGGAAGTCATTATGTTTGTTAGAGTCATTCAACAAGGAAGAGAAGGAAATCGGTAAAAGGAATAAGTTGACAAGGAATTTTAGTTAAAGAAAGCAAGCATAGACACCGAGTGAGGTAGAACCGAGCACCGAGAACCATGTTCTACCAAGAACATAATGGAGAATAGAGCTTAGTTACTAAGATAGAGAAAATGAATTACCGAGAAGACAAGGTCATCACCAGATGAGATCTAAGTACATTGAACCTAGACATCGATTAGAAAATGGTTTACCATTCTTAGGGAGATTGAATAATAGAACATTGGAGATTGAAATAAAATGATTACACATGATTATTGTGTGTGTAAATTTTGTACCTAGCTGTAGACACAACACTTCAATAAAACATTAGAGGTTAGCCAAAAACCAAAATCATGCAATAAAATGGAAACTAAACTAACCAAGTGATTTACTACCTTCTAGAAGGTGTGAGTATGATACTCTCAGATCAGACTGAGACCAGTGACAATGCAACACCTAAACGAAGGATTTGGATGCAAAGAATGAAAACCATATGAATGCAAATTTAGTCTATATTTTTGTGTTTTCTATGCAATAAGATGAAGGAAACTTTATGAATCTTTTCTATATGAAAAATTGATATGATATGCTAAATGATATGAATGCTCAAAAACAATGAAAATCTCACAACAACTTTGATTCGCAAAGATAGATTCTTCAATCACCAATTCACCAGCGTGAGGATGCAATTTTTGTGGATGCTTTTAAAAAGTTGAAGCCTTGATTTTATAGGAATCCAGGGCTTTGGAGGTGCATGAGAAAAGCCATTAATCACTCTTGATAAGCCTTGAAATGAGAAATAATTAACTCACAAAATTATACAAAAGCATGCAAGAACAACTTTTTAACTTAAATCAGAAGTTTTAGATCAACTTTGAACTCAAAATAGATGTTGAGTTTCCAAAAGTTAACAACTTGCATTGATTTCCTGATTTTGATTTAACTGCTTTTTGAATGTGCATAATTAATTATCAATTAATTAAATAAATAAAGTGATTTATCCTCAACTTAACTATTTTTTGAAATTAAAACAATTGATTTATGGGTTAATCAATTATTAAATCAAACTTTATTCAAAAACTATATTATTAAAAATTGACAATTGACAATAATTAATTAAATAAGAATTTAATCAATTAGTCATTAGATTTTAGATTTATTGTCAAAATTAAATAATATAATTTAGGAATAATTTAATTAAATTCGATTAAATAATTAAGTGGCATTATTAAATCTAATTAATAAATATTCATCATATTCAATTAATCAAATTTTTAGGATAAATATGATTTATCACCAAATAATAATTAAATTAACGATAATTAGAATAAATAGGAATATTGCTAGGAATATTCCCCGATGCAAAATTTAGGATAATCAATTAGGATTTGATGATGTGCAGATGTGCCTTAGGTTAGGACTTTGATGTCAATTTCATTCGAATTGAAGATGTAAAAGGTTAATGAACCTATAGCCCATTTGTGGGGTATTACATTTTGCCCCTCTTTGAATCACTATGCAAAGTGTAGTGGTTCAAAGAATAGTTTGTGTATGATAAAGATGTATGAAACTTGATTCAAAAGATTAAAGATTTGAAAGAATAGAAAAGGAGATACCGAGCCAGGCCCAGAATGACCAAGAATTGAGATGATGCTAGCTATATCAATAATGAACTGGTGATTACGAAAAAAGTGCCAAAATGCCTGATTCTGAACCTTATGATTGTGAAGAAGCGAGTGACCAATTCCAAACCTCAATGTCCTTGTATGAATCATATTGGTATTAGATCTTGAACCCATCAGTTATGAAGAACCAAGGAAATAACACTAATGAACTGATGGTTACGAAAAGTTGATGTAGTTTACAAGATAGATTTAAGATACTAGATGAATCTGATATGCCCCAAGAGATGATAGATTTTCCCCAAGCGATGAGGACTTTAGATGAATCAACAACTAGACATGGTTGTTGTCTTGATTACTGAGGAAAGATTTGATTAACATAATTGAGTTACAGATTTTGAAAGATGTGCAATACCATGCCTCCTATGGGATAAAATTTGAAATCTAACAAGAAAAGTCAGTGTTTATAGTTTAGAATCATTTTAATTGATTTGAGAAGTGGTTATACACGTTTGGGAACATGTTCTGCATCGTTTAGAGGTCCTGAGGACCAATTTTGACTAGGTTTGACCATGAGTTGACCATGGTGACCAAGTTGAAATTTTGATAGTTTGATGTAAGATAATCAATTAAGTTGAAAAATGGATTTCTATGATGATTGAAGGTCAATTATGCAAGTAGTTAAACATCCTGGGTCTGAAAATTTTAAATCATGATTTTGACCTAGTAAATAATCTCAGATTTTAATTTTGATCCCAAAAATGGGTTCAGAACGTCGAAATTAGCCAAGGGTGCAATTTTTGTGAAAAATGGAGAACTTTCAAAAATTAGGTCAAAAGCTATATAAAGGCCAAAAGGGTCATTTTCAAATCATTTTCACCATTGACTTTTGGAAACCTTGTGGAGCCCTCTGAGAGAGAAAATGGTAGAAATGAAGGTACCTGTGTCTTCTCATCATTTTGAGCGCATCTAGAGGCATCAGAGACCTTGGCAGTATGGACATCCGGTAGGTGGACCTCTTTGCTTCTCTGAAAAGTTAATTTTTCTTTGTTTTATAGAATTTTTAACTTTTGTTTCATATGTTTTTAAATTTTAATTTTTTCATGAGTGGAAACTCGTACAACTATCCATCTGGACTCGTACAACTTTTCAACCCTAGTTAGATTGTCATTTCATTAACCCCCAAGACTCGTATGAGAGGGACCCAAGAGTCGTACGACATTTTGTCAGGTCCCTCATAACTCATACGAGGAGACATGCAGTGTCGTATCATCATGCTTTGTCATATGGTAACCAGGGAAAACTCGTACAAGTTTTTCTGCCAGTCTACTTTGTCGTATGAAAAATAGGGAGTCCAAACTCCTTTCTAGGGCCAAATTTTGAATTTTCTGAACTTTGAGCTTGATTCCTAAGTCTTTGACCTACCTTCTGAAATATAAAACTGTTCCATTCCTATATGTCTAACATGTTTTCCAACCAAAATACTAATAGGGTTCCCTATTTCTATGTTGTGTAGGTCATATATCCTGATGTTCATGTATGTATCTCACATCCAGCCACTTAGAGGCTCTGTGTTTCCTTACTAGATCCAATGAGAGTGCATCTTGCTACTTGCAGTTTCAAGTATTTGATCCATTTACCTAAGATTAGGGTAAACCATGGTCTTTTGACAATATTGATAGAGAGATTTCATTCCAAGACATAGACATTTCATCTTCCTACTAGAGAGCTCGCTGTGACTCCAGAGGATGTGTATAGGATTCTTCAGATTCCATTTCATAGTAGTTAGCATCTAGCATATGTGAGTTTGGGGAACTCTGGCATATTAGCATTCAGACGTCTCTTCAGAGATGATACTCATTTGACTGATTCTATTTCATGGGAGACCTTAATGCAGTGTTATGGATAGTCTCACAGACTGGAGTGTATTATAGCCGGGATGATCAGTGGTATCATCATGTCTGACCATTAGCAGAATGGTCTTCTGATGGGCTAGGCCCCTATGATTTCATGTTTGATGGTCAATCCTTCTAAGTTAGCCTGGGGTCAGTGTCTTTTGGCTCACATGTTCTCTAAGATGCATGAGCTAGTGTATCATGAGAGCAAGACTTTTGCTGCCAGAGCTCTTGTTTTACAAATTTGGGCTTGGGAGCATATCCCTATTTTGAGACCAGTGTGTACCTCACAGAGGCAACCATAGGAGCCCATTATATATATATGATGGATATGTCATATAGGGGCATATGGGCCATGTTGAGTACTAGAGACAGTGTCTTGATGATATGACCTTTGTACGATGGAGGCCCTATTTAGAGATTGAGCCATGGCGTACTACACAAGAGAAATTTAGTTTCTTCTAAGTAGGTTGTAGGTGGTGATACTGATCCTATACAAGAGGATACCAGTTTTGATCTAGGTGCAGAGGTTAGACACCATAAGGCATAGAGAGCAGAGACTACAGAGCAGCCCATTGAGGATACTGACATGCCAATTACAAATGCTGATCCCACTGTTCCATTGTCTACACAGGAGGTCATGAGGAGGCTCATATTACAATTTTGGGACATGAAGGTGCACATTTCTCATTGGGAGGAGAGATACCTAGAGGTAGATAGATAGCTCACTGAGCTTTGTGATGAGGTTCAGAGATTACAGGTAGAGGTTATCCATCAGACCTCCAGATCTGCATATTATGTTTTTGCATACTATGCAGCAGTACCCCTTGCTTAGAGAGGTCCTTTGTACTCTCAGTATATGATATCATTAGAGGGAGCGAGAGCACCTAGGGCCAAGGCAGTACTAGATGCACCACCACCACCTCCACCAAACAAAGAGGATCAGGCCGACAGTTGATCTGTCTCAATATTATGATATTTTTATTTATCTTTTGATAATGATACTGTTATGATAGCTCACATGAGCTCATTCTTTTGTACATTGTGCCAGTAGTGCACCCCTGACTATTTCGAGTTTATGATATATGAGATCGAGCATTTTGGTTGTGACTCCATTTGTACTTGTCATTTTTTTTTATGTATGATGATATCATGTGATGTAAATTCTATGAGTAGAGTAGAATGTATGTATGGATTCATGCAATGCAATGATTTTCATTCATATGTATGAATGTTATGCTAATGTACTTGATTATGGAAACTGTATGTAATGCAATAGATGGAATGAATGATTATAAATATGTAATGAAAATGCAACGATACACATGATATGTTTTGCAGGTATTGATGAAGACAAGTACTCGGTCTTAGGTCAAAAAGGATGTGTAACCCAGGATGGTGACTACTTACATTTCTGTGACAAAACCTTCGTATAAGATTCATCTCTTCAATTTGTAGTTCAAGTATAGTTTTAGAAGAATTTTTTAAAGATTGTCAAGCAAGTTGTGAGATCATGCAATCATGCAAAGTGCAAAATGACATGAAAAATGAAATGCAACCTAAGACCTAGGACCTAGTCACTAATCATGTGTCGGTCATTTGTCAACATTGAGTTTTTTAGGTAACCAGATAAATCAATACAATGCCCACTAGTTTATAAAAACCATAGACATATGAATACTGATTTGTATGCACAAGAATCAACACAATATATGCCCACTGGTTAGACAACCATGGACATATGAATATCGATTTTATGTTCAGAATGTCAGATTAGATACAAGCACCAAGGCACAAACACTAGGATGACCTAAATATCATGTCCATATTGATATAGCAAGTTTTATAAGCATCACAACATAGATGTCGTGATGACCAAAATATGCCTTGCATGAAACAAACACATCAAGCAGTTAAGAGATCATTCTAAATCCAGTGTGAATTACCCATAGTGACCCTTTATCGTTCACATCCTTAGGAAAGATCATTTTTCACAGTAGGAGAAAGAACTCACTCAAAAAAAAAATAGTTAGATCAAACTTCTTTGAATTTTTTGGGTATCAATGGTCGAGGTACGCATGGCCATCCAATTCGAGATAGAGGCTCTTACAGACGGACACCATTTCAATCTAGAATTTCCAAAGTTGTTAGATTTTCACATACAAGCAGAAAACAAAGAAAAGATTATGCCCCAAGTCATCACTCTCTAAATCCTATAAAGGACATCATCGAAGATCTCGAAGGGACACAATATGCAAAAATCTCAATGTGAATTAGTAACCATACAAGGAGATAAAATCATGTAAAAAGCATAGATTGTTTTCAGTTTGATGTTTGATTGCATTGTTGTAGATGCAAAATCCTTTCTGGAGACGAGACTGACAGACTAACTCAAATGAAGCTTCAAAGGACTTGACTAGATATGACATATCTAAAGATACATTAGAGGCCATAGGATATGACTGTGATTGTCCCCAAGTTTGAAACATTGATAGGATACATACACTTGAGCCGATTGGTGTATAGACCAACTTATTGAAAATAGGAAAGCAGGAACAAATCAGGAGATATTTACAAACTAAAGCAAGACTGAAAGCTAGGAAAGACCAAGATTGTGCTAATAGATGGAGTAGTTTGAAACAAGTGGCACCTGTTTGTCGGGTTTTCACCATCTTGGCAGAAATTCTATTTTTTCTACCAAGGTGCCTGTTTCCAGGTTTTCACCTAGGCACTTTTTTCTTTTTTCCCATTCTTTTTGTATTTTTCATTTTTCCAATTTTTTTGTACTTTTGATATTTTTTTATTTTTTTGTGAATCATCAAGGTGCCCATTTTCTAGGTTTTAACCAAGATGTTCATTTTTTTAGGACATTTTACCATAGACTGAATGCCTTAGGCATAGAATTTCTTTAGATGGAGAACATTGAATGGTTCTTGGAGCTATTCTCCTTCAGTCATTGAGAGTTGATAGGCACTAGAGCCAAAAGTAGCAATGATTACAAAGGGGCCTAGCTAGTTGGGTTCAAACTTCCCCTTGCATTCTCTATGTGATTGATTTTTAGGATTCTCTCTCAAGACTAGATCACCAACCTAAAATTCTCTGTGTCTGAATTTATTGTTGTAACCTCTAAACATTCTTTTCTAATACACTTTGAGATGATCATACGCTGCTTGTCTGTGCTCATCTAGTAGTTCAAGTTCTTGCAACCTAGACACTCTATAGTCATCATCAGTTACTAGACCATCTATTATGATTCTTAGTGATGGGATTTCAACCTCAATAGGCAGTACCACTTCAGACCCATAAACTAAAGCGAAAGGTGTAGCCCCAGTAGGTGTTCTGATACTTGTTATGTAGGCCCAGAGAGCTAGATTGATCATGAGATTCTAGTATCTTCCTATTTTATTAACTATACAATGCAAAATTTTCAATAGATTCTTGTTAGAAGCCTCTGCTTGTCCATTCCCTTGAGGATAGTAGATAGATGACCAATGTTGTGTAATCTTGAATTTGGCACATAAATCATCCAAGTCTTTGTTCTTAAATTGTCCACCATTATCTGTGACTATAGAATGTGGAATACCATACCGACATATGATGTAGATCAAGATGAACATAGATATTTGTTTTCCAGTTGCTTGTGTCAAAGGGAATTCTTCTACCCATTTTGTAAAATAATTTGTAGCTGTGATTATATGGGTATGTCCATTAGAAGAATGTGGATGTATAGATCCTATAAGATCAAATGCCCATTGGTGAAAAGGCCATTGTGTAGTTAAGGGAATTAGATCTCTCCCTGGAGCATGAATTAATTTTCCATGCACTTGGCACTTTTGACAATTTTTAGAAAACTTGATAGACTATTTTTTCATTTCAGGCCAATAGTACCCAACCCTAATAATTTTTCAAGCTAGTGTTAAACTGCTCAAGTGTGACCCACAAATACCATCATGGACTTCCTCTAACACATGTTGAGACTCTTCTCACTCTAAACGTCTAAGTAGCCTACCATCTAGACCTGATTTGTATAGATCATGACCAATGATGACATATCAGGAGGCATTATGGATAAGGTATCTCTTTTCATGACGGTTAAAGGTATTAGGAATGATTTGGTCTTTGAGGTAGGAGAATAGGTTTTTAGAGCGAGAGGAATCATGACCCACAATAGTGAAAATCATATGGGTATCAGTGGAGTCATATGCAGGATAAGATAGTGCTTCCACCAAGAACTCGTAGCGTATCTCATGTTCAAGCTATTGTAATAAAGTAGATAGCATTGCCATTGCATCGGCAGCCTTATTCTCTGTTCTAGGTATTTTCTCAAATGTGATAGAGATGAAATATTTCTTGAGATCATCTACCATTCTCTTGTATGGAACAAGCTTGTCATCCTTAGTTTGGTACACATCATTGACTTGATGGATTACAAGTTGTGAGTCTCCATGAATGTGTAATTTTGTTACTCTCCACTCAATTTCTATTTTCTTACCATTCAAAAGGGCTTCATATTCAGCAATGTTGTTTGTACAAGGGAACTTTAATCTAAATTCTTTAGGGATGGAGTATCCTTGAGGAGTGATAAACAAGATGCCTACTTCGGATCCATTCTGTGTATAGGAGCCATCAAAGAATAATTTCCATTCTCTAGAAGAAAGATTCATGATAGAGGAATCTGGAAATTTCATTTGCATTGGTGTGTCATCAGAAAAAGGTGCATCTGCTAATTGATCAACAATAACTTGGCCTTTAATAGCTTTTCTTTCAACATATTCAATGTCAAATTCACTTAAGAGCATGACCCATTTGGCTAATCTACCTGTGAGGGCAGCTTTTCTTAATAGGTACTTTAGTGGATTAATCTTAGCTACTAAATGCATGGTATGAGCCAACATATAATGCCTCAGTTTCTGTGATGCAAAGATCACAGCTAGACAAGCCTTTTTAATCATAGAATAGTTTTTTTCATATGCTACCAATGTTTGACTGATATAGTATATAGCTCTTTCCTTTTTATTCTCATCATGTTGTGCAAGCAATGCCCCCAGTGATGTATCTATTGTGGAGACATATAAGATCAATGGCTTACCTTGAATAGGAGGCATCAAGATAGGAGGATTTGATAGATACTTCTTGATATGATCAAAATTATTTTCACATTCCTCACTCCATGCAAAAGTCACACCTTTATGTAATGTCTTTGTGAAAGGTTGTGATATGTCCGCTAGCTGAGATATGAAGCATCTGATAGACTGAACTCTCCCTTGTAATGTTCTTGGGAGGTTGCATCTCCATTATAGCCTTTACTTTAGCTGGATCTACCTCAATTCCTTTCTTTGAAACAATGTATCCTAAGAGCTTTCCAAAAGTGACACCAAAAGCACATTTCTTAGGATTTAGTCTAAGACTAAATTTTTCCATTCTATCTAGTATCTTGCTCAAGTCATTTAGATGTTCAGCTCTAATCATATATTTTGCTAAACTATCATCAACATAATCCTCCATAGTTCAATGCATCATGTCATGAAAAATAGATGTCATAGCTCTCTAATATGTAGCACTAGCATTCTTAAGCCCAAATGGCATGTCATTTCAATAGAAGGTACCCCATGCACATGTAAAAGCAGTTTTCTCTTGATCCTCTAGAGAAATTTTGATTTGATTATATCCATAAAATCCATCCATTAAAGAATACATCTCAAAGCCCGTAGTCATGTCCACTATCATATCAATGTTAGGTAATGGAAAATCATCCTTAGGGCATGATTTGTTCACATCTCTAAAATCTGTGCAGACTCTTATAGATTTGTCTGGTTTAGAAATAGGTACAATATTAGAGATCCATTCTACATAATCAATAACTTGGATAAATCTAGCTTTCAGGAGCTTCTCTAATTCAACTTTTACCAAGAGTGCAACATGTGGATGCATCTTTCTCAATTTTTGCTTAATAGGTTTAATGTTTGGAGCTATAGATAAATGGTGCATTATAAGATCAGGATCCAACCTTGGCATATCTGAGTATTTCCATGCAAAGTTGATCTTCTTCTCTGTCAAGAATGTTGTAAATTTTTGCTTTTCTTCTTCTGATAAAGATTGTGCTACATGGATCAACTGTGGTTCTTCTACTATTCCCAAATTGATAGATTGAGTGGGATCAATTAGAACTGGAGATCTGTCCTATAAATGACTCAGATGGACATCAAATATCTCATCCTTAGGTGCCTCAGAGAGGTTTTCACCTTTGGATACGTCTTTTATTTTTACTTTTGTAGGTTTTGAGACTGCCACAAAGTGGTTTTCACCCTCAAAACTCCTTTTCTTTTTATTCTTATTCTTATTTTTTTGACTAAGATACGTGATGTCCAACTCCATCATGCTAATGCTTGGTTCATTGATGGAAGTCCTCATAGGCTTGACTACATTTAGGTAACAAGCAAGGGCATAGTCATTGGGAAAGGTATAAATACCTTGGTTCAAGTTGGTGGATATATTATCAAGAAGGTCAAGACGTTGGATAGTCAAAGTGGTGAAAGATTGGGAAAGGGTGTTTATGGATATGGATCTATCATCATTGGTCCTAACCTGACACTCAAGTTAAAAGGTGATATTACAACTTAAGACATTCAATTTGTGAATAGGCTCAATGTCATTGTGGAAATCCACTTCAGCCATCAGTGGATCAGACTCAATAAGCTCATCATTTCACTCTAGACTTACATTAGGTTGACGTGTATATTGGTGAATAACATCAATGTGCTTTTCTGTAATAAGTTCATCTGGTTCTAGAATGACTCCCTATTCATAATCATTTGATTCATCTTATGTTTCTTCATCTAGACCTCTAGGAAATTTCAGAACATGAGTAAAGTCAAGATGAATACCCCAAAAAAGGTTACCCTCAGATTCTAAGTTGAATTCATACTTGTGGGAATCTGTCTTAGAATAACTACCACCTTCCTCTTTTTGATTGCCTTCAAGATTAGTTGGTTCTTGTGTTGCAACTATCTCTTTCTCTATAGTAGGTTCTTCTGTTTCTACTACATTAATTCTTTTTACTGGATCATCTTCAGCTTCAAGGAGGTCTTTTATTTCTTTAGGAAAATGCTCATAAGGAATGAGCTCATCAATGGTGTCTAAATCATCACTATCAGATTGTTCAGTTATTTCCCCCTTTAGTTGATTTGCTACGAAAGGCTCAATTTGTTCTAAAACATGTGGGGAGTTCTTGCTAAGATAGAAAGGTTTCTTCATGTATCCTAAACCTGTGGTATTCTTGTTTTCTCTACCATGATGATCAAGAGGTGATAGAAGACCTTTACCCTATAGTCCTAGAGGTCCTTTTCCTTTATATCCCATCTTTGTGATCAATTTATCCCCTGGGCCATATGACTTAGAAGAGATATTTGGTATTTTAGCATCACATTTTTGAACAACTTGAGATTTAGGTTCATCTTTGTATAGCCATGTGATCATGGCTTCATCCTCTTCAAATTCTTGTTTAGATACTTGTCCTACAACAAAATTTCCTTTATATGTTTCAAGAGGTTCTTTAGATTCTAGCTTGGACTATTTTAGAGTTTTCCCATAAGACTTAGGAGAGATAGGGAGAGATGTCAAAGATAAGACTGGCTCTATAGTATATTCTCCCATACCATTTTCTTTGATTTTAACCTCTTTAGAAATGTCTTCCATCTTGGATGTTGAAGCAATGTCTAGCTACTTAGTGGAAGATTCTCTATTATTAGGAATAAGTTTATCAGCACTTTCTTTCAAGGTATTGCAAGTTGTATACAGATCAACTGGAATTGTCACCTCATCTCCTTCATAAGGAAATTTCAAACCTTGATGGAATGTAGAGGGAATGGCTTTCATGTCATGTATCCAGGGTCTTCCTAGAAGGATATTGTAAGCCAAAGGTAGATCAAGAACTTGACATATAGTATCTTTGATGATAGGACCTGCTCTGATAGGTATGACAATAGTTCCCTTAGAAGATCTTTCTTGCTCATCATATGCTTTGATAGTTATCTTCTTCCTAGGATCAATGGCCATTTCTAAAAATCCCAATTGTGTAATCAAGTTGTAAGAACAAATTTTTAGGCCAACACCCCCATCTATCAACACACGTTTGACACGATGGTTTTGGATGAAGACTTCAATATGCAAGGGCTGGTTATGTGGATGACTCAAGGAGGTATCATCTTCCTCTGAAAAGGAAATATACTGTGGGGAAGTAAGATGACCAACCATAGTCTAGAACCTATCTAAATCAAGGTCATCAGGGACATTGGATCTGAGCAGAGCTTTGTCTAGAATGGTTCTATGAGCTAGAGATATCTGAAGCAACTCAAACATGGATATTTTAGCATTTGTGTGCTAGAGTTATTGGACAATACTGTATGAAGTAGGCCTCATGTCTTTAGGATTTGAAGATTTAGATTTAGCCTTCTGTTTAGAAGTAGATGAAAGATTGAAAGGCACCTTAGGGACATTTGATGAATCTGGTATTTGTCCTTGTAGGTGTGCCTGAGCTTGTGATCGAGTAACTACATTAGCTAATTGATTATCTCTATCTCTTCTTATAATGGTGATGACATTGCAATGCTCAGATAGGCATGATTCAACCATATTGATAACAACATTGTTTCCTGAGTAGGCGTAATTTACTTTAGCACCTAGATTAGGTTGAGAAGAAGAATCTTCTTTACCATGTTTAGGAAATGGTTTTGTGAATGTTGTATGATCATTATTACTCGTATGATTGTCAATCATGATGTCACCATTATCAATTTTGTCTTGTATAATGTGCTTCAAGAAAATGTAGTTATTAGTCTTATGACCTTTATTGTGATGGAATTCACAGAAATCATTCTCTCTCCACCATTTCAGTTTAGTTTCAGGATCAGAGACTTTCATCTTAGGCAAGTAGATGATTTTGTTTGCCAACAGAGTTTTCATGGTAGATTCTAAGGATTCTCCAAGAGGAGTGAATTTGCGATTAGGATCGGTAGCCCAAGGTTTGTAATCAGATGACTTTTTGTTGGAATCTATGGCTTTAGCTTCAAAAGCTTTGATGGCTTGGGTACCAACAGTGAGATTAAAAGTAGGTGCCTTAGATGGGGCACGAATATTATCAACAACACCATCTATGACAATGCCTTTATTCTTGTTCCAGTTTTTGTTCTTGTCCTTAGAACTAGATCCAGATTCATACTTGTCCTTTTGAAGTGTGATGTCTCCTTTTTGCATAAGTACTTTCTCAATTTTGATCGCATTATCTACCATCTTGTCAAAACATGTATGATTTTGTATTTGTAAAGGGTAGTTAATTTTGGGAACAAGATTGTTGATGAAGATTTCCAATTTCTCAATTTTGGGAATGGGTCTAGCATATAGAGAAAATTTCTTCCTCCATATCTTGAGAAATGTCAGGAATGGTTCTCCTAGATATTGTTTCAGATTGTAGATGTCGATCATAGTGACTGGATGATGAATATTGTAGGAGTATTATTGATAGAATAGTTTGATTAACTCCTCAAAAGTTTTGATAGTAGGAGGCATTCTAGAGAACCAATGAATGGCTGCTCCTCCCAGAGATCAAGGGAAAAGATGCATTAAGTAGGTTGGTTTGTGCATAAACTCCATAGATTGAGTACATAATTCTCTGACATGATCTTGAGGGTTATAGTTTCCATCATACTTATCATATTTTGGCATCTCCACTCTTTTAGGGAATGGCGGCATGTACAAGTCTTTATCGAATGGAAAAGGGCATAGAGATTCCATGGAGAACTCCTTAGGTTCCTTTTCTTTCTCATGTTTGTTAAGTTTGACTTGCATGGCATGTATCTGTTTCATCATAGTCATGATAGGAGTTTCTTCCTCATGTGTAATGATATTTTCCACATTAAAGTTAGGAGGAAGTTTAGCTCCTTGATGAGCTAATTCTATAAAGTATGCTTCTCTATCTTCCTTCAAGAAATGTTTCATCATTCTTTTGAAGTCATCATCATTTTGATATCAAACAATTTCAAAAGGGGTAGGTTCGTGATCCATACCATGTTGAGATTGGTGTCCTTGAGACCCATGTTGTGTCCCTCCATGAGACATGTTAGGAGTTTTAGGGCTCCCTAGATTAGATTGAGGAGGGGTTTGTTGATTACCTCTGTGAGTTGATGGAGGGGGTATGTAACTAGTTTTCAATCAAAAATTGCCAAGACCGTCATCTTCGTAAAGACCAAAATTGTAGAGTTGTTCGAGAGTTGGGGCCTAGAGAGTATTCAAAGGTATTGTATGGGATACCTCTCCATATTTCTTGTGTGAAAAAGCTCTGGTTTCCACCATTAACCTTGGGTGAAGCCAAAGATTAAGATGAAGACAACTGAAGAATGAATTGATTCAAGAAGATCAACTGATGCAACCCTATCAAGATTGAAGTGATTAAGGATTAGATCAGACATAAATGAAGGATACTGTGCCATAGTAGTGTGGGTAGACACCCAATAGATGGCGGGCATGAGCTCACAACACTTAGTTGTTTAGACAAGAAGATTAAATTTGAAGATAATGTTGACAAGGTTTTGACACAAGATGAAAAAGACTCAAATCGATAACCCAGAAGGAAAGATCAGACTCAAGGGCTCACTTTAGGAAAATGAATGAATTTGTTCTAGTTTTTTCTTTATTCCTAATATAGTGATTGGTTCAATAGATTTTGGAAATAGGCTGTAAAAACTAAGTTTCTGACAATTCTGACCACTCTCTGGTAGTTTTTCTCAAATGATTTTCTGCAGGTTCATACGACAATGGGTGTGCTATGAAATGACAATTGAAAAATTGGTATGATAGTTGCAAAACTCGCATGATAATTAATAACAAATTTTTTACTTTTGTTTCTGACTAGTGGCAAAACTCGTACAACACTATACAAGCTATCATACGACAATAAGGGGGTTTTGAAATGACACTTGCCAAAACTTGTACAACTTTATGACCTAATGGAACAACTTTTGACTCCAGAAAGGATTTTGACTTCAGGTTTTGCAAAATTTTGGTTTTCAAGTTCAGATTGTTCACAAATTTCTCTATCCAAGTTTGAAGATTATTCTGAGATCATTCATTTTTGGTAGTCAAATAGATAAACAAGCACACAAAATAGCAAGCAAGTGATTCCAAGCACGTTTGAAAACAATGAACAGGGGACAAAGAAACCCTATGCATGAACAATCAAGTGATTGAATGTGCTAATCCCTAGGAGTGCTAATTGTGTATGTTCCAAAAAAAATTTCAATAATGCACATATTCCTAGAAAAATAAAAATTTGGCCTCACTAGGGTTTGTAGTAATGGTCTGACTCTGCAACTTTTGTGATCTCAAGAGTGCGAACTCCAATCCAGGCACACTGGGGTTTTGACACAGTCTGAGAAATTAATCAATTAGGATTTGCTAGGGAGATCTAATAGCCCAACAAGAGACCACACCTGTGAAGATTTCCTCCACAAGGACATTTACATAGCGGCTACTGCTACCACAATGAAAATGGCTATTACCACTTAAGGTTCCATCCACGTGGTTGACCTAATTAAGGGAATGTCCACTATGGTTAACCCTCTCTAAAGGTGACTCACAAAGATACCACATGGAGACTAGTTCCAGATTCAAGGATCTGAGTTTCTGATACTACCCAAAAAGGGAGTAGAGCATAGTCCTCTAGCCTTTTCACTTTTAACCAAAACAAAGTAGATAGATTAATCTGACACACTAAGACCAAGATTATCTCACAAAGATCTATGATGTCAACCGCTTATGATCTATCAACCTCTCCGAAGAGAGAATGTATCAATCAAAAGTTGAAGACACATGAATCTAGTAGAACGTGAGACTCTCTCAGTACCTTCCCTACCTACAAGGGGATCCTTCGTCAAGAGGAGCTTCACATGAATAAACAAGTAGAAGAAGCTTACTCTCTTAAGATCATCCAAAAATAGTGTTCATAGGGCCTATTTACTATGTGTAACAGATATGCAGAAAGCAAATCTATGTTCTTTTTATAGCCCAAAATGAAGTATGTGATATGAAAGCAAGAAAATCACACAAGCCTGACACGTGAGAGTTCATTTTAATCGAAATCAAAATGTTATTATCTTGAGAAGAATACTTGAATTCCTCACAATGCGCTTAGTAGATTTTTACCTATTTTAGTAATTTAGTTGCATTTTTCCCAATCAGTTTCAACAAGTATCAGTAAAAAATAGAAGATTTCAATTGTTAAGGTTAGCTATCAGTTCAAATCTGAAAATCAAATCTGGAAAACTGTCAAAAAAAACTGAAACAACAATTGAATTCTGGAGTGGAAACTTGTACAACAATGGGTTACCTCCCAGATGATAGTCTGGAAACTCGTACGACTATGGGTGTCTGTTCATACGATAATTAGGCTTCCAAACAACAATGTGTACTCTCTGATACGATCCTTGAAATCTAAACCTGTCGTACAATAGTGGGTACCTCACGAAATGACTTTCTAACAAAATTCGTACGAAAATGTACGAACAAAAAAATAAAAATCATAGTTTTAACCCAGAAAATGATAAGAAAGTGATAGAAATTGATAGAAAGATGATGGAAACCCATTTCAGGACCCCACAGTGGGTGCCAGAAATGTGTGTGTGAATTTTGTACCTAGCTATAGACACAACACTTTAGTAAAACATTAGAGGTTAGCCAAAAACCAAAATCGTGTGATAAAATGGAAACTAAACTAACTAGGTGATTTACTGCCTTCTAGAAGTTGCAAGTATGATACTCTCAAATCAGACCGAGACCAGTGACAATGAAACACCTAAACGAAGGATTTGGATGCAAAGAATGAAAACTATATGAATGCAAATTTAGTCTATATATTTTTGTGTTTTCTATGCAATAAGATGAAGGAAACTGTATGAATCTTTTCTATATGAAAAACTGATATGATATGCTAAATGATATGAATGCTCAAAAATAATGAAAATCTCACAACAGCTTTGATTCGCAAAGATAGATTCTTCGATCACCAATTCACCAGCGTGAGGATGCAATTTTTGTGCATGCTTTTAGAAGAGCTGAAGCCTTGATTTTATAGGAATCCAGGGCTTTGGAGGTGCATGAGAAAAGCCATTAATCACTCTTGATAAACTCAGGTTGATTTTTGAGTTATCAGGAAATGAGAAATAATTAACTCACAAAATTATGCAAAAGCATGCAAGAATAGCTTTTTACCTTAAATCATAAGTTTTAAATCAACTTTGAACTCAAAATAGATGTTGAGTTTCCAAAAGTTAACAACTTGCATTGATTTCCTGATTTTGAGTTTAACGGCTTTTTGAATGTGCATAATTAATTATCAATTAATTAAATAAATAAAGTGATTTATCCTCAACTTAACTATTTTTTTGAAATTAAAACAATTGATTTATGGGTTAATCAATTTTTAAATCAAACTTTATTCAAAAACTATATTATTAAAAATTGACAATTGACAATAATTAATTAAATAAGAATTTAATCAATTAGTCATGAGATTTTAGATTTATTGTCAAAATAAAATAATATAATTTAGGAATAATTTAATTAAATTCAATTAAATAATTAAGTGGCAGTATTAAATCTAATTAATTAAATATTCATCATATTCAATTAATCAAATTTTTAGGATAAATATGATTTATCACCAAATAATAATTAAATTAATGATAATTAGAATAAATAGGAATATTGCTAGGAATATTCCCCGATGCAGAATTTAGGATAATCAATTAGGATTCGATGATGTGCAGATGTGCCTTAGGTTAGGACTTTGATGTCGATTTCATTTGAATTGAAGATGTAGAAGGTTAATGAACCTATAGCCCATTTTGGGGGTATTACAATTACAACGTGAGTTTAGCCAATGATAATTAAGGATTAAATATGCATGGGAAGTGTACCCAATGCTAGCACCGCTTGAAGGAGAAGATTCTAGAAGTTCTAACACCGCTTCTAGAGATGTATAAATAGACCAAAGAAGTATAGATCAAGATGATGGAGAATGTGGATACATGGTGATATGAATACATGAAAAGATTTCATGTATGAAGCAGAACAAAGCAGAAGGTGAATAAGTAGAGAAAAACACCAAGTATCAGAAGTATTACAAAATAAAATTATCGAGTACTGAATTGTTTATGTGAAGGTTACACAATATGAGGTAATGAGATATTGAGCACATAGAGTCTGATAAGCATTTGTTGATGCACATTTGATAGACATTTTGTATTGTTGATTAAAATTTAATCATAATTGTATAAGTCTCTTAACCGAGCTGATCTTAACAGATCTTATGTATAAATCCTTTAACCAAGTATAATTCTTATATTAGAGTTGTGAAATCTGTTAACATAGTAGACTTAGTAGTCTTAAAACTCTTAATTGGGTTAATACCTTTAACAAGGTAAGCTATTAGAAATATGTAAGCATTGTAGCTCTAACTGAGAAACTTCATTCCTACAGTAATGAAGAGTTGTGGGTATCATCCCCACCACAGTTTTTATCCTCTAACAAGGATTTATGTGATACCAAAATCATTGTGCTATGTGTGATGTTTATATTATGTTTATTTATTTATATGTGATGCATGAAAAGGTTAAGTAATCAATAAATGAATATGATGAAATTTTAGGAAATTTTAAAAGTGATTTGAAGTATTGATTCACCCCTCCCCTCTCAGTACTTACCTTTCCACACCTGAATCCAACAATTGGTATCAGAGCTTAGTCTCTTATTAAGAACTTTAGTCACTTGAGAGGAAATATCTTGAAGGATGGAAATATACAAGTACAAAAGAATAATTGATAGTATGGAATAAGAACTGAAGATGACAAATGAACAAATTGAAGAACTAAGTAGGAAACTGAAAAACTCAACTAGCAAAAGGAAAGAGCTCTCACTATAGTTGAAAGATACTCAAGATCATGTAGAGGAACTAGAAGAAAAATCTGAGGGGAGCATGTCTGATGAATCTAATGCTATCATATCTAAAATGTTTGAAAAGAATAAGATGCTTATTGATAAGGTCAAAACACTGAAAAGAGAACAAGAAGCACAGTCAGTAAGGATGTGTGAGATCATGGAACAAAAGGGTAGAGCTGAGGATGAAAAAAGGATTGCAGAAGAAGTGAGAAGACAAATGAATTCAAGAATGGACAAGAAAGATATGGAAATACTGAGGTTGACACAAACACACTACAACTTGACAGATCAACTTGTTATGGAAAATCAGGATGTTGCTACGAAAGTCGTTGAGATTGTAGAATTGAGATCTAAAAATGAACACTTGAAGAATAATTTGAAATTTGAGAAAGATGCCAATGAAATCTTGAAAAGAAATGAAGAAGCATGGAATATTCTAGATGAAACCCTAAAAAATCAAAGGCAACCTAATGACACCTCTGGACTCAGTTTCAATGCAAACTGTACTATCGAGAAGGGTGAGTCCTTCAAACAAGAAACCAACCAAGAAAAGTTTTCTACCCCACCAAAGCCTAATAGGCCTACATGCTATCATTAGGGAAAACTAGGACGCACAACTAACATCTACATAAGCAAGAGAGATAATCCACAAAACTTTCCTAAATTCAAAGGTCATTGTTGTAATTGCAATAACTATGGACATAAGGAATTTGAGGGTAGATCAAGAGTTGTGAAGACTCCAAGGAAACCAAGGTTTGATGATTACTATAAAAACTACAATAAATATGGTCACAAATCTGAAGAAAGCATAGTTTGGTCAAACAGTCACATAAAGTTCGGTAAGGAAGCATTAATTGCATTTATAGTCATTGGAAGCCCTAACTTAAAATAAAATCTATAAATAGAAGGTGAGATACTTCATTTTTACTTTCCATTCTTGCAATCACATTTGAGCTATAACAGTTACGAGATCAAAGATCTAATTCTAAGCATTCAATCAAACATTCCAAGCACATTCAAGATCATTTGAGATATTTACAGTGTTCACCAAGTTGTTTAAGAGATTATATTGCTATTTCAATAGATCCATATGAATTTGTTGAGATATTCTCAAGATCAAATAGCACCCAAGATACAGAAGGCAGTAGTAGTTGAGAAGATCAGCCCAGTCAATCTGAAGTACAAAATTCCTCCAGCTGTTGTTGCTAAAATTGATAAAACTAGAGCCCTGTCCTTGATCCCGCCAAGAGTAATTTTGATTGAAGACATTTTTGCCTTCATCCATTGTAAGATTGAGGATATATTTCAAGAAGATATTGATGCATCATATCAGAAGTTGTGTATTAATAACAAATTAAATAATGACTTCATTCACCTATAGTCGAGGGGTTTGGTTCATGTAATGCATGTTCCAACAATTTTCAAGCATGAATAGATTAGAATTGTCCTAAGAAGAGTTCATGAAAGGTTTATGTGGCTAGATGGGCTAGTAAAGATAACAAAGTACATTCTACATATAGTTACTAGATTTTCAGTCAATGATAGACCAAGGGCATACAAACAAACAGACAAGAAAAAACTTTGTGAGATGACAAAGGCTAAATGTGACAGAAGAGGTTTGATGCTATCTACAATTGAAGATCTTGAGCTAAAGTATTCATCAAATATCATATCATATAGGATATTCCAATCATCCAGGGTAGATAGTGTACCCTATGGAGTAGTGGATATTGCTTATAAAATGGTGAAGAAGGATATGAAGATTGACATGTGTGAGATCCTACTGAAATAACTTGATGACAACATAAATGCAATTCGGAAGGAAAAGAAAAACACTTTAAAGTTTGGTCAGTTGTTGGTATGTATCTTTTTATACTTCCAAAATTCATTTCCAATAGTCAGTGAAGTCACATGGAGTGCTAAAAAACTGATAGTTTATCAAATTAGTGAGTTTATTCAAAGCACGGGTGACAACTTTAATATCATTATGGATGATTACTTCAGTAAATCCCAAGCTAGGATGCATAAGAAATATAGAATTCCACCTCAATTAGTGAAAGAATTTAAGGATGAGTTATGTTTTGAAATGGATATAGCTGTATATATAATAAGGGTAGTAGAGCCTAGAACTAAGTGGCTACCCCCAATGGGTTATGAAATGAACATAGATGCAACCACTATACATATTAAAGGACTTTTGGAGAAGCCAAAAGATAGGACTGCAACTCAATATGGAACCTATGAAGAGGTGAATGAGAAAATTATAACCGGTATAGTGATACTAAAGGTCATAAGGAAGACAGGTAAAATGATTAATGATTTAATAGATAAATTAGGAATTTTTGATGTTGATGAAGTTGAAGAAGATGTTCTTGAGCCTTCAATAATAAAGGGGAAGAAAATAAGAATCAAGAAAGAAACCCCTAGTTCGATCGGTGTAAGACCATCCACTCGGTCTACCTCTACACTTAGAGGAAAGAAAAAAGTTGATGTATAACCAATGAAGACTAAAACATATGTTAGGGGAAATAAGGCCACTAGAAGGCCAAGAAGAAAATTGAAGTTGGCTAAGGAGAGTGACACTAAGTCAGATGAGTTTTCACAATTCAAAGTTAAGCCCGCGAGTAAGAAATTAAAGAGTCTTGATGATCTTCTCAAGAAACTTGAAAGATATGGTGGACTCAAGGTAATGCAACAACTAAAATATGACACTGGGAATGAAGAATAAAAAAATAAAATAGAAGAAATGGGTATTGCCAAACTGTATAAGTTTAGGATGATACCAGTCAAAGTGGTGCAATATCTAGAAGGGGAACTATATAAAAGAATTGATGCTAGATGGAAATATTCCATTGCTGTTGAAAAGGAGATGAGAGAGAGATCACTAGAAATCACAGTTCCAGACCTCACAAAGAGAGGAATAGAAAATACACTTAAGGAATACTCAAACAGATTTCTGGTGAAAGGAAGAGCACTAAGCATAATGGTCAGTAAGTTGCAGGAAGTTCAAAATGATACCGATGATCTTTGGAAGAAGATCTTTTCAATTGAGAAACCAACAATCCAAGGTATAACTATTGAAGAAGTTAAATCCAATTCAATAGGATTGATCATAAACAAAGAAAAAATAATAATTGAAGACATTACCAAGAAAGGCCCTAATGAGACAGTAAAATAAGATGAGGACATCATGGCTACTGAGGCCATAGAGCCAAAAGCTATGGACATTGATGACTCATCTATAGAAAGATTACTGACAAACGAGCTATTAATTTTACAAGTTATGGATTTTCCTGAGATGGAAGCCATTATCTCAAAGATTGCAGGTGGAGAACCTACTGATGTTGAGACTACTACTGAGCCAACAAAAGAGAATGAACCTAATGAAACCAAAGAGAAGACCATTGAGATAGAGACTAATCAAGGTCAGAATACAGAGTCGAAGACCCCCCCCAAGACTATAGGTCAACAAGAACCTCAACATGCACAAGACTAGGAGTAGATGAGAAAAAAGAAACACAACAAGGGAAGGAAAAAGAAAAGGTAATTGAAATAGAAAAGGTAGAGGATAAGAAAGAGGAAAAACAAGAAGAGAGGAAACAAGAGAAGAAACAAGAGGAAAAGAAGAAGGAAAATGAAGATAAGACGGAAGCTACTTCAACACAATTAGTTGCAAAGATGACATCTAGTTCCAAGAGAAAATATAAGAAGAGGATGGCTAAAAGAGAGGTAGATATCAATGGATTCATAGTCACCCCAAAGGTTGACTATACTACTATGAGCCCTAAAAAACTTTAAGAGTTCAGTGATTTGTTGAAAAGGAAAGTTGCACAAGATAAGATTATAGATAAAAAGAAGAAAACCGATGTATTGGAACAAGTAAAGAGCATTTTTAATGAGATTGCTCCCAAGGTTACAATAAATGAGAAGGAAGATATTGATAGTCTGTTAAAAGAACTAGTCAATCAAATTAATCAGCTAGGAATTGACACAACTGCATATCTCATGAAGGTACACAAGAAATATATGGATAATAAGGTGATTACAAAATTTATTCAATTGGTAGCATTGGATAAGGTAACTCTATCTAAGTTAATTACTGCATTAGAAGAAGAGTTAAAGTTCATTCTTTCTATATTTCAGAAGATTTTTTTATTTTCCAACTTTACAAAAGAGATAAAGGATAAAGATGAAAATGTGGAAAAAGATCTTATCGAGCTACTATCAAAGATTTCCACCGAGCCCAAAACAATCACATAATATTATGAGAAGATCAAGCACCTAATGGGAGTCCAATTTGAACTAAGACAAAGGAGAACCAAATAAGGATGAAACTTTTAGAACTCTAAACAATTTTTCTCCCAACCATTGAATCACTACAGAGGAAGATACAAAAGGAAAAAAATTTAGTGAGTACACTAGATGTCAGTGCCATGGACAACATGGTGATTCTAACTACAAATATCAGTGAACATATCATAATGTTGCACATACTACAAGACACCTGAAAGGCATCATTGAAGGATGCAGAGGAAAAATATAAAGGTATTTTTTATAAGATTCCCCAGCTAGATAGTAAGTAAATATTTTGGTCTTTTTGTTAAAAAAGGGTGAATATATAGATAAGGGGAATGTATAAGGATTTTTTTTTTCTAAGTAAAAGAGGGAATATACACTTAAGTTGCAAAGGGTAAATTAAATATACATGGGAGAATAAATAGAAGATTGTATATAATATGGAGATGTACTAGAATTATTACTTTAGGGGGAGTAATAAGTTTTACCGAGGAAGAAGAGATATAGACCAGGACAAAATTTTGATATATGAATTTGAAGATTTTGAAAATTTTGAAGGTTTTTAACAAACATACTAAAATAATGCCAAAGGGGCAGATTGATACTCATAAGAGTCAATTTTTTTGTCATTAGTTATAAGGAAGTCATTATGTTTGTTAAAGTCATTCGGTAAGGAAGAGAAGGCGATCGATAAAATGAATAAGTTGAGAAGGAATTTTGGTTAAAGAAAGCAAGTATAGACACCAAGTGAGGCAAAAATGAGCACCAAGAACCATGTTCTACTGAGTACCTAATCGAGAAGAGAACTTAGCTACTGAGATAGAGAAAATGTATTACTAAGAAAAGAAAGCCAACACCAGATGAGATCTAAGTACATTGAACCTAGACACTGATTAGAAAATGGTTTACCAATCTCGAGGAGATCAAATAATAGAACATTAGAGATTGAAATCAAATGATTACATATAATTACAAGGTGAGTTCACCCAATGATAATTAAGGATGAAATTGAATAAGGTGAAAATGGAAGCATAGTAACACACATAACATTCATCACCTATTCATTTAGAAAGGATCTTTAGAAGTATAAATAGATATGAAAATGCTTGGAAATTAATTAGATCAAAGTATATACCTCATCATGATATTAGTCTAGAAATACCTATTTTCTAAAGTCTGTATGAAGTTTCAAAAAATTTTGTCACCTGTTCTGGATTGGAAATGTCGAGGCAGAGAAAACCCAGAAATCTTTTCTCCAAATTCACACAGGTTGACTTTGACCTTTTAAAATGTCAAAGACCACATTTTTATTCTAAAGTCTGATTCTGATTCTGTTCGCAGATCCTGAAAGTTCAGTGAAAAGGGTACTCCAATCTGTCCTCTAATTCCTGAAACAGCACCTACAGATATATGGAAAAGGGGTTTTGGGGGTGGCTATATAGAGTTTAGCCTTATTCAAACCCCCATTTTGGTGATTCCCACCTCCACGAATAGCCGATTGAAATAGTATGTGTGTGTGTATATTGAAAGTGTAAAGCTAAGATCTAATCCTCTAGATTAAAACCCTAGCATGAATATGTATGAAATAACAATGCATAGATTTGAATGTGATAGAAAATCATACCAAGCCCCCAAGGCTAAAGTACTTCTACCATTCTCACAATCCATAGTTGTTACTCCATGTTTGAATGCTTGAAATGTTGATGATGATGGATCAAGGAAGAATGATTCTCTCTTGCTCCAAATATGAATGCTTGAAGATGCTTGAAGACTTGAAATGCTTGCTCGAACACCTTGAGAACTTGAGAGCTTGATTGCTTGAGATGAGATGTCAAAATGAGAGAGGAAGGCCTCCTTTTATAGTGAATTAGGTCACACTCCTCTAGAAGGGCCACCTTGGAGAATTCAATCCCAATTAGGTCCTAACCTTTAGAGAATGGATCTAAATTAAATGTAATTAAAGGATTTACCATTTCGGAGCCCGAAACAGCTGACCCGGAGGCGAGAAATTAATAATCCCGAAAGATAAATTAGTGGGAATTGAAAATTTGAAATCCTGGCAAGATGAGGTCAAGGTTGAGGTCTACCTTGACCTAGTCAGGGTCGAGGTCGACCTTGACCAGAAACCCTAACTTTTGCTAGGATGCAATTTAAAGGCCCCGAGGATGCCCAGAACTTAGAAATGAAGTCTGATGAGGATCGAATGTCTGTGATAGATAAAAGATCATGTGATTGACATGATGAAGACTAGGAGGACCCATTTTTGTATCCTACCTAGAAATTAGAGTCATAGAAGAGGGGAATTAAGGAGAATCCTCAGGATCCTAACCCTAATTTCACCCAGGACATACAAATGCATCCTAAATGTAGGTT
The DNA here is from genome assembly GCA_027943335.1 of Chamaecyparis obtusa. Lineage (NCBI taxonomy): Eukaryota > Viridiplantae > Streptophyta > Pinopsida > Cupressales > Cupressaceae > Chamaecyparis > Chamaecyparis obtusa. The sequence continues at coordinate 595,888 of BSBK01003272.1, forward strand.
TATCATGATAAATGCACTGAAAGAGGGTGCTAAACCTATCCAAATGGAAGTGCTTCCATTTTAAGATGATACAAAAATATGCATTGCAAGTGTACCTAATGCTAGTACTACTTGAAGGATAATATTCTAGAAGTTCTAGCACCGCTTCTAGAGATGTATAAATAGAATAGAGAAGTATAGATCAAGATGATGGAGAATGTGGCTATGGTGATGTGAATACATGAGAAGATTGCATGTATGAAGAAGAATAGAGAAAAAGGTGAATAAGAAGAGAAATCCACAAAGTATCAGAAGTATTGCAAAACAAATTTACCGAGTATTGAATTATTTATGTGAAGGTTACACAGTATGATGTAATGAGATATTGAGCACATAGAGTCTGATAAGAATTTTTTGATGCACATTTGACAAACATTTTGTATTGTTGATTAAAATTTAATCATTATTATATAAGTCTCTTAACCGAGTAGATCTTAAGACATCTTACATATAAATCCTTTAACTAGGTACAATTCTTAGATTAGAGTTGTGAAATCTCTTAACATAGTAGACTTAGCAATCTTAGAACTCTTAACTAGGTTAATACCTTTAACAGGGTAATCTATCAGAAATAGCTAAGCATTGTAGCTCTAACTGAGAAACTTTATACCTACAGTAGTGAAGAGTTGTTGGTGTCATCCCCACCATATTTTTTATCCTCTAACAAGAACTTCTGTGATAACAAAATCAATGTGTTATGTGTGATGTTTATCTTAAGTTTATTTATTTACATGTGATGCATGCAAAGGTTAAGTAAACAGTAAATGAATGTGATGAAAGTTTAGAAAAGTTTAAAAGTGATTTGAAGTATTGATTCACCCCTACCCTCTTAGTACTTACCTTTCCACACCCAAATCCAACACGTATCACACTAGAAACAAGAGATGAGGAGTTGGCACAACTCCAACAATATATTTCAAACACTATGAATTCTTAGATTCAAAAGGATAGAAAAGTGATAGCCAAGAAGGAAAAATAGAAAAAAGAGTTAGAAGATGCCTTGGCACATGAAGATGCTAAAAAAAGAAAAAGGAATTGGTAGAATCCCAATTCTATGCTAAAATTCAAGAGTTGGACCCTATTCATAAATAATTATAGATAAAAGAAGTTGGTTTCCAAAAGAGGCTTCAATAAATCTACAAATCACTAGATAAAAATATTGTAGTGAAATAGGTAGTAAAAGCTACATTGAGAATGAGTAACCAAGAACTAAAGAAATTGTGAAAGGATTTGTTGAATGCTTCAAATAAAGTCAATAGTCTGCAAGATGAGATCAAACATAAGGACCATCAACTTGAATACTTGTTGGAAAAAAGGCTTGTTTTGCAACTACAAGGGGATTTTATCCCTATCTTATAATAATTGTATATTTCCTCTTGGGGAAAACAAAAAAATGTCATGGTATCCTTGGAAAATAATTTGAGATTCATTGATGATGCTTAGAAATTGAGCACTAAAGAAAGCTTGTTTATTAAATCAATCCTACATGCAGTCACTCCAAAGACAAATAAATCCAAGCTCCTCATTGAGAAACCATATGTGGTGACATTGGATGCTTTTTTGGCTGCAAGAATTTCTAATAGCTTTATACTAGCGGGGGCTGGGGGGGTTATCATAGAGCTACATTGCGAGGAAGAGGACGCCTCACGCTCTTGGAGCTCAGATGGAAAAAATGAAAATTTATTTTGAAAACATCATGCAACTAGGGGATTCCCTCTTCATTCGTATTGGATCACAGATTTATGGAGGAGGATCAAATCAAATAGCTATGGAAGAATGACAACAAGATTATCTAGTTTTCCAAACTCTAAGATCACCTCCAAGGGAAATAGAAATTGAAAATATTTTTTGGTCATTGGTAAAGATAGAGTTAAACATGGACTCTAGCTTAGTAGTACTAAGTGACATCTCCTTTAGAGAGATGTGTGAGATTGACCAGACCATTAGAGAATTGTAGGATATTGCACAACCAGTGGTCACCGAATGGACCCCCTTAAAATTTTCCCTTGTAAAGCTATGAATGAGACTCATGTCTCATATGTTCCATGTTTTTGTTCTTTTTCTAAAGAACATGAGTCCAACTATTTGTAGGCAAAGGCCCCATAAAGTTGCCAAGTTGTAAATGATATCTACCATAATAAGTTGTATGAGCTATGTTCCCCTTGTTAGACAGGTTAAATTAATAATGTTAGCATGAATGTTGTTAGCAGAGCAGATTGGATGTTGATTAGAGATGATTGAGTTCTTATATGTTACACTCATCTAAATGTCCTAAGAGAGAAAAGATGATCAGATATAAAAAACCTTATAAACCTAAGACAAATAATTGTTGTTATGTTGATGAAGAAGGAGAAATTTCATTTAAGTGTGTAAAATGTTTAGAAAGTGATGATGAAGATGAAGATGAAATAGGATTTTTTTCTATTAAAGATGAAAATTCTAATGAAGAAGAGGTAAAAGAAGAAAATCTTTAGTTTCATATTTAGAACATAAAAAATTTGATTGGATTATTGATAGTGGTGTAATACCCCAAAAATGGGCTATAGGTTCATTAACCTCCTACATTGACATATCAAACAAAATCGACATCAAAGTCCTAACCAAAGGCACATCTAAACATCATCGAATCCTAATTGATTATCTCAAATTCTGCATCAGGGAATATTCTTGGTAATATTCCTAATCATCATAATTATCTTTGATTTAATGATTATTTGGCAATAAATCCTATTCATCCTAAAGTTTGATTAATTGAATATTCTCAATATTTAATTAATTAGATTTAATTCTACCACTTAATTGTTTAATTGAAGTTAATTATATTTATTCCTAAATTGTATTGTTTAATTTTAATAATAAATCCAAAATCCTATGAATAATTGATTAAATTCTTATTTAATTAATTAAAGCAAGTTGTCAATTTTTAATAATATTGTTTTTGAATAAAAGTTTGAAAAATGATTGATTAATCCATAAATCAATTGTTTTATTTTTCAAAATCAATTAAGTTGGAAATAAATCACTTTATTATTAAATTAATTCATAAATAAAACATGCACAATCAAGAAAAGCAGACAACTATCAATTATTAATTAAAGCTAAACTCTATTTTGAGTTGAACTTTGCTTTTGCATGTTTTTGTGAGTTAAATATCCTTTATTTAAAAATAACTCAAAAATCAACCTGAGTTATTTGAGTGATTTATGGCTTTCTTTCATGCACCTCCAAAGCCCTAGATTTCTATAAATTAAGGCTTCAGCTCTTCATTATCAATCAATCCATCCACGAATTGCACACTCGCACTGCTGAATTAGAGACTGAACAATCGATCTTGAGAATTCGAGTTGTTGTGAGATCTTCATTGTTTTTTCATAGTATCCATATCATTTAGAATATCATTGTTAGATCATTTTAGCATATCATTTTTCATATTAGCATAGATCCATATCAAGTTTTCATTATCATAATTGCATAGAAAAACCAAAAAAATAGATTACTTTGCATACATTCCATATCCATCTTTTGCATTCAAATCCTTCATTTAGGTGTCGTCAAGGTCACTGATCTCCGTCCAATCTGAGAATACATACTCGCATCTACTAGAAGGTAGTAAATCACCTGGTTAGTTTAGTTTTTCATTACTTGCACGATTTTGATTTCAAGCTAACCTCTAATGTTTTACTAAAGTTTTGTGTCTATAGATCAAGTACAAAATTCACACACACATTTCTGGCACCCATCATGGGGCCCTAAAACTGGTTTCCATTCTATTCTATCAAATTTCTATCATTTTTCTCGAACCCAGGACCACAAGGTTAATTTTTGTGAGTTTTGTGATAAATTTCTAGGCTATTTTTCCAAAAATCTGATTGATGTTTTTATTGGTACATGCACATATGACATGACAGAGATCCTAAATTTATATTTTTGGAAATTTATTTGAGTTAGCTTTCATTTTCCATTGGTTTGGATTAATTTCATTTTGATTTGCAAAAGTTATGATCATTTTAGTGAAGACTGGTCTGAACCTGATTTTATGAAATCTGACTGATGTTTTTATTGGTACATGCACATATGACATCATACGGATCTAAAATTTATATTTTTTGAAATTTATTTGAGTTATCTTTCATTTTCCATTGGTTTGGATTATTTTTATTTTTATTTTCAAAAGTTATGATCATTTTAGTGAAGACTGGTCTGAACCTGATTTTATGAAATCTGACTGATGTTTTTATTGGTACATGCACATATGACATGATACAGATCTAAAATTTATATTTATGGAAATTTATTTGAGTTAGCTTTCATTTTCCATTGGTTTGGATTAATTTTGTTTTGATTTGCAAAAGTTATTGTTGATTTAGTGCAGACTGGTCAGAATTTGATTTTTTATGACAACAGGTTTTTCGATTATCAAATGACATATTATATTTGACTAACCTGATTTTCTACCACGTGGGGTTGACAAGTTGTGTTTCTTTTTTTGATGTATTTTTATAACATTGGGTTTCATGTACAATAATAGGTAAGTTTTTCATAATAGTGGTTTGCAAGTGCAGGTGCAGGTATGTCTTGTGGGTACAAAAGATAGAAGATAAATGCTCAAAAATTGCTAAAATAGGTAAAATCTACTAAGCGTGTTGTGAGGAACTTAGGTATTCTATTACATCTGATAACACTTCATTTTGGGACATAAAACAAACTCTCTTGTGTCAAGCTTGAGTGCCTTTACAGCTTTCATAATTCACACTTCAATTTTGGGCTCTAAAACGAACATAGATTTTCTTTTTGCATATCTGTTACACATAGTAATTAGGCCCTATGAACACTATTTGTGGTTCTTGAGAGAGTGGGTTTCCAGTAAAGCTCTTCTCAATGAGAGAACCCCTTTTAGGTAGGGAGGATACTGAGGAAGTCTCACATTCCACTAGATCCATGTGTCTTCAACTTTTGATCGATGCATTCTCTCTCCGGAGAGGTTGATAGATCATAAGGGGTTGACGTCATAGATTTTTGTGAGACAATCTTGGTCTTAGCATGTCAGATTAATCTGTCTACTTTGTTTGGGTTAAAAGTGAAAAGGCTAGGGGATTATGCTCTACTTCCTTTTTGGATAGTACCAGAAACTCAAATCTTTGAATCTGGAACCAGTCTCCATGTGGTATATTTTGTGTCACCTTTAGAGAGGGTTAACCGTAGTGGACATTCCCTTAATTGGGTCAACCATGTTGATAGAACCTCAAGCGGTAATAGCCATTTTCACTGTGGTAGTGACAACCGCTATATAAATGTCCTTGTGGAAGAAATCTCCACAGGTGTGGTCTCTTGTTGGGCTGTCAGATCTCCCTAGTAGCTCCTGATTGATTAAATTCTTGGACTGTGTCAAAACCCTGGTGCACCTAGATTGGAGTTCACCCTCTTGAGATCACAAAAGTTGCAGAGTCAGACCATTACTACAAACCATAGTGAAGCCAAATTTTCATTTTCTAGGAATATGTGCATTATTGAAAAACTTTTTGGAACATACACAAGTAGTATTTCTAGGGATTAGTACAATAAGTCACTTGATTGTTCATGCGCAAGGTTGCTTTTTCCCTTGTTCATTATTTTCAGACATGCTTGAAATCACTTGCTTGTTGCTTTGTGTGCTTGCTTATCTATCTAGTTACTGAAAATGAAAAAATCTATCACAATCTTCAAACCTAGACAGACAATTTTGCAAACAAACTGATATTGAAAAACTAAAAAATTGCAAATTTGGAGCAAAAATCCTTTCTGGTGTCAAAATTCATCCTAAACTTTCAAAACTCGTATCAAAGCCAAAGTCAAAGTTATCAGAGATTGGTCAAATTTGTCAGAAATCCACTTTTTACAGCCTATTCCCAAATTCTGTCAAAATAGTGAACTGATTCTTGTCATTTCTAGTCATCCTTGGTCGGTCTGGGTCAAATCTTAAGTGCTATGACATGTTTCTCAACATCCAAATGAACTTAAATGGTATCAATTTGCGCAAAATGACTCTTGGTCTTCTTTGTTCCACATCTCTCATGTCTTCCTAGTCTCCCATTTCCATCTGTTCTCTTCTTCCTAAACTCTTCACATCTTCTCGATTCTTTTCCTCTTATTATCTAGTCTATTTTCTTCTATTCATTTCTTCTATCACTTCCATGCTTGATCCCTCCTCCTCCATCCATTCAAGGAGTCAATCAAAAAACTCTACATCAATCTATTCCAGGGAGTCCTAAAACTCCTAAAATGTCTCAAAGAATCAGTACACATGAGGAAGAAATTCTAATCACAGCTATGATGAAACAGATGCATACCATACAAGTCAAACTTAAAAAACTTGAGAAAGAAAAGGAACCTAAAGAGTTCTTCATGGAAGCTCCATGTCCTTTTCCATTTGATAAAGACTTGTACATGTCACCATGCCCCCGGATAGAATGTGAGCAACGTGACAATCCTTATGATACCTCTTCCATGGAGAGTGACACATCCCTCTTTGGAGACTATGATGACTATGATGATGGACAATATAATGATACCTATGACACCTCTATTCCCAAGAGTCCTCCTCGTCGTGTGCTCATGCTTACTGGAAATGGGATGTCACATTGGATAGATCGTGATGGTGATCCATATGATTCTGATTTTGAAAGAGACTTTGATGATTTTTGTGAACAATACCTAGATGATACATCTACTTCTATTGAGGAAGAGAAAGCTTATTGAGCTGATTATAAATGTGCATACTACAAGGATCTCTTCTCTAAGAGCTCTCATGCTGGAAATAAAGATTATACTCTCAAGAAAGATCATGTTAATGTTGAACCTTTGTCTTGTGATGGTTCCCTTCCATCCCCCACTTCCTCCAATACCCATACATTTCCTAAAGCTTCCAAGCCTATCAAATCTTTCACAGAACCTTCATCCAACACAAGCCATGATACTTTTCATATGATTCCCTATAGTTATCCTCAAGGGCTACCCCTTAAAGAAACTCAAGCTAACCTTCACTTGGCTGCAAATACTTTCAATAATGCTAAACCTAAAGAGCCTAAGCCTTTATATTCTATAATGCCTACTTCAGCTAGTCCTCCACCATATCTTCCAAAGTCTTCCATACAATCCTGACATGCTTCCTTGTCCTTAGAAGTGGCTCCATGTCAAGAGGACTCTAAAAATGATAAAGAAAAGAATGTAAAGAAAGATCAAGATCAAGAACTCTCCATGTCATCCAATCTTTTTCATGATGTCTCTTATCCATTTCATGGTTCTTTTGATCCTGCATGCCCTTTCTCATGCATTCCACAATGTCTTAAGTCTTCTCCTAAGCAAGATCATGCTACTACTTACACTATTGAGCTTATTGACAATCAAAATAACCTTACTACACTTGAATTTTCCAAAGATGATACTTCCATTAAGGTTGGTCAAAATGGTTTTGTTACTTCCAATATTAAGCCTATTAAAAATCAAGAGAAAAATTATGCACTTATGCTATCCAAAGATCCTTGTCAAGATCAAAGTCTTCCATCTTCTTGTTCTACCACTCCATGTTCGCTTCCTCTTTCTACTATTCCTAAGTCTTTGCAAGCTTTGAACAATCCTATCAAAGAAGGTTCTCATATTCAAGATGTCCATGATTCTATTGAAAATTCTAATGCTCACTCTAAAGATGCCGATATCCTTGGTTGTCATATAGATGTTGATGAATTTATTGATTATCCTTTTGTATCTTCCATGTCCATCCTTGGACCTCCTCCACCAATACTAAGGGCTTCATGTCTTCCTTCCATCTTGGGCCCCTATGTCCCTTCACTTTCCCCTCCTAACTCTCCTAATTCACCATCCATCTTGGGTCCTTACATCCCTCCATCTCCCATCTTTCCTCAAGATCAACATAGATGCATACCCTTGAATCCTTTTCATCCACCCACCCATCTAAACCAGTCATATCCTCCTTCTTCCACAAGTCCCAAGTTCTTTGGAAGTAACTTGAATGTTCAATACAAGAAAAAGAAGCAATACAAGAATCCATCAAAAAAATAAGATCACCATGTCTCCTCTAATCGACATGGAGGCATCAAGTCAAAAGAGATATCTAAGAAAAAAACTACAAGACAAGTATGGGTTCCAAAATTCATCATTAAAGATATTCTCTCTAGATCATCAAAAAGAAATGAAAAGCCTACAACTATATGGATTCCAAAGTCTCTCTTGAAAGATTCTAGTGTTGAGAAAAAAGTGAAGTTGACATTCAAGCTTCCAAAGACTTCCACTTCATCTTCTTCCAAAAATATTCTTCCATTCCATGCGTCTAAACCACAACCTTTTCTATCCATTCGCCATATTCCTTGACGTATTTTTTCATTCACATTTCCTCCATCCTCTCTCCACCCTTCAAGGTGTGTGTTGATGTTGATCGTGCCTTCCTTTCCATATACCCTTTCACAATCCTTCCATTCATTATCCTTCTACCTTATATCCATTTTCCTCATTTGCCTATTCCTCCTATCTTCCAACCTCACTCACTTTACATAAAACCTTATCCTCCATTTTTATCTTCCATCTCCCATTCCCTATTAACATCTTTGAGCATATCATTTTGAATCCTTGGCATGTCATGGTTTATCCTTTCAAGGAGCATTATCTAAAAATCTTGCCTTCTTCCAAAAACAAAAAAGAAGAAAAAAAAAATGAAAAATGTGCCTTGGTGAAAACCTGGAAACAGACACCTTGGTAGCAAAAGTAAAGAGAAATAAATTTGTCTTATGGTGAAAACAACTCCCTTGTGGCACCTGAAATAAGTACCATGATGAAAACCTGGCAATCAGGCATCATGCGTAGTTCTTCTACATATTTCATCCATTCCATCTTCTCTCTTTGATCTTGACAATGTTGATCTATACACGAACATTTGGCTATCTTATGAGCTATTTTATGATGATCTTGCTTTCACTCCCTTCTTATTTAGCCTTCATATTTATTTTTTGAGTTGTCTTATAATGATCTTTCTTTCATTCCTTCCATGTTTAGCCTTCATATCCATCTTCCTCTATTCATTTTTGCCTATCACTATCCATTTCCCCTTTGGTCTTGATCTAATAAAAAAAGAAAGAAAGAGTAAAACACAATGCTATGAAACCTCTTGACATGTCTACTCCTCTGGACTACATCCTTTCCATCTTTGGCATTACGCTTTTGTGACTTATCCTATGGTGGCCTTTCATTGCTTGTCCAAATGTGCTTTACATGACAATTTTTCCCTAGCTTGGGTACCCTTGAGGAGTTTTCCCTTGACGATTTCTTCCCTTCATTCTCTTGTCTTCCATCTCTTCCACTAGCTTGCTAAACCCTTTTGTTCTCCACCTTGCTAGACATTGGGACTACACAATATGATCTTGCTTGAGAGTTTGCAATGGAGAAAGATGCAATCAAGTTTACTAAGAATTGTCAGAAGTGTTAGATACATGGTAACTTAATTCCTGCTCCAGGGAGAGATCTAATTCCCTTTACTACACAATGGCCTTTTCACCAATGGGCATTTGATCTTATAGGAGTTATACATCCTCATTCTTCTAATGGACATACCCATATAATCACAACTACAGATTATTTTACAAAATGGGTAGAAGCAGTCCCTTTGACACAAGCAACTAGAAAACAAATATCTATGTTCATATTGAACTATATCATATGCAGATATGGGATACCTCATTCCATAATCACAGATAATAGTGGACAATTCAAAAATAAAGACCTAGATGATTTATGTGCTAAATTCAAGATTACACAACATTGGTCTTCTATCTACTATCCTCAAGGGAATGGACAAGCAAAGGCTTCTAAAAAGAATCTATTGAAAATCTTGCACCATACAATTAATAAAATAGGAAGAGACTAGCATCTCATGATTAATCTAGCTCTCTAGGCCTATAGAACAAGTATCAGAATGCCCACTGGGGCTACACCTTTCGCTTTAGTTTATGGGTCTGAAGCGGTACTACCTATTGAGGTTGAAATCCCATCACTAAGAATTAGAATGCATGGTCTAGTAACTGATGATGACTACAGAGTGTCTAGGTTGCAAGAGCTTGAACTACTAGATGAGCACAGACAAGCAGCGTATGATCATCTCAGAGTATATCAGAAGAGAATGTCTAGAGGTTACAACAAGAAAGTCAGACACAAAGAATTTCAGGTTGGTGATCTAGTCTTGAGAGAGAATCCAAAAAATCAATCAAATCAAAAATGCAAGGGGAAATTTGAACCCAACTGGCTGGGTCCCATTTTTATCACTGCTACTTTTGGCTCTGGTGCCTATCAACTCTCAATGACTGAAGGAAAATAGCTCTGAGAACCAATCAACATTCTCCATCTGAAGAAATTCTACGCCTAAGGCATTCAGTCTATGGTAAAATATCTTGAAAAAATTATAAAAATTGGAAAAAGTCCTTAAAAAATGAACATCTTGGTGAAAACCTAGCAATGGGAGCCTTGATGATTCACAAAAAAAGTAAAAAATATCAAAAGTACAAAAAAAATTTGAAAACATGAAAAATACAAAAAAAATGAGAAAAAGAAAAAGTGCCTTGGTGAAAACTTGGAAACAGGCGCCTTGGTAGAAAAAATAGAATCTCTACCAAGATGGTGAAAACCTGGCAAATAGGCACCACTTGTTCAAAAAATGCTCCATCTATCAGCGCAATCTTGGTCTTTCCCAGCTTTTAGTCTTGCTTTAGTTTGTACATATTTTCTAATTTGTTTCAGCATTCATATTTTCAATAAGTCAGTTTGTACACCAATTGGCTCAAGCGTCTGTATCCTATCAATGTTCAAACATGGGGGCAATCAATGTCATATCCTATGGTCTCCAATATACTTTAGATGTGTCATATCTAGTCAGAGTCCTTTGAAGCTTCATCCGAGTCAGTTAGTTAGTCTCATCTCTAGAAAGGATTTTGCATCTACAACAACGCAATCAAACACAAACTAAAAATAATCTATGCTTTTTACATGCTTTTATCTCCTTGTATGCTTACTGATTCACAATGAGATTTTTTCATATTGTGTCCCTTCAAGCTCTTCAATGATGTCCTTTACAGGATTTAGAGAGTGATGACTGGGGGTATAATCTTTTTTTTGTCTTCTGCTTGTATGTGAAAATCTATCAAATTTGGAAATTCTGGATTGAAATGGTGTCCGTCGGTAAGAGCCTCTACCTCGAATTGGATGGCCATGTGTACCTTGACCATTGATACCTGGAAAATTCAAGGAAGTTTGATCTAACTATTATCTTTTTTTTTAGTGAGTTCTTTCTCCTATTGTGAAACATGATCTTACCTAAGGATGTGAATGATAAAGGGTCACTATGGGTAATTCACATTGGATTTTGAATGACCTCTTGATTGCTTGATGTGTTTGAAATGCAAGGTGTATTCAGGTCATCATGATGTTTATGTTTTGATGCTTATACAAATTTCTATATCAAAATGGACATGATATTCAGGTCATCCTGACGTTTATGCATTGGTGCTTATATCTAATCCGACATTCCGAAAATAAAATCAATATTCATATATCCATGGTTTCCTAATTAGTGGGTGTTGTATTGATTCTTGCGCATACAAATCAATATTCATATATCTATGGTTTCATCACTAGTGGGCATTGTATTGATTTATCCGGTTACCTAAAAATTCAATGATGAGAATGACCGACAAATGATCAGTGACTAGGTCCTAGGTCTTAGGTTGCATTTCATTCTGCATGTCTCTTTGCATTTTGCATATTTTCATGATCTCACAATGGTTGGCTAAACTTCAATGCTTAAACGATTCTTCAAATCGCATCTTCAAATCTAACAAGAGTTGAATCTCACATGAAGGTTTTTTTAATGAAATAGCAAGTAGAATCCTTTTTCGGGATCAAAATCAAAATCTGAGATCATTCATATTATTAACTACTTGCATAATCAACCTTCAATCATTAGAAGAATCCAGAATTCAACTTAACTAATTATCTTACATCAAACTATCAAATTTTCAACTTGGTTAACCATGGTCAACTCATGGTCAAACTTGGTCTTTTGGACCTCCCAATGATGCAAAATGTGTTCTCGAATGTGTATAACTGCTTCTCAAATCAATTAACATGCTTCTAAACTATTCAACACTGACTTCTCTTGTCAGATTTCAATTTTAATCTTGAAGGGGGCATGGTATTGCACATCATTCAAAGTCTGTAAATTTGGAATCATAGCTTTCCTCAATAATCAAGACAACAACCATGTCCAATTAATGATTCATCAAAAAAACCTCATCGCTTGGGGCAAATCAATCATCACTTAGGGCATATTAGATTCATCGAGATCCATATCAATCTAGTATTCTCTTAGTCTTGTAAATTGTATCAGTTTTTGCAACTATCGGTTCAATTGTGTTATTTCCTTGGTTCTTCAGAAACTGAAGGGTTCGGATGTGATACCAATGTGATTCAATATAAGGACAATCAGGTCTGGAATTGGTCACTCACTTTTTTGCAATCATAAGGTTCAGAATCAGGCGCTTTGACACTTTTTCACAATCATCGGTTCATTTGCTGTTATAGTTAACATTATATTTGGTCATTCAGGACCTAATATCTTCAAATCTTTCAATCAATTTTTGTTTCATATCAATTTCAGTTTCAAACATCAAGTTTCAATATCATACATAGACTATCCTTGAACCACTGCACTTCACACAATCATTCAAAGAGGGGCAAAATGTAATACCCCAAAAATGGGCTATAGGTTCATTAACCTCCTACATCAACATATCGAACAAAATCGACATCAAAGTCCTAACCAAAGGCACATCTAAACATCATCGAATCCTAATTGATTATCTCAAATTCTGCATCAAGGAATATTCCTAGTAATATTCCTAATCATCATAATTATCTTTGATTTAATGATTATTTGGCGATAAATCCTATTTATCCTAAAGTTTGATTAATTGAATATTCTCAATATTTAATTAATTAGATTTAATTCTACCACTTAATTGTTTAATTGAAGTTAATTCTATTTATTCCTAAATTGTATTATTTAATTTTGACAATAAATCCAAAATCCTATGAATAATTGATTAAATTCTTATTTAATTAATTAAAGCAAGTTGTCAATTTTTAATAATATTGTTTTTGAATAAAAGTTTGAAAAATGATTGATTAATCCATAAATCAATTGTTTTATTTTTCAAAATCAATTAAGTTGGAAATAAATCACTTTATTATTAAATTAATTCATAAATAAAACATGCACAATCAAGAAAAGCAAACAACTATCAATTATTAATTAAAGCTAAACTCTATTTTGAGTTGAACTCTGCTTTTGCATGTTTTTGTGAGTTAAATATCCTTTATTTAAAAATAACTCAAAAATCAACCTGAGTTGTTTGAGTGATTTATGGCTTTCTTTCATGCACCTCCAAAGCCCTAGATTTCTATAAATTAAGGCTTCAGCTCTTCATTATCAATCAATCCATCCACGGATTGCACACTCACGCTACCGAATTGGAGACTGAAGAATCGATCTTGAGAATTCGAGTTGTTGTGAGATTTTCATTTTTTTTGCATAGTATCCATATCATTTAGAATATCATTGTTAGATCATTTTAGCATATCAATTTTCATATTAGCATAGATCTATATCAAATTTTCATTATCATAATTGCATAGAAAAACCAAAAAAATAGATTACTTTGCATACATTCCATATCCATCTTTTGCATTCAAATCCTTCATTTAGGTGTCGTCAAGGTCACTAATCTTAGTCCAATCTGAGAATACATACTCGCATCTACTAGAAGGCAGTAAATCACCTGGTTAGTTTAGTTTTTCATTACTTGCACGATTTTGATTTCAAGCTAACCTCTAATGTTTTACTGAAGTGTTGTGTCTACAAATCAGGTACAAAATTCACACACACAAGTGGATGTTCTCATCATATGACTAGAGATGTGGATAAATTTCTTGAACTTAATAGATATGATGGAGGAAAAGTTAGAGTTGGAAATAATGTACCATGTCAGATTAAGGGAAAAGGATCTATTACACTTGATGGAAAGACTCACACTGAAGATGTTTACTTTGTTGATAGATTGAAACATAATCTTTTGAGTGTTGGACAACTTATGGACAAAGGATACAAGTTATACTTCATGGAGAAGACTTGTGTTATTAAAGATAGTGATGGCAAATTGATTGGAACAATAATAAAGACAAAAGGTAATGTATTTTAGTTGACACCTACTCAAATGACATGTTTGATTGCTAAAGTGGATGAAAGTTGGCAATGGCATAAGAGATTTTGTCATATCAACTTTGATAACATTGTGAAGATCAATTCATCTAATGCAGTTAGAGACTTTCCTAAGATTTTGAAGCCTACTAACATGGTTTGCAAGGAATGTGCTATGACTAAATAGAGATAGAATTAATTTCCTTTAGAGAAGATTGAATGGGGGAGACATGAGTATAAGAGTGAGCACATGTAGATGAAGAAGAAATATATTGATAAATATCAATGGGGGAGATTATTGAACCATAATGACAAGATGGGACAAGATGGTTTTTCATCTATGTTGCCATCAATGTGAAAGGGGGAGATTGTTAGCATAGATATTAATGAATATTGTTAGCAAGGCAGATTAGATGTTGATTATAGATGATTTAGTTCTTATATGTTACATTCATGACTGGGTTTTTCATTGATGTCAACATATATTCTTTCTAGAAAGAGTTAACAGGGTTACAAGCACAATTTTGTTTGGCGAGGTTTTATACTGATGAATTGAGTTTTGAAAAGATTTATTAGAATCCAAGAACATTTTTTGATGATGTGGTTGCAAGAGCAAAAAAATTTATGAAGATATGTTAGAGTTATGCAAAGTTTACTGAAGATAATTCACAGTGAGAGTTTCTAGGAACTGGTGACAGTTATTCAAGATTTATTATTTTGGCGAGGTTGAAGCTAGTTTAGAGAGGTTGTTTTTGTGTTGAAGACATGTTCAAGATGCTTGGATCAACATGACATAATCTACTTTTCATTCTGTGAAGACTTGTAGACAATGTGAAGCCTGTTACTTCTTTGGGAGCCAACTACAGATTAATATTCTTATGGAAATGTTTAGATGTAATGAAACATGTATTGTAAATTCTTATTGATGTCATATATTATTAATTGTAAATTTAGAAAGCCTTTTGGCCAAATCAATAATCATTAGGACTTGGTATAAAGGAAAGGAATTTTAATTGGATGTAAAAAGGTATCATGCGGTCATGAGATATTGTGTGAGATTTGAATGTGAAATCTTTATGATCATAGCAGAAAATGATGTTGTTAGTATGTTGAGGACTTCAAAGGAATTGTATGGGAAAAGAGATTTTTTGTTTTAGTCAGTTCACCCATGGATGTGTTATCCTAAAGATTATTTAGTGAAGAAAGTCTTGAAACAATTTGGATAGTGGGTTCAGTTGTCTTTGTTGTGTTTCTCATCAATTCCTCACAAGGTTGGGATCTTTTAGGAGGGATCCAAAGTATCCTCACAAGGTCTCATATGTAGTGATTGCATTATAAAAGACTTATAACATGGTCTATCTTTTCACAAGGAACTATTATATTATTACATCATCTTGTGGTCATCATTCCCACTAGGGTTTTCCCTCTAATCAAGGGTTTCCCTAGTTAACAAATCTAGTATTATTGTGTATGTTTATTATCTTGTGGTTACTGAAGTTATTGATAACAAGTTTAAGATTTAATAGAGTTCAATTTAAGTTAATTATGTTAGGAATGAATGCTGAATATATCCTATGGGGTAGTATTCAGAGCCATCTTGTAGCAGTTGTATGTTGCATTCATCATTGTGGTTGTCATTGATGTCAACATAATGATCTACTGGAGATCAGCAGAGAAGTAGACAGTGTTTGAATTAGCACACATGGAGTATTGAAGATCAAGATATGAGGAGTTGAGGACTTACTCTACATTATGTCATGAGATCTTGGTCAAGAGCACGTATCAAAATTCAATTATTCATGGTAGTTATGTGTAATTCAGTGGAACCAATATTCAGGCAATGTTCTTGAGAAGCAGCTTGTGGTAACTAGATGATATCTCCTAATCAGGATAGAATCTAGGCATGAAAATTTGAATAGTTGATGAAGACATTATGATAGTGACATGGACATGAAAATATCATCAGAGGTCGTACGAGTGAAGAATTATTTTGTTTGGAAGCCGATATTTTTTATGTAATTATGAAATGTTTTGTAACATGTGAAGGTTTATATATTTTTGTAATTGGTTAAACCTTATTGGCTAGCTCATTTATAATTATTTGAGTGTGGTATAAAGGAATGAGTTTTTTCCTTTATTTTAGTAAGAATGTATGTAATGAATTATAGAATTGAGCAATATATGTTGTAAGAGGATATGGAAATTGCAAAGATCTGATATTGAGATCTAGTGAAGCAGTTGGTGCGGTTTGGCACAAACAAAGGAGAAAATTTAAGTTTCTGAGATTAGTAATTATTTGGCATTATTTTGTTTGAGTAATACAAAGATTAGTTGGATAGTGTGTTCAGTGATCTTTCCCTTGAAGCTATTTGGACAGTGGGTCCTTCTGTCTTCCATAACTCCTAACAGGGTTAGAATATTTTAATAGGGATTCAAAGTCTCCTAATAGGGACTCATATGTACTGAATGTATTTCATAAGACTCTTAACAAAGTCTATACTCTCACAAGAAATTTTTATATTGGTACATCTTTTGTGGGCATCATTCCCACCGGGGTTTACTCTTTGATCAAGAGGTTCCCTAGTCAACATATCTTGTGTTATTGTGTTGCTATGTATATTTATCTTTCTATGGTTGTTGCTTACATTGATTACATGGTTGAAATATATCAATGGTGATAAAATTTGTATTTATTTGATAAATGATTCACCCCCCCCCCCCTATCAGTTATCTTGGTGGACTTTACTTTCTAACAATTGGTATTGTTATACACTAAGTTTGTGCCTTTGTCTCAAGCTCTCATACTCTTGATAACCTAGTATAACATGGTAATCATCTCCAGGTTGTGGGACCTATGCTAATTGAGATGAGACCTCTAGGTTCTAGGCTGGTTCCTCTTGGATAATCACCCTAATTTACTTCTAGACATGAAAAGTAAAATTTTTGAGGGAAAGGGATAGGAGCACTTGAAAGGGAAATGACTTGAAAGAAAACTACCTACTAGGTGTTACACCAAAATTAGGGTTTAGATTTCAGTATAGAGGAATGGAATCAATGAAAGGCTTAGGTCTAGTAGGTCACAACTTACTGAATAGGCTTGCATAAGTGTTTCATAAGAAGGCCTGAACATAAGACAAAACTTGTGACCTGCAAGCAGACATTCACTTCTGCAACTCAGTGTAGGATTGAGACAAGACTATTAGGGGGCTGAAGTATACCCACAAAAGCATCTAAATCAAATCAAACACAATAACACACAAAATTGTAGAAAGCAAGAGGGATCAGGAACCCTAAGATATCACTGAAAACATCATATACTTTAATACAATAAGAGATAATTCAAACAAGGAAGCATAGGGACATGAATGATTGTCACAAAATACCTCTGCAATATTTTAATTATCAATGGGAGAAATACAATTGTATAAGCCAGAGGGTAGAGATGATACCACAGATGACCCTTAAGAAAATATGAATTTCTTCTACAAATTGTCCAACTCTCCGCTCAAAAGCTCCAAAAATACAATATATACATCCTTCCTTGCAGATAGGCAAGGGTCAAAAATCTAACTAGGGTTAGAGAATTTTTGCATTAAAATAATGATGAACCCTAGTTCGATCAAGTTTGATCATAATTAATTCTCTGCAACATCATAGCCGATCAGATATTTGATTTTACATGTTCATCCCTGTACCTCACAATCAGCCTGCAGATAAGCAACCCGAACTCATCTACCTCTTTGCACAAAGTCTCACCATGAATGCTCTAATTTGGTACTCTCATAAAACAATAAATGACCAAAGACGGTTGCCCAGACGCCTATCATCTTCTTCTCCAACTGCAATCATCCTTGAAACATAAATTTTTAGCTACCCATTTTGTCGCAATCGACCATTGGATCAAAACCTAGCAAAAACCTTGCAGAGAAATATTCAAAATTTGAATATTAACGGCTAACCGGGTGGCACCACACTTTTCTTCTATTGAAAACCATCATTTAAATCTCAATCTCCTTTTAAAACCTGACCGTTAGATCTTATTTACCCAAGAACCATTCATCTGCAGAGTTAACCTCAAGTCCACCTTAGGTTATCTTTTTCCTTTCGGTCGTAGAATTGCTAATTGCTTTAACTAACCCTGGTTAAGTCTAGCAAACATGAAAAAGCTCTTTAGTTACAAATTCATAGAATACCCTTAACCCTAGGCCCAGAACTACCACATGTCATTCTTTTATTCACCCTTGACTGCTCTATAGGCATACACCTCGGCAAGTTCTGACATGGTCCCATTGCAACTTAGATCCCAATCTAATGGTGGGTGCATGATCTTATATGTCAAAAAGATTCCTTGCACCTTTACGCCACCTGTAGATCTTTATTAGACCAGGACCCCTCTCACAAATGGACCCACTAAAAATCTAGTCATCACCACACAGACCAATAGAAAATGAGGATATCAGCAAGAAAGGACCCACCTGACAAAGCCAGGAGATACAGCAAGATCAATGGTGGGTGCATGATCACATGTGTCATAAAAACTCCTTGCGGACATGTGCCAGTCGTCAATCCTCTATAGATGTCAGAACCTTTGAACATTGGAAACCTAGTCCCACTGACACATTGTTGAATCACTACCATGTGGACCAATGAGAAGCCATTGTTTGTGTACACGTAGCAATGGACCTGCCAGGCATGAAGAGTTATGTCACCAAGGAGAATCAATAGTTGTCTTATAATTGCATACCTCTGACACATTTCATGAGAACACACACTAGCCATAGATCTCCAATCTTCTCACATCCCTTGGCCCACTGACAAGAATACAAGTCATCATCCCTAGACCAATAAAAAGCCTTACACCTCAGCAATATCTGACAACGGACCCACCTGACAGAACCTTGGAAACAAGCAAGATCAACGGTTGTTGCATGATCACAAGGAATATTTCGGGCCCTTGTGATCATGTGACTATCATTGGATTGAAAGGAAAGGAAGCCCAATAGGCCCCTACTGACCTGTCTCCACATCACCGCCAATTAAATGCCGCCAAATCAGATGAGGTGGCACTAGTCCCACTGACAAGATACTACACTGGAGGAAAAGGAAGATTGACGATCGTCACAAGATCTCATGGAATATTTTGAGGCCATGAGATCATGCGACAACCATAGATCTTAGAATCTTGACTTGGCCATTGAACCAAGACTGCCAACCGAAATGGTAACTGTTCACTGAATCACAAAGTGTTAAGGGGTTAACCGTCGGGAATTGGAGATTTGGCAACTGAAGGATTTTTTAAAACACACATGCAAAATGAAGGGACTTAAGTGGCCGAGATAAAGTAACATAAAAATAGAACTGACCTAGGGCCTCTTAGGTTTTTTGAACACCAACAGCTTGTTTATGAATTTTTACTTGCAGACCAAAGAGTTAAAAAAATTGCAGAGGCCAGGAAATGAGAGGTAAATTCATAAAAATTTCAGGGATGCCTGGCAAGGGAAAAAATAGAGACTTGGGGATGGATTTTAGCCAATTGCATGCACAGGAAAAAATAGGGTAACAGGTATTAGAGTAGCAGGTCCTTGAAGGAAAATTTTAACAAATTATGGAGATCAATGGTGAATCATTTTAGGAAAGAAATCCCTAACTATTTTATGATAGATGGAAAGAAAATATGAAGACACATTCGCTATGTTTAGGACCAGGGTACTGGTTAATCATAAAGAATGTGAAGACTATCATTAAAGAAGACAAAATTGAAGAATGTACTAATGAGGAAAGAGATATGTTCATGTGTAAGATACTTGCCAGAGAAGCACTCTTGTCAGCCCTTCCAAAAAATGAATACAATCAGGTAAAATATCTAAGGACATCTCATAAAATTTGGTTAGCTTTACACTCTACTTTTGAAGGTGATGTACATGCAAAAAGAGTAAGATATAATTGGATATGTGCATTTGAAGATATAAGAATGATGGATGATGAATCTTTTAGAAGTTATATTGGTAGAATGTCAAAGATTGTTGCAGGTATCAAGTCTTGTGAAGGAAATAAGACATAGAATGAAGTAATATGGAATATTCTAAAGACATCAAATCTTGTATTTAAGCATACAGTGCAGATGATTAAACATGTTATACCTTGTACTGAGAACTTTACCAGAGAACCTCTTCTTGGAAGACTAGAAGCAACAAAGATAAGCTTGAGACAGTCGGGAGATCTACCTAGAATTGAGCAACATTCAACGCACTTAGTGTTCACCCTACCTTGTCAAAAAGAATTAGTGTAAGTGGAGAATATACTAGTAGCAACAGATCCAAGACCGAAGAAGATAGAAAGATTGAGGAAGGAATTGCCTTTCTTGTGAAAAGAGAACCAGAAGGTAAGAAAACCTTTAAATGTTGGACTTGTCAAGAATATGGTCATTTTTCATCTAAATGTCCTAAGAGAGTAAAGAAATATAAGAAAAAATTTAAAACCTAGAAGATCTAAAGAATGTTACTATGCTAATGATGAAGAATTTGAGGTTATTATTGAGAAATCCCTAAGTGAAAGTGATAATGAGAATGATGATATAGGATTTGTAGCAATAAAAGAAGAAAACTCTGAAACTGAAGTTAGAGAAGAAAAAGATTTAGTTTCCCAAGTAGAAAAGAGAACTAATTGGATTATAGATAGTGGTTGTTCACATCATATGACTAGTGACATGAATAAGTTTATAAAGTTTAACAACTATGATGAAGGAATTGTTAGAGTTGGAAACAATGCACCTTGCTTGATAAAAGGAATAGGATATATTACTCTTGATGGAAAGACTAACACTGATGATGTTTATTTTGTGGATGGATTGAAACATAATATTTTGAGTGTTGGATAGTTAGTTGATAAGGGATATCAAGTTTGGTTTACTAAGAAAACTTGTGTGATCAAGGATAAGGATGGTAATTTGATTGGAACTGAATCAAGAACCAGAGGTAATGTATTTCAATTGAACCCTATAGAGATGACATGTTTGATTACTATAATTGATGATAGTTGGTTATGGCACAGAAGGTTTTGTCATATAAACTTTGATAACATTGTGAAAGTAAGTACTACACTTGCAGTAAGAGATTTGCCTAAGATTATGAAACCTACTAACATGATTTGCAAAGAATGTGTTATGGCTAAGCAGAAGAGAAGTTAATTTCCCATTAAGAAGTTCACATTAGAAGAGAATTTGGAAATTCATGTTTATACATATTTGAGTGGTCCCACAAGGACTAGAGGATTCTATAGTGAAAGGTATTTTATGATTCTTGTTGATGATTTTACAAGAATGATGTGGTATTTTATGGTGAAAGTTGAGAATGAATTTGGAATGAAGATTAAATGTTTAAGATCAGATAGAGGTGGAGAATTTACTTCAAAGGAATTTAACACTTTTTGTGAAGTGAATGGTATTAAGAGATAATTTTCAGCCCCTAGAACACCTAAAAAAATTGGTATTGTATAAAGAAGGAATAGACTAGTAACTAAAGAAGAAAGAGCTATGTTATTTGAAAATGACTTGTCAAAAACATTCTGGAGAGAAGCAGTGACTACATCAGTATATACAATGAATGAAGTACAGATCAGAGTAGACACAGAAAAGACACCTTATGAATTGTGGTTTGGACATGCACCATTAGTTAAGTATTTCAAAATTTTTGGAAGTAAATGTTATATTAAGAGAGATGATGACATTGGAAAGTTTGACCCTAGAAGTGATGAAGGTATATTTCTTGGTTATTCATTGAAAATAAAAGCTTACAGATGTTTCAATAAAAGAACTAAAACTATTGTTGAGAGCGCAAATGTTAAAGTTGATGAAAAGTTCAAAATTCAGGAAAGAATGCTTGATTTTGAATCAGATGAATGAACCCATCCTAGAATTGATCAAGAAAATGTTGAATTATTTTATAAAACTGACAGTGATTTGTAGAATGAAAGTCACATTGAGGAAATCAGAGAAGAACCTAGAGAAAAATATAGAGTTGAAGCAAGAACTAGGACAGTGACACCTAACAGGAATCTAGCAAGAAATCATCCTGTTGATCAAATTATTGGGAGCATAGAAAAAGGAGTTCTGACATGGAATAAGGTACAAAAATAACTATGTTTAATTTCTCAAATTGAACCTAAATCTACTGATGAAGCTTGTAAAGATGAATATTGGATTAAAGCAATGAAGGAAGAACTAGATCAAATTGAAAAGAACAAGACTTGGGAGTTGGTCCCTAGACCTAAGGATAAGAATGTTATAGGAACTAAATGGGTATTCTAGAACAAGATGAATGAACAAGGAGAAGTTGTAAGGAACAAAGCAAGATTGGTATGTAAAGGATACTCATAGCAAGAAGGAATTTATTATGAAGAGACTTTTGTACCTGTTGCAAGAATTGAAGTAGTAAGAATGTTTTTGGCTTATGCAGCTTATAAGAAATTCAAAGTATATCAGATGGATGTGAAGTCATCATTTCTGAATGGAGAATTAGAAAAAGAAGTCTACACTGAGAAGCTTGAAGGTTTTCCCTTAACTCCTGAAGGAGACATGGTATGTAAACTGAAAAAAGATTTATATGGACTTAAATAAGCACCTAGAACTTGGTATGCATGACTAGATAAGTATTTGATAAAATTGAGATTTTCTAAAGGCACAACAGATAGTAATTTATATCTGAAAGAAATTGAGAATGGTTTGTTGATTGTAGTTATTTTTTTTTATGATATTATCTTTGGTGGAGAAGATGAAACTAGTGATAAATTTGTAGATGAAATGAAGATTGAATTTGAAATGAGCATGATTGGTGAGATGAAATATTTCTTAGGATTGTAGATAACACAGAACAATGATGGTATTTGCTTATCTCAAACAAAGTATCTGAATGACTTATTGAAGAGATTTGGAATGGAAAATTGTAAGCTAGTTGGCACACCTATGGTAACTACTCATAAGTTATCTAGCACATATAAAACTCATGTAGTTGAACAAAAGAAGTACAGATCTATGATTGGAGGATTTCAATATTTAACTCACACAAGACCAGACATATCACATGTGGTTGGAATTGCTACAAGATTTCAAGATAATCTTAAAGAGTCACATTATGCAGCAGTAAAAAGAATACTAAGGTACTTGAAAGGCACAATTGAATATGGATTACGGTATGAAAAATTTGATGATTTTACCCTATGTGCATATACAGATGCAGATTGGGGAGGTAGTGTTGATGAAAAAAAGAGTACAAGTGGTGGATCATTTTTTCTTGGAGGAAGATTGGTTTGTTGGCAAAGCAAGAAATAGAATTGTATTTCACAAAGCAAAGTAGAAGCAAAATATGTAGCAGCAGCAAACAATTGTAATTAGATAATATGGATGAAAAAAATGTTGAAGGATATTGGAATTAAATTTGATGAGCCTATTGTTATACACTGTGACAACACCAGTACAGTAAGTATGTCTAAGAATCATGTATTGCATTCTAAGACAAAGCATATAGAAATAAAGTATCATGTTGTAAGAGAGAAAGTTGTAGAAAAAGAAGTTAGACTTGAGTATATAAGTACAAAAGAGAAGATTGCAGATATATTTACAAAGCCCTTACCTAAAGACACATTTGAGTATTTGAGAGGTATGCTTGGGGTTATGCCTCAGCCTACTTTTGAGAAGTGATGCAAATTGTTTCATCAATCCAGTGGTATATGAGCTCTATTTTTTTGGACTGGATGTTAGTACTTCCTCTATGGGGGAGTATGTGTATTTTGAGCTGAGTCATGAAGGACTCTAGTGAATGTATTTCCTAAAAAGTGTCTTTTGACATTTGAATTGACATATCGATGTTTACTTTTGTCATTGATTTCAATGGGGGAGAAGTATACATGAAAAAAAAAATATGAAAAATCATCTATGAGGAGAAGGATATTAAAAAAGAGAACACAAGAAAAGAATAAAAAGAGAGAGAAGGATACAAACATCTGTTGGAGGAGATGAAGCAATATAAAATGAAAAACCTAAAATATTTTATTGATGAAAAGGATGTGAAGATATTGATTGATTTGATTAATGAAGAGGATTTGAAAATATCTCAGAGCAGTAGCGTTGCAGTTTGGTATTTATGGAACTTGGATATTTTTTCATCTATGTTGCCATCAATGCCAATGAGGGAGATTGTTAGGAATGAATATTGAATATATCCTATGGGGGAGTATTTGGAGCCATTCTTTAGTAGTTTTATATTGCATTCATGATTGTGGTTGTCATTGATGTCAACACAGTGATCTACTAGAGATCAGCAAAGAAGCAGATAGTGTTTGAATTAGCACATGTGGAGTATTGAAGATCAAGCTATGTAGAGTTGAGGACTTACTCTAAATTATGTATTGAGATCATGGTCAAGACCACATAGAAAAATTCAATTATTCATGACAGTTATGTGTAATTTAGTGGAAGCAATATTTAGGCAATGTTCCTAAGAAGTGGCTTGTGGTAACTGGATGATATCTCCTAATCGGGATAGAATTTAGGCATGCAAATTTGATCAGTTGATGAAGACATTATGATAGTGATGTGGACATGATAGCATGGTTAGAGATCACATGAGTGAAGAATTATTTTGTTTGGAAGCTGACAATTTTTATGTAATTGTGAAATATTGTGTAACGTGTGAAGGTTTATATTTTGTAATTGGTTAAACCTTTTTGGCTGACTCATTTGTAATTATTTGAGTGTGGCATAAAGGAAGGAATGTTTTCCTTTATTTTAGTAAGAATGTATGTAAGGAATTACAGAATTGAGCAATATATGTTGTAAGAGGATATGCGAATTGCAGAGATCTAATATTGAGATCTAGTGAAGCAGTTGGTGCGGTTTGGCATAGACAACAGAGCAAAGATAAGTTGCTGAGATCAATAATTATTTGGTATTATTATGTTTGAGTAATAGAGAGATCATTTGGATAGTGTGTTCAATGATCTTTCCCTTGAAGTTATTTGGACAGTGGGTCCTTCTGTCTTCCATAACTCCTAACAGGGTTAGAATATTTTAACAAGGATTCAAAGTCTCCTAACAGGGACTCATATGTGCTGAATGCATTTCATAAGGCTCTTAATAGAGTCTATCCTCTCACAAGGAATTTTTATATTGGTACATCTTTTGTGGGCATCATTTCCACCATGGTTTACTCTCTGATCAAGAGGTTCCCTAGTCAACATATCTTGTGTAATTGTGTTGTTGTATAGGTTTATCTTTCTATGGTTGTTGCTTACATTGATTACATGGTTGAAATCTGTTAATGGTGATAAAAGTTGTATTTATCTGATAACTGATTCACCCCCTGCCTCTCAATTATCTTGGTGGACTTTACTTTCTAACAAATTAAGTTCAAAACTAATTCACCCCCCCTCTCAGTTGTGTTGGTGGACTTTACTTTCTAAAAAATAATCAGCTAAGATGTGAGCACAGAACAACAGCCCATCCTAACTACCCAACAAAACTAATATAGTTTCCACATTTGTCATGGGTATCCACTCATAGCCATCTTCAAATGTCTATATTAACTTATGTTTATTATTTCACCTATCCATCATAAATAATACATATATGTATTGCCTATAAATTTAGCTGAATGAAAATAGAATAATAGAGCTCAATTTTGGGTTTCTCCTCTGTGCCCTCTTTTATAACTTAGTATTAGAGTTGAAGGTTTATCATTTTCTTCTTTGTTTGCAACTTTTAGTGTGAAGAAGCTTGAGGTGCGGAAATAAGAGAGAGAGTTGTGCATGGGTCATAACAGCCAGATTGATATTGTCAAATTAAAAAGAGAAGATCACAGAAAATTTCAAAGTTGCTATGAACAAGATATTGTTTTGTTTGTGTGTTTTCACATGATATCATTATTTTTTAATCTGCATGTTAGGATAGAATTGAAGAAGCTTCCAATCAAAGATAGATGAGTTCTAGTAGCTACTAAGGAAGATATGAGATCATAAAAAAGCTCTCTCAAGCTATTTGGGTTTTATGGGCTTATTTTTAGCTATTATTTATAGGTTTTTGTGGGAGTTGAATTTCTTGATATATGTTGTGTACAAGCTATGATATGTGGTTTCATAATTTGACAAGGAAAATATGGTGACAGATATAGTCTGTGAGTTTTTTGGCTTGCATATTTGTATGCTAGGTGAGGCATATAAGCTTGGTCTGTAAATGGATAAATTTTGTTGTTTGAGTTGAAGAAGGTTGTTGGTTGTTCAAACATACCTCTCAAGAATTTTTTGTTTTAATTTAGTGAAGTTATTGATAGTATTATGGAGGCTGTTGAAAATAGGTCAATCCCAACAATGTACGAAGATTGAATTACTGAATGATTGTTAATGGGCTATGTTTTTGGTCAAATGTTTAAGTGTGAGTCACCTTTGTTGAAAGGAAAAACTATAGTATGTATTGTACCTAATTTTTTGTAAGGGGTGCATGATCAGTTGTACCTGACACCCCAAATTTTTTTAGTCTTATAGATGGATGAACTATGTATCTTGAAAAGAATTCTATGGAACTGGAAATTACAATGGATAGGTACACATGTATCTCAATAGATGAATTTCTTTTTATATGAACACAATAATCAATTTTGATGCAAGTACAGAAGGAGAAAAGCCCAAAGTGATGATGGTTTCCCCATTATGATGGTGTGTGGTCATTGGAACCAGGTCTGAAGTTTGTGGTTAGCCAAAACCACTTGAGTGTGAAGTTTTTGCTGATCTTGAAACCACTTATGTGATCTTTGTGAAGTTTGTGGTGAGCTTGAAATCACTTTAGTTTTGTATCGGTTAGGGGTGAGTCATGAAAACCCAAAGTGATTGTGATGAGGGGGAAAAATATAAAAGTTAGAATTTGATAAGTGATTGTAAATGGGTACCTAACAAGGCCTTAGGCCAGGACCCATCATTTCTAGATTAAGGAGGGATATCTAAAACAATTTGATAATTAATTTATGTGGGGATGTTAGAGTAAATTAATTATCAACCAAATATTGGTCGGCACAGACCAATGTATAGACAAATATTATTCACGTGAAATCACCACCCAATAGACCAGCCACCCATTTACCATCCATAATTAATTATGGGGCTAACTCTTGGCTATAGTAAACTTGGTATTTATTATGTATTCTTCTATATATTGAATAAATTGGGTTTGTGATCTACAGAGATCATAAATTTGATAATTAATTTATGTGGGTATGTTAGACAAATTAAATTAATTATCAGCTAATATATTGGTAGAGACCAGTCGCCCATCCCAACTACCCAACATAGACCAAAATAGTATCCAGCTTTTTCATGTGCAACCACTCATAGTCGTCTTCAACAATCCATATTAACATATGTTTACTGGTTCACCTATCCATCACAAATATTACATCTATGTATTGCCTATAATTTAGCTGAATGAAAATGGAATAACAGAACTTAATTTTGTGTTTCTCATGTGTGCCTTGTTTTAGAATAATAGACTCCAACTTATTTTGTTTTGTTATGTTTTTACTTCATTTTGTTCTAGCCAGTGTGTGTCCTTTCTTCCACATGTTCTTCTAGGGATGTCCACGTGTATCATAGGTGAACCTTTCTTTTGGTCCTTTGAAAACTCTTTCCAAGAAGGTTGTAGTTACAAAATATAATATTTCTCTTGTTCTCTAACATTGGTAAAGATTCCCCTTTTCTATTTACGAGAATGTTTGGTGGCCTTTCCACATATTCACCCAACATAATGTTTGGACTATTTTAAAGGGAATTTTCCTTTCTGAAGTTCTTGTGTTCCATGTATGGATCCCATGCTTGATTCCCAAGCCCTATGCACATACATTTTTCACCTTTTTGTGTCCTTTGAGGTGGGATTTGATCATTATTCTGATCCTCGGTCCTAGTTGGCTAGCAGATGTAATGAGTTCATCCTTAGGAAGTTTTCCTTGGAGTAATGGATTAACCAAGTGGTGGTGTCTTTTTTAACATGGGGCATCTTTGGTTGGAAAAAAATGATGATTTCTTTGAGTAGTTATAACTGCACCCTCATGTGGAGTAATGGGGAGTTAGGAGGCCCCTCTAGGAAAAAATATTTTTCTAGTATAAGTAAAGAGTTATGTTTTGTTCTTTTATTAGTATTTCATTACTTCTTAAATACTTTCAAAAATTTATAGAAATAATATCACTAGATTTTCTTTTATCTTAGTCTAGTTTGTTTAGTTCTTAATAGAAATTGATATATTGAACTGTGTTTTCAACCTTTTCATGTACATTTTTCTATTTTTTTATCATTTGTATAGCTATGATCTATATCTTTTAAAGAAATGAATTTGTGCTACCTAAGTCAATCTTTTGTAGTTACTTGTTAATTTGGTGAATGACGAGATCATGTATGTGAATCTTTCTATAATTTACTAAATCTTATTGTATTATTCTTTGAAAGTTGAAGTTTCGGAAGTGTTCAGTTGTGATCAATGCAAACCTAACCTATTTGTAACATGCATAGACATTCAAACATTAGTCATAGCAGAATATACCTAACATATAATAAAACTATTTGCAAGATACCTCAGATAGAGCTTAAACAGGAGCACTCTGCCACCATTTGATTTTCTCTTAGATTAGGGATGTGGGTGTACCCTTGAAACAATAAGAGAATGTCCCCAATTCTGATTAGGAAGGTTTAGGACCATTTAGGAACCATGGATACCCCATAGTGGCACATAATTAGGTATGGTGAACCTGATTTGCCCCTAGAGTCCCAAGGAGCCAAATGAAGCTAGAATGTAGATTTGAGCTATGAATGCTTATGCTAAGCTGATTTTAACCAAAGATAAGTGTGATAAGTTGATTTTAACAATGTATCAAATGTTATTATGCCAAATATTATGTACATGGATGCTATGTATACCATATTACTGGGAGCATGCTATGGATGCTATGGATGCTATGTATACCAAGATCAAGCAACATTTAATGTAATGATATTCATTAAATACAATGTATATCTTTTGTAATAGATGATCTAGGTTATTATTGTACATTGTAGATCTTAGGGTTATGATTATAGTGTGTAACCTAATTATGTTAAAGTAGAAAAATAGAACACTATATATTTATGTGTTAGCATCATTTTTTATGAGAGCTGATATAAAACATAGAGCACTTGAAGCAATTGCCTAACTTCAAGTCTATCAATTAATAGAACAGAACAAAGCACAACAAAATTCAGTTTGAGCAGAATAAGCAGAGGCTACCGAGCAGATCCAGAGCAGAGATTCATCACAAGCAAGGTGATATTTTATCAGAGCTTACAGATCTATATAAGACAGTTAACTGTCAAATAGCAGATAAGTACCAATTGCTTTCTAAAAATTGTAATAGAGTTTTTTGTTAAAAATCTCTTAACAAAGTAGACTTAACAGTCTTATGTAAATCTCTTAACTGAGTGCACACTTCATTATTGTTGCTAAAATCCTATAACTAGGTAGATCTAGCTGATCTAACATGTCACTCCTAACAGGTTGAGATCACCAGAAGTGATCAAATCTTGTAGCCCTAATAGGCAAACCTTTTCTATCTGCAGTAGTGAAGAATTTGTGGGTGTCATCCCCACTGTAGTTTTCACCTTCTTAAGAGGGTTTCTACATTACCAAAATACTTGTGTCATGTGATTTTGTTATGGATTTCATGTTGTTTACTTACTTATGTTAAGTGGATAAATTATTCATGCAATTAGATTCAAGTTATATTGGCCGGTTATCACTGCTTACAGTTTTAGATTTGAAAGGTTTTACAAGTAAAAGTTTTGAAGGCACTAATTCACCCCTCCCCTCTCAGTACCTATCTCTCCTAATTCCAACAATTGGTATCAGAGCGCAGTTCTCTTATCGAACAGTTTAACCACTGAAGGGTAAAGATCTAAGTCATGGAGAGATACAAGCTTGAAAAGACTATTGAGAATTAGAAGATACAAATAGATGAGGATACGCCTATTATGGATCAACTTGCACTAATTTCCGAGAAGATCAATGCCCTGGACACCGATGTCGATAAATGAATTGAAGAAAGGGTAGAATCCAGAATACAACACAAATTAGCAGAGAAAATCAGCCAAGAAGTGGCATTACTTAAGATCAAATTATCTGAGATAATTACTGAAACAAAATCCATCACCTAGAAAATTTGTCAATATTTATTGAAGCTATGTACTCTAGACACCTTCACTGTTGAAGTCAGTGAAAAGATCAAAGGTTTAGAAGTAGAAATACAGTTGAGTACCAATGTAGCTATCACCAAGCCACATGCTTTCCTAAAGCATATTCACCAAGTTCAGGAACTCCAGCGGTTGATAGAAGATTTGAAGAATCAAGAAGCGCACCTAATAGATCAAGTTACTGAGTTGCAGACCGAACTCATTCCATACCTTAAAAAATTTTAAGCACACATTGTCAAAGCCGAGCTATTAGTTCCAACACTAGAAGTTTCAGTGTTAGAAAACATCTTTGGCATGCATGTGCAAGTCGGTCTTGAGCACATTGCTCTCACCAAATTGAAAGAGGAATGGGAAAACCTCTTGGAGTCACTAGAGAAACCCTTCAATCAATTTTTGACAGGCTATGAGTATACTATCTCAAATTTTGTATTTGGCATTACTATCAAAAAGGGGGAAAACAATGCATCAGATGTTATTATGCCAAATATTATGTACATGGATGCTATGTATACTATATTACCGGGAGCATGCACCAAGGGGGAGTACTTAGTACTTAGAAATTTTTTGATGTATATATATATATGGCGGAGATATAAGGAGATATAAGTCACATAGAGATTTTCTATCTTTATACATTCAAAGTTTTGATACTAATGCCAAAGGGGGAGATTTTTATCTCTATTGAGCCTTCTAAGGTTGTCATTAGTACCAAAGGTGTAGAAAGATATCGGTCGGTAACTTACAATGAGTTATTCGGTAATGTAAAGAAAAATAGACCAGTCGGTAAAGCTTTTATACTGAGTAGTAGACAGTCTACCGAGTAACAGCAGACACCGACACTGATAGACTATAAACATCAAGCATTGCAATATACACCGATCAATTTACACAATGTTTACCGGGGATCACATGAAATGGCATAGTAATCAGGAATGGCACATTCTTCTATGCAAATGGTTACAACGGTTTGTAAAATGTTTTACCAAGATCGAGGAACATTTAATGTAATGATATTCATTAAATAAAATATATATCTTTTGTAATAGTTGATCTAGGTTATTATTGTACATCGTAGATCTTAGGGTTATGATTATAGTGTGTAACCTAATTATGTAAAGCGGTAAAATAGAACAGTATATATTTATGTGTTCACATCATTTTTTATGAGAGCCGATATGAAACATAGAGCACTTGAAGCAATTGCCTAACTTCAAGTTTATTAGTTAACATAACAAAACAGAGCACAGAAGAATTCAGTTTGAGTATAATAAGCAGAGGCTACCAAGTAGATTCAGAGTAGAGATTCATCACAAGCAAGGTGATATTTTATCAGAGCTTATAGATCTATACTAGACAATTAAGTGTCAAATAGCAAATAAATACCTATTGCTTTCTGAAAATTGTAATAGAGTTTTTGGTTAAAAATCTCTTAACAGAGTAGACTTAACAGTCTTATGTAAATCTCTTAACTGAGTGCACACTTCATTATTGTTGCTAAAATCCTATAGCTAGGTAGATCTAGCTGATCTAACATGTCATTCCTAACAGGGTGAGATCACTAGAAGTGATCAAAACTTTTAGCCCTAATAAGCAACCCTTTTCTATCTGCAGTACTGAAGAATTTGTGGGTGTCATCCCCACCGTAGTTTTTACCTTCTTACAAGGGTTTCTGCGTTACCAAAATACTTGTGTCATGTGATTGTGTTATGGATTTCATGTTGTTTACTTACTTATGTTAAGTGGATAAATGATTCATGCAATTAGATTCAAGTTATATTGGTTGGTTATCACTGTTTAAAGTTTTAGATCTGAAAGGTTTTATAAGTAAAAGTTTTGAAGGCACTGATTCACCCCTCCCCTCTCAGTACCTATCTCTCCTAATTCCAACAAATGATATGAAAAGCTTGAAAATGAACTAGGTTAATACATTAAGCTATGCCAAGATGAGTTATGAAAGCAAAAACTAGAATTAAATCTAATAATTATGCTTATGCTATGAAGAATCTAGATGCAAACTGACATGATAACAATGCATGGAATGATAAAAAAACTAAGTTAATACTTTGCTCTTGGAAGTGAGGGTATTTATAGGATTTGAGGAAGAGCTTGGGTTAGAAAGGGTAGTTAGTGTCAGTTTCAAGATTTGGGGTAGAGTTAGGGGTATGGTTAGAGGTATGGTCAAGGGGATAAGGGTTAAGGGTTTCTCACACATGTGTGAGCAACACTAGGGAAGTGTGCCTAGGTAACTACGGTGGAAGAGGAGACATAGGCTCTCATTTATGGTTGTAAGAGCCTTAAATGAGGGTGTAAGGAGCCATTAATGAGCATGTAAGACTCATTGATGAGAGGAGTTGACCAGAAGTCAAAGGATGAGGGTTTAGACTAAGAGGGTTAGGAATAACCCTCTAAGAAGGTTTAGGGAGTGATTAGGAAAGTGAGGATAGGTTTAGGGTTTTCTAGAAGATTTCTAGGGTTTTTGGCTTTTAAATAAATATTTAATTTATTTAAAGGATTTTGAGGGATAATTTATTAAATAATTAATAAATTGGAGGGAATATCATTCAAATTGGATTTGCATGCTTTTGGGAGGGTTTCTTTAATTAAAGTCTTTAATTAAAATAGGAGAAGGGATAATGACAATAAAAAATAATTAATTAATTAATGATGATGTCATTAGGACTTTTGTCAACTAAAATAATCTTAATTGATAGATTGATTTTTAGGTGTCTACATTTTTCTCATCTTTGATATGATGTCACAAGTGGCATGGCATCAAAGAAAAGAAAATAAGATGCCCCAAGCTAGAATTAGATGGATAAGGGGTCGTGCCCCCTCGAGAAAATAACACAAAGAGAAAACTTTGTGGAATTTTCTTGAAAAGGATGTAAGCAGTAAGGAGGAGATGGGGAGGAGGATAAAAAAATAACCATCCAAGAGAAAAGATGCATGAATTCAATATGATGTGAGATGTAAGAGGCATGATGAAGCTATATGAAGGATGCAAGATGCAAGATTTAATCTATATGATGCAGGATGAGGGGGATTTGGGGAGCTCATTGTGTAAACATGGAGATCACAACCTAGTTTGATATAGCAACATTAGACACTTGCAAAGGTTACTAGGAACACAAGGCCTTGTCACCAGCGTTGCATAGGACTGACACAAAAAGACATGCAAGGGTTTCCCCAACATCACGCATGAATCTGGAAGGAGTCATGGTAGAAACAATTCTAGAGAAACCACAAAAAATGACATTTCCCAAGTGCACCATGTAACCCAAAAGATCACATGTGAAACGTGCAAGGGTCATATCTGACTAACTCATAGGCAGAGGCAAAACATCAAAACACCTTGCCCCATATTTCCCTCATTCACAGTGCACCATGATATAAAGGATCGTGGTGACTTTGAGGAGAGAAACAATGAGAAGATGCAAAAGATAAACAAGATCCAAAGGACAAAATCCAAGACCAAAGTGATAAATCCACAAAACATCCTTTTCCAAGGAGAAGGATTGATTTGATGGATGGGGGTAGATTAGGTTGGAACGTGAGGAAGGATACATCCTACATGGACCCAGTTTGGATGATGGAAGATTAGGTCGAACATGAGGAAGGATACATCCTCAAGGACCCAGTTTGATTGATGGAAGATTAGATTGGACATGAGGAGGGATACATCCTCAAGGACCCAATGTGACGAGGATAATGTTGTGTTATTTTTTGCAAATGATGAGTCAAGGATAATCATATGTGCAAGGATAGTCAACAAAAGATGTTGTTGAAGTACAAGGCTGAGTGGGATAAGTTATCTGATCATAGCTATTGCAGGACTACCAAGGATATGTACAACAAGACATAACGGTATGTATAACAAATGAGGAGAGATTTACAATGGATATTTACTGAAGCTCAGGGATTGGGATAGAAGGATTTTGTTATATAGGATGTATATAAGAAGCTCAGGATTGGGGATAGGAAGATCTTTCTATACATGATACATTTAGGAAGCTCAGGATTGGGGATAGGAACTTGATTGTTGCATCGGATACGCTGGAGGATAGAACAACTTGGGATTTGATGGGTTGGTGGTGGGGATGTTTATTGGATAAAGGGGATTCAAGATCAGGATTGGGATGGGATTTTGATAGATAATGACCTGATCCACTATGTATGGCACCTATTTCCATGTTTTCACCAACATACTTATCCAAGGTGCTGGAATTGTCAAGTTTTCACCATTTGACAATTATTTTTCTTTTCTTTTTTTTCTTTTTTTCTTTTTTTTATTTTTTTTCTAGATTTTCCAATTTGTATGGATTTTCTAGATTTTACAGGATATAGTTCAAGCATAGAACCACTTTAGATGTATGATGTTGATAGGATCATTCAGGGGCTCACCTTTTGGTGTTGATAACTGATAGGCTCTGGAGTTGAAGCATGCTATGACAACATAAGGACCCAACCAAGTAGGTTTAAACTTGCCCTTTTTCTTTGATGTGCTTGTACTTTTTTATTTTCTTTGATGACCATGTCGCCCACTTGGAATTGTCTTGGATGGACCTTCTTGTTATAACTCCTTTTGAGTCAATTCTAGTAAACACCCAGGTGATCATATGCTTGCTACCTCTTTTCATCTAGTAGATCAAGTTGTGTGAGGTGTGCCATGCGATAGTCTTCATATGTGGTTTAGTTCTTTATGGAGACCCGTAATGATGGGAGCTTGACCTCGATTGGTAGAATGACATCAACACCATATACAAGGGAATATAGGGTGGTGCCTATGGGAGTGCGATAAGAAGTATGATAGGCCTAGAGGGCAGGATTTATTTGGAGGTCTCACTCACAACCAAAATCATCGACAACCTTCTTGAGGATTTTGAGGATGGTTTTGTTGGTTGCCTCAGCTTGGCCATTTCCTTGGGGGAAGTATGGGTTGGAGAAATGATGGTGGATGTGGAGTCTAGAACATAGATCATCCACATGTTGGTTTTCAAAAGGTGTGCCATGTTTTGTGAAGATGGTGGAGGGGATGCTGAAATGGCAAATGATGTCATATAGGATGAACTTGGATATCTGAATGCCAGTAGTGAGGATGAGTTGAATTGCTTCAACCCACTTTGTAAAGTATTATGTGGCTGTTATGATATATTTGTGTCCATTTGAGGAAAGGGAAGTGATTAACCCAACGAGGTCGAAGTCTCAACATGAAAATGGCCAAGGTGGCAAAATGGGCTGTAAGTCTCAAGCTAGAGCATGAATCAGATTGGCATGCTACTGACATGGTAAGCATTTCTTGACAAATTCATAGACATAATGCTCCATTATTGGCCAGTAATACCTGACTCTAAGCAACTATTTTTCTAAGACCATGACACTCGTGTGGGCACCACAAATTCTAGCGTGAACCTCTTGTAAAGCCAGGACAACCTTGTTTAAATATAAACACCTAGAAAGGATGTTGTGATATCCTTGATGATAAATGGTTTTAGATACAAGAGTATAGCAAGAAGCTCTACAAATTAGGTTTTGGCATTGGGTGTTTGTGAGATGGGGAGATATGATACCATTTTAAAGATATGTATGAATGTCATGGTACCACGGGGACTGAGGACCAACTGAGACACACACCCTTTCTAAATCAACATTTTCATAAGAAAGCGTGTGTAGCTGATTGACTAAGAATTCATATTGTGCTGAGTCTCGAGGGATTTCCAGTAGGGATCTGATGGTTTCCATTATGTTAGCTGCTTTATTTCTAAGCCTTGGTATCTGCATGAACTATAGACTCAGGAAGTGCTCTTTCAATCTGTCCACCAATTCCTTATAGGGTAAAAGCTTGTCGTCCTTTGTTTGATATTCATCTGGGACATGCTTGATTATCAGCTCTGAATATCCAAACATTTGTAGTTCTATGATGTTCCATTGGATGGTTGTTTTGAGGCCTGAGATGAGTGCCTCATACTCTACAATGTTGTTGGTGCAAGAGAAGCCCAATTTGAATGATTTAGGGATATAGTCACCTTGAGGAGTGACAAATAGGATTCTTGCCCCTGATCCATGTGATGTGTAGGAGCCATCAAAGTATAGCCTCCGCATTGGTTGTTCTTTGATCATGCATAGGTGTTCATCAGGAAATTCCATTATTAGTGGATATGCATATATCAGTGGTCCTTCTTCCAGCTGATTGACAATTAATTAATTAATTAATTAATGATGATGTCATTAGGACTCTAAAATAATCTTAATTGATAGATTGATTTTTAGGTGTCTACATCAACATTTTATATCATGGTGTATCACCTTAGTTAGATTTACTTTCAAATTTATCTATTCTCCCTTTTCTCCCCCCAAATAGAATTAATTAAAGGGCTAGGTTCTAAGCTCCCAAAGTTTGTTGAGGTGCACAATTAGTTCCTTAGCCACTAAAATTCCCATAAAGGTTGTTACCCTCCTAAAAGAAAAATTTAGGGTCAACAAGGACAAAAGGAAACAATGGACATAAAGTTGATAGAATTTTATATGGCATAAGTTAAGCTTAAACTCCTTCAAGCCCCATTTTCAAACGGCAATGCCATAAAAAAGAAACACCCAACTAAAAGACAATACATGGCTTATAGTATGCTTTCCCCTTCACAAAAATAACCCAAATATCTACCTTGTAATTCAATTGTGTTAAACAAAAAGAGTCCTTAAACATACGAATCAACACCAATAGTAGAGTACTTGTTAGATTTTATTAATTGCAATAGAAACAAGTTGTTAATTACAATAGAAACAAGGTTATTCAAATATAAGGTTAATTGTGTTCACCTTATACAACAACAAATATGAAAAGTTCCAAGACCATGGAAATTGAGCATTTGTATTACATGAAGGAATCAACAAAATTTGACCTCTTGTGGGCTGCAAAATTCATGGTGATGAGGGATATTTATACCATAATTTTCATCAAAATAACAAGACATGTTCAAATGTGTCATCAAGATCTTAGCCAACACATCCAAATTGAAAGAACAATTGAAGTTGAGATTTTAGTTTCAAAGTGTTAGGGTTTGCATACATGGGCATGTATTCATCAAGTCATGGGATTTCAACTTTTTATTGACTTCAAGGAAAATTCACCACATTTAGAGAATTAGACCAAATTTGCAATAGAAATTATTTTAAATCTTTGAAAATGTCTAAGTGATAAATACTATTATTTTTCCGAAGGAGGTGGATTTAATTCCAATTATTAAGATTTTATTTAATCATTTACTTTAGAATTAGATTATTTCATTTCCTCTTTTTTTGTAAATAGGGATAGAGTTTCTGTAAAGCAAAGATTTACTAAGACTATTATAAAATTGATTTCAAAAAGAAACCTTTTGAAAAACTTGTGTTTTGAGCACATAAATTGTATGAAAGGAAAATTTCCCCTGCAAAGTTTTATTCAAACTTCAAAATTAAGTTACTATTATTTTAGATATACATTTATTATTCAAACTTCAAAATTAAGCATGTGTACACACATATATACATATAGTACACACACATGTATAAATATATATTATATCTATATATATATACACATGTAGTACACACACACATTTATATCATATATGCATGCATGCACACTCACCCACATGTGCAAACACATGTGCGCACACATACATGTGCACACACACCCACACCCACACACTCGCACCACACGCACACATGCCATGTTCCCTGCCACCCCCCACACACACGCACACTCACACACGCACGCATGTAATCGTAGATAAGACTAAACAAACCATTTCACTTGATATATTAGTTGATCCTAATTTTGATGTTCAACACCCAATATAATGTACATTTGGTGTTCATATCATTCCATCCATTCTTCTTATCGATGCTCTCTCTCTCTCTCTCTCTCTCTCTCTCTCTCTCTCTCTCTCTCTCACACACACACACACACACACACACACACACACACATTTTTTTATCACAAGTTTCAATCTCCTCCTCATCATACCAATACATCACATATTCCAAAATCAACTCAAGTTATAGTCCACTCACTAATCTCCATGTCACTTGGAAACACTTATCACTCATTTACTCCAATCCCACTTCCAACCTCATAAATGGACTAACAGTGACAGATCAAATCTCCTTTCTCTTAGGAAAAATTTTATAGTCTGCTTGGCCTCATGATACTCCCTACAAGATTAAAAAATGTAAATCTTTTCATCCAATGGTTGTTCCTCGTCACTTCCTAATACCCTTTAGAAAAACATGAGCCTTCAAGACCTCTCCTTGAAAAGAAATACTAACCTCTCATAATGGGTATGGACTCATTGCAACTTGGATTCACCAATAAATACAAAGTGTATTCATACTACAGTTGACAAACTAAATCAACAAAATTGGGAGCGTAACCATATATTTCTTTGTTGGAGGAAATGGTGTCCAAATTTCCAATTTTCACAATTATTTTAAAACACATATACCCAAAGTATTGAAAAGTCACTATCATATGATTCTATCAAAACCATAATAAATGAATCTCTCCTAAAACATATGAATCAGAAAAAATATAATAAAATTTGATCAGGAGGCAAGTGGCAATGGACTTTAAGTGATGTGAGTTTTATTACATTACAACATGTAGAATCAAATACCCTAATTTTTCAAAGAGAAACACTTAGATACTCAATTCTCTCTTGAATAAGGTCATTTATCATGCTAATCTTGCAAAGTAAGATCATGAAATGAATTCAAGTTTCCTTATATTTTGGATAGTTGTTCAGTAAAATGATGTGATTTGTTGGAATCACTAAGGGGACTTATGTTGTTTCTCAATATTTATCGATTCTTTCTAAAGATTTGGCTTCACAATGTGCAATGAAAATATGGTTTTGATTTTCAAC
Source organism: Chamaecyparis obtusa (assembly GCA_027943335.1). Taxonomy (NCBI): domain Eukaryota; kingdom Viridiplantae; phylum Streptophyta; class Pinopsida; order Cupressales; family Cupressaceae; genus Chamaecyparis; species Chamaecyparis obtusa. The sequence goes on from BSBK01003272.1 coordinate 635,369, forward strand.
TTCTTGAACTCTCAACCTAAACTTAAACTTAGCTTCATCTAATTCTATTTCTAACCATGAATGCAATTTAGTTTGAATGAGTTGGACTCTACTAGATGTGGTTTTATCAATGAATTCCACCAACCTAGTGCAAGATACTAAGGTATACTTAAAGGTTTTCAAATCAATATTTCCTCTTCAATCTCATCAATGGATGAAAACTAAAGATTAGATATCAATTGAAGTACATTACTTTTAATCACTAGCCTACCACACAAGGCACACTTACAATCTAAAAGAGGCTAGTGGAATAGGTTTCTATTTGAGTCTAACAAGTAAACATACACAATTACTCTCATTCAACTAAACTACTTCAATAAAATCCTATTCTATCTCAACAACTTGAAATTGAAATCTATTCTAAGTGAGGATGAAGTTAACCATGCAATAAATCAAACTTGATCACAACTAATCACCATGCAAGACACAACAATGATAAGTAGAAAAAAATTGGAATTATCTTTGCAACAATTCTCCAACATCTTCCTTTTACAAATGAGAGGAGAAAGCCTTATATAGGGAGCTCAAGTACAATCAATGACCAAGATTAAATGAGAATCGATGACTTAGATTTAATCTAACAAAACCTAATTAGGGTTTTCACTTCATCGGTCAATGAGATTCAAGCACCTCAAAATGGACCAATGGAAAAATTACAAAAAAGGTGACAACCAATCAAATGGCACCAAATGGTAAGCCAATTAGAATTAAGAATCTAAAATACCAACCAATGACAAATTAGTTTTCCACTTAGGTTTACATCAAATCATCATCCAAAATATGATTTATTTTGTCTCTTTGTTTCTTTTCCAATTCGATGAACCCGGACACAGCATTAATGAGCACATTCATTGGTGGCATGGGTGTATCCTGGGTTTTCCAATCTACTAAGTCCATCTCAATTTTAGTTGTAGAAATTATCCTTTCCCATTCTTGTTTATTATCCTTTTTTGAGGCCATGAGAAGTTTAAGGGATGAAAATCTCCTCAAATTTTCCCTTCTGATGACACCATTCTCCTCAAAAGTGATAGTTCTCAATCTTTTCCTCAAAATTTCCAAGTTCATATTTTCCTCCCTTTTCTCCTCAAAGTGGAAGGTGACCTTTGTTATTCCTATGGATTCTTTATTCATATTCAATATGGAGACACCAAGCTGAGCACTATAATTTATGATTCTCTCTAATGTATCCTTCTTATGGAACAAGGAAAAGTACCATGATGTTATATCTATCATCTCTCCTTCCTTGATCACCTTACTTATTTCCAATAACTGCATAGGAACTTGTGTTATATCTTGGAATTAGCATATGGTTTTGTTCATAATGGGTTGAAGCTCCTCCAAAAGGATACGAAAAACATGGAATCTCGCTCTAAGTGCTACGAGAATTTGAAATTGCCCCATGAATCCTAGAAGAAAGGCCATTCCTTCTTGCAACACTTCTTCCATCCAAGCTTGAGTCTCTTGAATTGATTTCCTTGAATCCCCCGCACTATCAATATCTTCCCTCTCAAGAGTGATAGGTGGTACAAATGTAGGATCCCTCTATTGAATTGATTTGAAGACATTTTTGTAGTATGTAATCAATCTCTTTTTTTCTTCCTTGTACTTCTTCTTTGCAGCTTCCTTGTTCACTTTGTTTTGCATGGCCTCAAGAGCATCTTGAGCTTCCTCATATTCTATCTTCTTTGTAGTAGCTCCCAAATCACATTCAATTATCTTATATTCTTGAGGTTGAATGCTATCTCTTGTTTTGTTCACCTTTGGAATAGTAATTTGAACCTTATGGATTCTTGAATCATCCTTGATCACCTTAAAGCTACCCTTCCTATTGGCTAACTCTCTTCTTCTACTAGTTGTATAAGATCTTCAATATTATCAATATTCTCAACTGGTTTAGGCTCAATATTTTCCTTTCCTTGTATCATATCCCACAACCAATTAGGTTTTGTGCACTTTCCTAATTCCAAATTGGGTTCCTATCTTCTTTTTCTTTCAATTGGTATGACTGCAATATCTTATTCATTATGAGGTGAGATTTGTCCATCTTGAGGAGGATTCTCAACATCCACAATCTTAGCCTCATTTCCATTCCATGGGGAGACCATTCCCTCTAGCTCATTGGCACTCAATGGAGAATATCCTAAAGAACTCAGACTATTGTTGTCCTCTAATTTAGAAGAAATCTCTTGCTACACATGTTGTCTTTTGGATGGCATTCTTTCCTTGTTTTGAAGTTGCAATTTCTTTAGATGGAGGGAAAGATTTTTTCTGTCTCTTAGCTTGGGTCTCTTCTATCCTAATTCCTTTCTCTTTTGAGTTCTTACTTGGTAGATCCCTCGTAGCATTTTTCCTTTTCTTGCTAGCTTCACCTTGTTGTCCACTAGATGCTTGAGGCTTCTCAGATGATTCTTCTTCAATTTTTTCAACCTCCATCTTATCATATGTCAAGGGTACTCCTCTTCTTTCTAAATTTTCTATCCTCTCATTCATCCACTTCTGAGTAAAAAGGGTCACTAGAAGCATCAAAGTCCAAGGCTAACCTCTTTATCATCTTGCAAATTAATCATCTCCAACTCATGGTCAATAGTGGTGGTGTTGAAGTCTCCTCTAGTAATGTTATCATCTTCCTCTAATTGATCATAAATCTAAATTTCTTTCCACTTGTACTTTCTAATCATATGTACTTATATCAATCTTGAGAACATCCTCTTTCTGACTTCCAAATCATCTTTTTCATCATCCCAATAGTCTTCTATATGCGGGATGAGGAGATATTTGTTCCCATATGCTCTCTTGATCTTCCTCTTACAATCAAAATTTTCTCTTGACTCATAGAATCCTATCCCATAATGTTCAAACTCCTCATATACTACCTCACTTGTTGCATGCGGTGGGAAAGTCTCACTTCCCAAATTGAAGTCAAATTTAACCCCTTTTTTGTGATTATTATTTTGAATTCTATCATGGGCAAGAAATTTCCTTGCTACCTCTATAATTACCATCTTGTTTGTAGGATTTCTAGGAAGTTTCCTTGGAAAAATTGTACTTCCAAGTATTTGAATGTAGGTGAATTTGGGAAATTGGATGTACTATAATCCATTGTTAGCCTCCTCAGAAAGCCTCACATGTGGACCCTCTTCCAACTATCTCACAACCTTCATAGAAAATGCATCATTGAAAATTTTGAAGTTCATGTGATTGTGAAGGTGGAGCTATGGATAGCATTCGTGCACTAAGTATTCCCCTTGAGTTGTTCCACACCTTCCCAAACTTGCCAATCCTAGGAATTTGAATATTCTAGTCAGCATGTGGACAAGATAGGATGTCATATAAAATGTCTTGGTGTTCTTCATCATCCTTATTTGGTGGTCAATGTTGTCACTGATAATCTTCACCCATTCAAACATCACCTCTCTTGATAGGATCTTGTCTATGAAATCATACATCCAACGCTTTAAATTTTCCCCTTGTGGTTCCCCCATCACTCTATTTAGAATCATAATGAAATCACCAATATCTTGCTTGAAGTTTGATATAGTTAGCTTGGTCAACTTCAAGATTTTGGAGGTATGACCCCATGGCTCAACCATGCATTCATCGTCCATCCTCTTTGCACATGCATCAACTTTACCTTCGTAATGTTTTGAAGCTTTCTCCCATGTGATAAAGGTTCCCTCTTTGTGAGATGGTATGTCAAAAGCCATCTTGATAGCCTTTTTTAATAGCATAGTTATAACCTTGTTTTTCTCTATTTACCATATTCAATTGTCTTATTTTGAGGGTATTTTGTGGTACATTCAAGGACCAAATATATGCACTGTATGGTAGGAGGGAAGGTTTCTCCTTGAACTATCCCATTCTTCATCATCATCTTAGACATACTATAAGTTGGATACCTAGACATCCTTTCCTTTACTTGGATCATATTGACGGGCCAAGACTAGCATCTCCAATCTTCTTATGCCTTGTAGTGAAATTGGATTTGAGTATCATTTCTTCGGTGTCCTTCCTTACTTGATCTTGTCTATCCTTCTTCAAGCTCCTAGTCTTAGCTCTTGACATACTCCTCCTTACCACAAAAACCCTCAAATTAGACTTTGGAGTTTGAATTTTAACTAGCATGTTAAGGATCTATACTTGAATTCAAAATTGGTAAGATAGACATGCTAAATCTTTTAAATTCCTCTTTGAATGTTCTAATCAAAATCCTACTATTTGAACTTGCTAGTTTTCTTTTAATGATATTTCAAATATTTTCAAAAGAAAACTAAAATTTGAGGTGAAATCTACTATGCATGAGCAAATGACTAATTAGCCTTGACTAATTGAACAAGAAGTGAAATCAGATTTTCCTTATTTTGAATTAGATTTTCCTGAACCATTTTCTAGTGTAAATTCTAATTTCCTTTAAAGAGATGTTGATTATTTTAGCATAAGGAAACCAGATGCTATAGTTTAGGTCCAAATTATAAACTTGCAAAAATTTTGAAACAAGAAATGGCCCAAGAATTATGAAAAGTTGAGATTTTATCCTCACCACTTTAAGGCTGAAAAAAAAGGATCCTTGGAAAAGCTTAGAATCACAAATTTTGATATCTTTCAACCACTTATAAATGTTAGGTCACATGGCTTATTGTTTCTTTGAGAAGGCCTCGTCCAACCTTCCACCTCCTACAGGTAATTCACTAGCTTCCAAAAGGTAATTTGCTAGTAACTGGAGACAGTTTTATCTCAATGAAGAAAAATAATTGCTGCCAACCTAGACATGTAATTTTTTGCTCCTTTGAGGTAATAATCATTTCTTACCAAGACAAATTCCCTTCTTAGAATGGTAGAGATAAAACCTTTTTGAGTTGGTGACAAAATGAAATGAATCGATCTTCCTTATATGTGAATTTGAAGGGGCGAAATGAAACGTCTTCCTAGGAGGCCAACTTTGGCTCTAGTTAGCCAATAAAATAATTTAATTGATTTTTTTTTCTAGCCTCTTTGGATGACCTTGGTAGGACTAAACGTTTTAAATTTTTCTTTCCCTTCAACAAAAATCACTACCAGCATGGACCATATCCAACCTCCAAATATGGGCAGAATTTTAGTGTTTGAGAGGATAAAATCTTCATGGGAGGGCGGAATCCATTATACACTGAGGAATTTCCTTATTGAATTCAGATTCTCATCACTGTTTCCATTTCTTCAATCTGATCCATACCATAGCCTTCCATCGATTTCATATCATATTTGAAGTGTAAGAATTTGCAAATAGCAAATATTGAACCAAGGATCTAGAGGTTGAAGAAAAGCACAAGAGAGAAAATATGAATGCAAGGATGGATTGAATAGATCCAATGAATTAATGATATGCTCAATGAATGAAATGATTACATAATAGGTCTCCTTATATAGGAAAGGCGATATGAGAGAATGATAAGGAGCTGATAAGCTATCACCTATGCTAGGTGTAATCACATGTCCACCAAATGTGGATCATCCTCCAATATGCAATAAAGTATGTGCATTGGATTAGGATGATAATGTGATAAGAGCACGAAAGGTGGATCTCACACACAATGAGGTATGTGAAGACAACTATCACACCAAAAGTTGAATTTCTCCTACACCATGTGCTTAATAGATGTGCACACTCCTAGGTGTCTCAATCACAAACTACTATGCAATGCATTAACCTAAGTAAGATTAAGTAAAGTGTAATTAGGAATAATTAATTACACCAACATGAAGCCATAAGCATATACCCATCTTAATATTCTTTAGGCAGAACTTTGAGAAGCTCAAGGATTATGCCTATTAGCTGGGTGGAATTCTTGAGAAGAGGATCTTGTGTGTATAGGTTGGGCAAAAATCTTGGACTCACGTAGACAAAATCTTGGAGTTGGGCATAAATTTGAGCATGGAGAGGATTTTATACTTTCAATCCCACCTTTAATTTTTGATCGCCATCTTCATTTCTTCATTTGACTTCCAAATATCATCATTTCATGATTTCAATGCCTCAACATTCAACCGTTGCCATGTTTTTCAAGTAATATGCTAAATGACCTTCAATTGATGAGGCAGAAATATTAGGGTCAAAAGGATAAATCCTGGGTAGGGGATGGATTCCCCCTCTACCCAAGGATTCTAGCATTTCATACTTAAACAAAATCTCAACATTATTTCCTTAGTTTCATCATCAACTTCATGGTTTCCTTTTTAATTATCCCATCCCTCATCATGTCATCAAGAGATAGCCTGAATTGGTTATGCAAAAAGGGTGGAAGTCATCATAGGAGGAGGATAGAATCTTGGGTAGAGGGTGGATTGTGCCCCTACCCAAATATTCTCACATATGCACTTCAATAAAATTCACTCAATCATCTCCTTGATTCATCAACAAACTTCCCATACTTAGTCTTTCATCGATTATCCTCTTCATACTTACCAAGAGGAGGTTGAAGAGGCCCTATTGTTTGGGTGGAAATATTAGTGTCCAGAGGATGAAATCCTATGCAGGGGGTAGATTTCACCTCTGCCTAAGGATTCTGATATCATTTTAAAGCTATTCCCCCCCTTATCAATTTTGAAAGAACTCAAACTAGTATCACCAATCTACCCCTAAGGACAATCCTTTACCTTTAGCAATCTAACTTGACCCACCAATCTAATTTCATTCCTTGATTTTGAATTTCCCCTATGTCATTTCAACCTCTAAGAAGTCTCATCTCGAACAAAACACAACCCAAACTCACTCCAAAATCTAATTCTATAGGAGCAAGGCAAAAAAGAGGGCATCCCCATTTGCAATGGGGTGATAGTGTGAAAACCTCACAACATTTGGTGACTCCACTAAACAAATATTCTCGAACATTTCAAAAATAAAACTACTTAGAATCAAGAACCTTGGCTACTTCAACTTTAACCTATCTGATAACTAGGAAATGCACTCAAAATGGGAGGAACCATGAATTGAGCTAAAGATCTTCATCTCTAGTTAACCACGTGTGTGCAAGTGATTCATTTCCCACTTGACAAGAACCTAGAAAGCTTCTTAGATCCATTGTACTTAGCTATTTTAATATCCTTACTCTAAAATCATCCTAGATTCAACCTCATTTTCAGTCAAGTGTCCATAGCCCCAACAAGGTTATCGTTATGGTTCACCATGAACATTTCTCTACCTTTAGTGATTTTTATTGAGTAGAACTGGTAGAGATATTCACACTCCCAGAGTTGAATTTCCTTATTTTTCTTTACTTTCTCATTTTCTTTCTTTTTTCATTCTTCTTTACTTTTGATATTGTATTTCTTATCCTTTCTTGATTTTGATTTGGCTTGAAAGCATTTAATCTCATAAAGGGTTTGGGAAACCATAGTGGCGTTGAAGCAAGTGTATGATTTTCACTAGTTCCAACTTCACTTTGAGAACTTCTAGAGAGCTTGGAGGAATTAAGTGAGAGTAAAAATATTGTAACTAAAAGACTTAGATACCTTAGACAGAACAAATGAATTCAATCCAAATTTAGTACAAATCATTTTCAAAGGACTCATTATTAGGAACAACTTTCAGTTCAGGAAACCTCGCAAGAGACATTCAAGAAATAAACTGAACAAATCCATCCTAGGTAAAGTATGAGTTTGACATACCTCACCTTATTTGAAAACAAGATCCCTTTGTAATCAAAGCTCTTGAAGCAAAGGATACCTACTCTACAACTCTAACCTCCTGCAACTAAACCTAAAGAAAACTAAACTACTAGGATCAATCTAAGAAAACCTAAAGCTAAAACAACTAACTAAACCACTGAAACTAATAACTAACACCTACCAACAAACTAAATTGACAACCCCCTAAACTAAGACAAGAGCCACTAGAGAATCTTAATTCAACTGTCTCAAGGCAAACTAAGTACTTGACTTCAAAAGCACCTAAACTATGACAACGAAGAGGAAATATACTCTATACTATTTGAACCAAATTGTTCAACGTAAACCTACTCTAACTATATACAATAGGACTCTGAGGGAAGCCCTCGGTTTGGCAGTAATTCTTCAAGAATTGCCCATTGACAAGCAATGGGACATCCTCTCCAGTCAATATTTTCAGCTTGAAAGCATTTTCTCCCAAAATTTTAGAAAATTGATATAGACCTTTCCACAATTTGTCAAATTTCTCATGGTTCCCTTGCTTCTCATTGCCTTATCCTAGTATAAAACTAGGTCAGAAATCCTAATGCTTTGATTCTCTCTTGTTTGTCAAACCACCTTTTTAATACCCCTTGATGTTCCCTGAAATTCCCTAAGGGTTCATCTCTCTTTTCATCTAGTTGCATCAATTAAGACAACCTCTCTTGGACCCTATCTTCGTTGTCATGGTACTCTTGCAAAAAATGCAAGTTCAGGTTTTTCAGTTGGACTAGGAAGACTAAGTCTTTGTCTGTATACTAGATGGTAAGGGGAAATTCCTAAGGAGCTCTTAGATTTTGTCTTGTTTGCCCATAAAGAGAATTCCAGTTCTGTATGCTAATCTCTTGGGTTTTTATCTAAAATCTTCTTAATGACAGTTAGTAGGTTTTTGTTCACTGATTTTGCTAGGCCATTTTCCTGGAGATAGTAATTCGATAAAAATTTCAAAGTAATCTTATGATCCAAAACCTAGCTAGAAAATTTCAATCAAGAAAATGCAGAACCATTATCACAAACAAAAGCATAAGGATATCCAAACCTTGTAACAATTTTCTCTTCAAGAAACTTAATAACAACCTCAATAGTACAATTCTTTAAGGCTTGGGCTTCCATCTATTGAGTACAGTAGTCGATAGCGGTCAGAATATACCACTGTTGTGCTAAGGAAGGTGGATTGATCATACCAATAAAATCGATCCCCTACTTCACAAATGGTCTCAGCTCAATGACTGGTTGTAGTGGCCATGCAAGATTCTTCTCTCGAACAATAGTAGTTTGACAAACATAAAAAATATTCACATGCTCATACGTCTCCTTGAACAAAGTTGGCCAGGAATAGCCTAATCTCAGTATCTTCTGGCCAAACATGCCCCATGTCTTGTCCCAAATTTATCATTGAATTTTAATAGAATCCCCCTTGCCTCTTCTTTTCCAACACATCTCAATTATACACCTTCATGATTATGTTTGTATAATACGAACCCCTGCAACATATATCTTTTTATTTTAAATTTCAATGCCTTCTTATGTATTGGATTCAAATGTGAAGGACACTTATGGTTCAATAGATAACTGATTATATCCTTGTACCACTCATCTAGACACACATCCTCTAATTCATAAACCTATTGCACTACGCCCGGTCCATCGTATGCAGTCTTTTGTACTATTTTTTTTCCTCTCACCAACTTGATTGGTTGAATGTCTATGTCACATTCTTGGATAGTGGTGACCCATTTCCTCTTCTCTCTCATAGCTCTCTTTGAATCAATAATATCTTTACAACAATATCAAGAAATATGGTATGTACCTTCTCAAAATGTAATGCATAAATTTATTTATTGCTTTCACCCACTAGTACATTTGACACCTTTTTCTGATGGCATGAAAATGGAATTACGACACTATTTCATTGATCAATAGATGCCACACATCGTCCCAATTTTGCAGTCGAAAAAAATGATGGCTACCATAGGTGTCTTAATTACGATGACACTGGTCATCATAATTTGCATCTGAAGAGGGGTGACCAACATGGTCAACATGTCGTCGGGTCTGTTTCTCACCACCGCAATTCCAAGGCATGTGCATTAGAGATTTTGTACATGTGATGGCTAGTTGTCAGCTATTTCTGATAGGTAGCCATCATTTGCAATTTTTTACCGATGGAGATGCTATTTATATGATAGCTGGCTGGCGGATATTTCTGACAAGTAGCCATCATTTGCTATTTTTACCGATGGGGATGTTGTACATGTGACGGCTAGCTATCAAATATTTATGACAAGTGTCTGTCACATGTATATTGTTGTTGTTGAGATAATTTTCATTCCTGTTGAAAAAGCAACAGTAGGCACATTAAAGATAACAAAGCTCAAGAGACCATTGTAGTTGGTCTCTTTCTTCGGTCCATATTATTGAAAAAATGTTTTACCTTTTGTTAGCTCATCAAATGTGGGGATTTGAAATAATTTAATAGAATATTTTCATGATAACGTATATTATTAAGTTGACGTTGCATGAATTTATTGACTCTACGCACTTGTAGACATCAAACACAGTGATAAAGAAGCATCTCCTCCCATGGCCTACATTACTCAAGCCACAGGAGGTGATGCTTCTTTATGGTTGTGCTCTATGTTTACAAGTGTACAAAGTAGATAAATTCATTCAGCGTCAAACTTAAATAATGTACGTTATACATGAAAATATCATCCATTAAATTCTTTCAAATTTCTGCATTTAATGAGCTAATAAAATGTAAAACATTTTGTCAGTATATGGATCAAAGATGGAGACCAACTATGATGGTCTCTTGAGCTCTTCTATCTTTAGTTCTAGCTACTGGGTAAGGCCTAGAAGACTTATACCTTTCGATCATCGAGAAGAATCACTGCCTTGCCTTTATGTACACTACACATTATCCAATATAAGAGAAGGTAGAAAATATGAATGGATAAAATAAATGAAAGATACAATGATATTATCTTGTTGTTTACCTTCTCATAATTGATCCCAGTCTCGCAAAAGTAATTTTATACGATCACTAGCACATTTCATGCATGGATGAGAAATACTATCCAAAGTTTCTAGATTCTAAAAAGAGGTATGAGTGGAGGCCAAAAAAGGGATATTTGTGTGTGTAGAAATTGTACCTAGCTGTGGACACAACACTTCTGTAAAACATTAGAGGTTAGCAAAATCAAAATCTGCAGATAAATGAAAAGCTAAGCTAACCAGGCAATCTACTACCTTCTAGTAGATGCAAGTATGTATTCTCATATTATGACTGAGATCAGTGATAATGCAACACCTAAATGAAGGATTTAAATGATTGAAAGTAATGAAGATGGAATGCAGATTAATCTATCTTTTTTGGATTTTCGATGCAATAAGATGAAAAATTGGATATGAATCTAATCTAGATGAATGCAATTGATATGCAAATTGATCTAACAATGATATGCTAAATGCTATGAATGCTCAAACACAATAATGAAAATCTCACAATAGCCTTGATTCGCAAAAGATTGAGTCTTTAGATGCAAATTCGCCAGAGTGATTGTGCAAATTCGAGGGGATCCTTTTGTGAAGAGCCGAGCCTTGATTTTATAGAAATCCAGGGCTTGAGGATGCATTGAGAAAAGCCATAAATCACTCTTGATAAACTCAGGTTGATTTTTGAGTTAACAAGAAATCAGAATTAACTAACTCATAAAATCATGCAAAATCATGCAAAAATAGCTTTTTGACTTAAATCAGAAGTTTAGATCAGCTTTTAACTCAAAATAGATGTTGAGTTTCAAAAAGATAACAACTTGAATTGATTTTCTTATTTAAAGTTTAACTGCTCTTTGAATGTGCATAGATAATCATGAATTAATTTAATAATAAAGTGATTTATTCTCAACTTAACTAATTTTAAATTTAAAAATAACCAATTTATGGTTTAATCAATTATTTAATCAAACTAATATTCAAAAACTATATCATTAAATATTGACAATTGACATTAATCAATTAAATAAGAATTTAATCAATTATTCGATAGATTTTGATTTATTGTCAAAATTAAATAATACAATTTAAGAATAAATATAATTAGATCTAATTAAATAATTAAGTGGTAGAATTAAATTAATTAATTAAATATTCAGAATATTCAATTAATCAACTTTAGGATAAATATGTTTTATCACCAAATAATATCTAATTAAAGATAATTAGGATTATAAAGATATTCAAGGAATATTCCCCAATGCAAATTTACGATAACATCAATTAGGATTTTGATAACTTGATGTGCAGATGTGCCTTGGGTTAGGACTTTGATGTTGATTTTGATCAATTTGAAGATGTAGGAGGTTAATGAACCTATAGCCCATTTTTATTACATTTTGCCCCTCTTTGAATCATTGTGTGAAGTGTGGTGGTTCAAAGATTAGTCTATTTTTTATGTTGAAACTGATTTGAAAGATGAATCGATTCCGAGACAGAAACCGATTGAAAGATTGGAAAGAGTTGATTCAGGTCCTAGTTGACCAAGAATCATGATGATGTTAACTATAGCAACAATGAACCGATGATTACGAAAAAGTATCAAAATGCCTGATTCTAAACTTTATGATTATGAAGAAGTGAGTGACCTGATTCCAGACCTGATTTTCCAAAGGAATCGAAATGGTATCACATCTGAACCCTTCAGTTATGAAGAACCAAGGAAATAACACTAATGAACCGATGGTTATGAAAAGTTGATACAGTTTACAAGATTGATTAGGATACCAGATTGATATGGATCTCAATGAATCTGATATGCCCCAAGCGATGTGCCCCAAGTGACATGCCCCAAGCAATGAGGTCTTTTGATGTGAATCAGTAACTAGACGTGGTTGTTGTCTTGATCACTAAGGAAAGATTTGATTTACAGACTTGATTGATGTGCAATACCATGCCCCCTTTGAGATGAAAATCAAGATGTGGCAAGAAAAGCCAGCGTTGTGTAGTTTAGAAGCATGTTAATCGATTGTAGAAGTGGTTATACACATCTGAAAATGCATTCTACATCGTTTGGAGGTCCTGGAGACCAAGTTTGACTAGGTTTGACCATGAGTTGACCATGGTTGACCAAGTTGAAATTTGAATAGTTTCATGTAAGATAATCAGTCAAGTTGAATGCTAGATTTTTGTGATGATTGAAGGTCGATTATGCAAGCAGTCAGTTGTCTTGGGTCTAAAAATTTTAAATCATGTTTTTGACAAAGTAAACGATCTCAACTTTTGATTTTGATGTCGAAAATGGGTTCAGAACGTTGAAATTAGCCAAGGGTACAATTTTCGTGGAAAATAGAGCACTTTGAAAAATTAGGTCAAAACCTATATAAGGACCAAAAGGGTCATTTTCATTTCATTATTCACTTTTGTCTTTTGTGAGCCTTGTGGAGCCCTCTAAGAAAATGGACAAGGTACATGTCTCCTCTCACTGATTCAAGCGTAACCGGTGATACCAAAGACCTCCCTAGTATGGGAACCCGATAAGTGGATCTTTGTGCCTCTCTAGCATTCAAATTTTTCCATGTTTTAGCATTTTAAATCCTTTTTCATATGTTTTTAGCTTTTTTAATTTTTTGCACCACAAAAATTCATACGACAGTCCATTGGGGCTCGTATGAGTTTTCAATTTCATTTCAATTGTCATCCCGAAACTACTTGAAACTTGTATGAGAGGGACCCATGTGTCGTATGACATTTCGTCAAGTCCCTCAAATGTCATACAGGAACCCTTGTATTGTCATGTATGCATGAAATTTCATGCGAGAACCTGTACAAACTTGTACGAGTTTTGACACCATTCTGAAAACTCATATGGAAAATAGCGAGTGTTTTTCACCTCCTTAGGTCAAATTTTTTATTTTTCTAATTTCATAGGCTGATTCCTAGTATAGAGAATGCAGTGGATGTTACAGGTGCACCGATGGGTCAAGGTCAGAGGTGTCATGAGGTTTAGATTCCTATTGTATAGCCTACACCTCCAAGGCCTAAAGTTGTTATTACTCCACAGAGGCCATCTAGACATATGAGACCACCCCGCGCCTCTATTTCTACAATAGGAAGGCCTACAGTTTTGCAGAGGAGAGCATGGTACACTTGGTAGTATTGGTAGTGCAGATGAGGTACTGAGTGCTCAATAGGATGTAAGTGTTGATACTAATGATGCACAAGTTGATACTGATTTTGATCTAGGTGCTGAGGTTAGACGTCACAAGGTGTGTAGGGCAGAGGTTGTTGATCAGCCTACTGAGGACACAGATATGTCCATTACGGATGTAGATCCTGGATTGGCTCAGACTCCTCAGGAGGTTATTAGGTGACTTAGGCTACATATCAAAGACCTGATATTGCAAGCTAGTAGACTTGAGACATAGCTCAAGGATTCTAAGAGGTAGTGTTTAGAGCAGCAAGAGGAGAATAGATGATTATAGGCAGAGGTTACTCATCAGATTGCACTGAGTGCCTATTATGTCTCTGCATACTATGTTGTAGTTCCTGCTGCACAAAGAGTACCTTCATACTCTCAGTACATGATTGCTTCAGAGGGAGCAAGAGCAACGTGGGCCGAGGTAGCACCAGATGCACCACCACCACCTCCACCAGATGTAGAGGATCAGGCAGACAACTGATCTATCTTGTTTTCTGATAGTGTTTATCATTTTGTGCATACCCATTGTTCTGATCTGATAGCTCTAAGGATCCCATTCTTTTGTATCTTGTGCCAGTAGTGCACCCTTGACTATTTTGAGGCTTTATGATATATATGAGATCAATTTTTGGTTATGATTTCATTTGTACTTGTCAGTTTTTTATTTATGATTATATCATGTGATGTAAATGCTATGGGTAGTGTAGAATGAATGTAATATGAAATGCAATGATTTCTTTCAAATGTATGGATTTATGCAAATGTAATTTGATGGATGGAAAAATTAATGACAATGTATGATTTTGATTATGCTATGCAATGATAAATGCACGTGTATGTAATGAAATGCAATAGATGGGATGATTATGATATGTAATGTAAATGCAACGATACACATGATATATATTTTGTAGGCATTGATGAAGACAAGTACTTGGCCATTTGTCAAAAAGGATGTTTAACCCAGGATGGTGACTGCTTGCGGATCTGTGAAGAGACCTTCGTTTGAGACTCAGTCTTCATGTTGTGTCAAGCATTGTTGAAGAGTTTTTTAAGTGTCAAGCTGATTTGGCAATCATGAGATAAATGCAATCATGCAAAGTGCAAAGTGACATGCAGAATGAAATACAAACCTAGGACCTAGGACTTAGTCACTGATCATGTGTCGGTCATTTTCATCATAGAATTTTTTTTAGGTAACCAGATAAATCAATACAACATTCACTAGTTGGGAAACTATGAACATATGAATATCGATTTTGGTGTCAAAGTCAATACAATGCCCACTGGCTAGACACCATGGACATATAAATATTGATTTTGTTTTCAGAATTTTGGATTAGATATAAGCATCAAGGCACAAACACCATGATGACCTGAATATCATGTCCATTTTGATATTGCAATTTGTATAAGCATCAAAACATAAATGTTGTGATGACCTGAATACACCTTGTGTACTAACACATCAAGCAGTCAAGAGATCATTCTGAATCCAATGTGAATTACCCATAGTGACCCTTTATCATTCACATCCTTACATAAGATCGCATTTCATAGTAGGAGTAAGAACTAACTCAAAAAGACAATAGTTAGATCAAACTTCCTTGAATTTTTTGGGTATCAATGGTTGAGGTACACATGGCCATCCAATACGAGATGGAGGCTCTTACAGATGGACACCATTTCAATCCAAAATTTCCAAATTTATTAGATTTTCACATACAAGCAGAAGACAAAGAAAAGATTATGCCCCCAGTCATCACTCTCTAAATCTTGTAAAGGACATCATCGAAAGGATGCCAAATCTGAACCCTTCAATTATGAAGAACCAAGGAAATAACACAACTGAACTGATGGTTACGAAGAGCTAATATAGTTTACAAGATTAAGAGAATACCAGATTCATATGGATCTCGATGAATCTGATATGCCCCAAGTGATGTGCCCCTAGTGACGAGGTCTTTTGATTAATCAACTAGACGTGGTTGTTGTCTTGATTACTGAGGAAAGATTTGATTGACATAATTAGTTAATGATGTGTAATACCATGCCCCCTTCGGGAAGGAGATCAAAATCTGGCAAGAAAAGCCAGTGTTGAATGTTCAGAAGCATGTTAATCAATTGTAGAATTGGTTGTACATGTTCAGGAACACGTTCTACATCGTTTAGAGTTCTGGAGACCAAGTTTGACTAGGTTTGACCATGAGTTGACCATGGTTGACCAAGTTGAAATTTGAATAGTTTGATGTTAGATAATCAATTAAGTTAAATTATGGATTCGTTTGATGTTTAGAAGGTTGATTATGCAAGTAGTTGACAATATAAACGATCTCAGATTTAGATTTTGATCCCGAAAATGGATTCTACTTATTGTTTCATTGGAGGGACCTTCATACAATGCTCAGTCCTTGTGTCATGTTTAGCATATTTTTGGAGAATCTTTTAACATCAAGCGGATTTAGCAATCATGAGATAAATGTAGTCATGGAAAGTGCAAAATGAAATGCAGACCTAGGACCTAGGACTTAGTCATTGATCATGTGTCAGTCTTTTTCATCACTGAATATTTATTAGGTAACTGGATAGTCGATACAATTTCCACTGGCTAGACAACCATGGGCATATGAATATGGAATTTTAATCGAAAATGTCAAATGTTCATTTTTTTAGGACTTTTTTAGATTTTTATGATTTTTTTAGGACATTTTGAAAAGACTTAATGCCTTAGGCGTAGAATTTCTTCAAATGGAGAATGTTGATTGGTTCTCAGAGCTATTCTCCTTCAGTCATTGAGAGTTGATAGGCTCGAGAGCCAAAAGTAGCAGTGATAAAAAAGGGACCCAGACAGTTGGGTTCAAACTTCCCCTTGCGTTCTCTATGTGATTGATTTTTAGGATTCTCTCTCAAGACTAGGTCGCCAACCTGAAATTCTCTGTGTCTAACTTTCTTGTTGTAGCCTCTAGATATTCTTTTATGATATACTTTGAGATTATAATATGTTTCTTTTCTATGCTCATCTAGTAGTTCAATTTCTTGCAACCTAGACACTATGTAGTCATCATCAGTTACGAGACCATGCATTATGATTCTTAGTGATGGGATTTCAACCCCAATAGGTAGTACCGCTTCAGACTCATAAACTAAAGCAAATGGTATAGCCCCAATGGGCATTATGATACTTGTTCTATAGGCCCAAAGAGTTGGATTGATCATGAGATGTCCGTCTCTTTCTATTTTATTAACGGTTCAATGCAGGATTTTCAATAGATTCTTGTTTGATGCCTCTATTTTTCCATTCCCTTGAGGATAGTAGATTGATGACCAATGTTGTGTGATCTTGAATTTTGAGCATAAGGAATCTAAGTCCTTGTTCTTGAATTAACCACCATTATCTATGACTATTGAATGTGGGATACCATACCAACATATGATGTAGTTCAGGATAAACATAGAGATTTGCTTGTCGGTTTCTTGATTCAAAGGGACTGCTTCTACCCATTTTGTAAAATAGTATGTGGCTGTAATGATATGGGTATGCCCATTAGAAGAATGAGGATGTAGGGCTCCAATGAGATCAAATGCCCATTGTTGAAAAGGCCATTGTGTAGTAAAAGGAATAAGATCTCTCCCCGGTGCATGAATCAAGTTCCCATGGACTTGACACTTTTGACAATTTTTTGCATACTTGATAGCCTCTTTTTCCATGTTAGGCCAATAGTGCCTAGCCCTAATAAGTTTTCAAGCTAGTGTTAAACCATTTGAATGTGATCCACATATTCCTTCATGGACTTATTCTAATGCATGTTGAGACTTGTCATGTTCTAAACACCTAAGAAGTGTACCATCTAGACTCTGTTTGTATAGATCATTACCAATGATGACATATCGGGAGGTGTTTCAGATAAGGTATCATTTCTCATGGTGGTTGAAAGAATCAGGGTTGATTTGGTCTTTAAGGTAGGAGTATAGGTTTTTGTATCTGGAAGAATCATGACCTACAATAGTAAAAATCATGTGGGTTTCAAGGGAATCATATGTAGGATACGATAGTGCTTCCACCAGGAACTCGTAGCGCAGATCATGTTCGGGTTGTTTTAGTAGGGATGATAGCATTACCATAGCATCAAAAACTTTGTTCTCCAATCTAGGAATTTTCTCAAATGTGATAGACATGAAATATTTCTTGAGATCATCTACCATGTGCTTGTAGGGAACTAGCTTTTCATCCTTCGTTTGTTATACATCGTTGACTTGATGGATAACTAGCTATGAGTCTCCATGAACCTGTAACTCTATCACTCGCCACTCAATTGCTATCTTCATGCCATTGAGAAGGGCTTCATATTCAGCTATATTTTTTGTGCAAGGAAACTTGATTTTGAATGCTTTAGGTATTGAGTAACCTTGAGGTGTTATGAACAATATGCCTGCTCTAGATCCATTATGTGAATAGGAGCAATCAAAGAACAACTACCATGTTCTAGAAGAGAGATTCATGATAGAGGAATATGGGAATTCCATTTGATCAGTAATGACTTGGCCCTTGATAGCTTTTCTTTCAACATATTCAATGTAAAATTCAGGTAGTAGCATCACCCACTTAGCTAATCTACCTGTGAGGGTAGCTTTGCTCAATAAGTATTTCAATGGATCTATCTTAGCTACCAATTGTGTGGTATGAGCTAACATGTAATGTCTCAGTTTCTATGATGCAAAGATCACAGCTAGAAAAGCTTTCTCAATCATGGAATAGTTCTTCTCGTAGGCTACCAATGTTTGGCTAATGTAGTAGATAGCTCGCTCTTTCATGTTGTCATCGTGTTGTGCTAGCAATGCCCGCAGTGATGTATCAGTGGTAGAGACATGCAGGATAAATGGCTTCCCCTAAATAGGAGGCATCAAGATAGGAGGATTTGATAGGTATTGCTTGATGTGGTTGAAATTCTTCTCACACTCTTCATTCCATGCAAAAGTCACACCTTTGTGTAGTGTCTTTGTGAAAGGTTGTGATATGTCTACTAATTGAGATATGAAACACCTGATTGATTGTACTCTCCCTTGTAGAGTTCTCATTTGACTGATATTTTTGGGATGTTTCATCTCCATTATAGCCTTGACTTTAGCAGGATCAACTTCAATACCTTTCTTTGAAATAATGTAGCCTAGGAGCTTTCGAGAAGTGACACCAAAAGCACACTTTTTAGGGTTCAGTCTGAGACTAAACTTCTCCATTCTATCTAGTATTTTTCTCAAGTCATTCAAATGTTCAGATCTTATCATTGATTTATCCAAGGTTTCATCAACATAATCCTCCATAGTTTGATGCATCATGTCATGGAAAATAGACGTCATGGCTCCTTGATATGTAGCACCAGCATTTTTAAGGCCGAATGGCATGGCGTTACAACAAAAGGTACCCCATGCACATGTGAAAGAATTTTTCTCTCGATCCTCTGGAGCAATTTTGATTTGATTATATCCAGAGAAACCATCCATTAAGGAATACATCTCGAAACCTGTAGTCATATCCACTATCATATCAATGTTAGGTAGTGGAAAATCATCCTTAGGGCATGCTTTGTTCACATATCTGAAATCGGTGCACACTCTAATTGATTTATCTGGTTTCAAAACAAGCACTATATTTGAGATCCACTCAACATAGTCTATCACTCGGATAAATCCAGCTTTTAACAAATTTTCTAGTTCAAATTTTACAAGAAGTGCTACATGTGGATGCATCTTGCGTAATTTTTGTTTGACAGGTTTCAATCCTAGAGCTATAGAGAGATGATGCATTATCAATTTTGGGTCTAACCCTTGCATATTTGGATACTTCCATGCAAATTTGATCTTCTTTTCTATTAAGAAAGTAGTGAATGCTTGTTTTTGTTTTGTCTTCTGATAAGGATTGTGCTACATGGATTAGTTGTGGTTCCTCTGTTGTACCCAAGTTGATAGATTGAGTCAGTTCAATCAATATTGGAGATATGTCATGTAAATGACTTGGAAGGACATCAAATAATTCATCCTTAGGTGCCTCAGAGAGGTTTTCACCTTCGGATACATCTTTTGTTTTTACTATTTTAGGTTCTGAGACTGCCACATAGTGGTTTTCACCCTCAAAACTCTTCTTCTTTTTGTTCTTATTCTTTTGACTGAGATATTTGATATCCGACTCCATCATGCTAATGCTAGGTTCACTGATGGAAGTCATCATAGGTTCAACGACATTTAGATAACAAGCAAGGGCATAGTCCAATTTGAAGGTATAGATGTCTTGGTTCGGATTTTTGGACATTTGGTCTATAAGCTCTGGATATTGGATAGTAAGTTGGGGAAGGGATTGGCTAATCATGTTAATGCACATGGTATTGGCATCATTGGAAATGATCTGACTCATGAAATCAAAGGTGATACTACTACTCAAGATGTTTTGTTCATTAAGAGTCACAATGTCATTATGGGATTCCACTTCAGGAATAGGTGGATCAAACTCGTTAAGTTTAGTACTTTGCTTTAGATTTACATCGGGTGTAGGTGCATATTGGTGAATGACATCAACATCTTTCTCTATGATGAGTTCATCTTCTTTTGGAATGACTCCCCATTCATAGTCATTGGATTCATCCTCTGATTTTGGACCTCTAGGAAATCTAAGAACATGTGTAAAGTCAAGACAAATCCCCTAGGAAGGATTTCCTTCTGAGTCTTATTTGAATTCATACTCATGGGAATCTATTTCAAAATCACTAGTGTTTTCTTCTTGTTTAGATTCAAGATCAGCTGGTTCTTGTGGGGTGACCATCATTTATGCAGCAGTAGGTTCTTGTGTTTCTACTACATTGATTCTTTTTATTGGTTCATCTTCAGCTTTGAGAAGATCTAGTATTTCTTGAGATAAGTGTTCATAAGGAATAAGTTTAGAGCTGTCAGAATCATCACTATCTAATTGTTTGTTATCTTCTTCCTCATTGTTGGTCTCTTCTAGTTTGATATGTTCTATTACATGAGAGGAGTTACCCTTGAGATAAAAGAGTTTCTTTCTATAGCCTAGGCTCGTAGTATCTTTGTTTGGTCAAACCACATGTGCAATGAGTGCCATGAGACCTTTGTCTCATACTCCTAGAGGTCCTTTACCAGCATATCCCATTTTAGCTATCAGTTTATCCCCTAGACCATATGACTTGGAAGGAATTTTTAGTGTTTTAGAGTCACATGCTTGAACGGTTTTGGATTGAGACTCATCTTTGTATAGCCATGCAAGCACAACTTCATCCTCTTCAAATTCTTCTTTGGACACTTTTTATGGAACAAAACTTCCATTGTAGATAACTTGAGGTTCTTTAGATTCTGGTTTTGGTTGTTTCAAAGACTGTCCATAAGATTTAGGTGAGATTGGGAGAGATGTTAGAGATAGGACTGGTTCCATGGTATATTCTCCCATGCCATTGTCATTGATTTTGACTTCTTTTCCAATGTCTTCCATCTTGGATGTAGATGCAGCATATGTTTCCTTAGTGGAAGATTCTCTGTTATTTGGAACAAGTTTGTCAGCACTTTCTTTCAATGCATTGCAAGTTGTAGATATGTCAGCTAGAATGGTTACTTCTACTCCCTCATAAGGAAATTTCACACATTGATGGTATGTGGAAGGAATAGCTCACATTTCATGTATCTAGGGTCTCCCTAGGAAAATGTTGTAAGCCAAAGGTAGATCTAGAACTTGACATGTGATGTCTCTAATAACTGGACCTATTCTGCTAGGTAAGACGATTATTCCTTTGGAAGCTCTCTCTTGTTCATCATAAGCTTTGATAGTTATCTTTTTTTTAGGATCAATGGCAGCTTCTGATAATCCCAATTGTATGATCAAGTTTTAAGAACAAATGTTTAGACCAACACCTCCATCTATCAACACGCATTTGACATGATGGTTTTGGATCAAGACTTCAATGTGCAAGGGTTGGTTATGCTGATGACTCAGTGAATTATCATCTTCCTCTAAGAAGGAGATATACTGGGGTGATGTCAGATGACCCACCATAGTTTGGAATCTGTCTAGATCAAGATTGTCAGGAACATTGGAATCGAGCAGAGCTTTATCCAGAATAGCCCTATGAGCAGGAGATATCCAAAGCAACTCAAACATGGATATTTTTGCATTGCTATGTTGGAGTTGTTGGACAATACTGTATGATTTTGGCCTCATCTCTTTAGGATTTGATGATTTAGAGGAAGCCCTCTATTTAGAAGTAGATGAAAGATTAAAAGCCATCTTAGGGACATTGGATGAATCTGAATTTTGTCCTTGCAGAAGCGCCTGAGCTTGTGATCGAGTAACTACATTTTCTGATTGATTTTCTCTATCTTTTTACACAATGGTGATGACATTGCAATGTTTAGATAAGCAAGGTTCCACCATGTTTATGATAGTGTTGCTTCTAGAGTAGGTGTAATTGACTTTAGTACCCATATTAGGCTGAGAAGATGAATCTCCTTGATTATGCTTTAGAAATGGTTCTGTGAATGTTGTATGATCATTATTGATTTTAGGATTGTCAATTACAATTTCTCCATTATCAATTTTGTCTTGTATGAGATTCTTTAAGCATTGGCAGTTACTGGTTTTATGATCCTTATTGTGATGGAAGTCACAAAAATTGTTCTCTTTCCACCATTTTGGTTTAGGTTCAGGATCAAATGGTTTTATCTCAGGAAATGTAATGATTTTGTTGGCCAACAGAGTTTTCATGGAGGACTCTAAGGATTCTCCAAGAGGAGTAAACTTGCATTTAGGATCTATAGCCCAAGGTTTATAGTCAGATGGCTTCTTATTTGATTCTGTCGCTTTCACCTATGAGGCTTTGATGGCTTGGGTACCAACAGTGAGATTGAAAGCGGGTGCCTTAGATAGATTACAGACATTGTCAATAATGCCATTTGTGATGATGCCTTTATTCTTGGTCTAGATTTTTTTTTGTCTTTGGAACTAGATCCAAATTAATACTTCTCTTTTTGAAGTGATATGTCTCCTTTTTTCACAAAGACTTTCTCAATTTTGATTGCATTGTCTACCATCTTATCAAAGGATGTGTGATTTTGCATTTGTAAAGGATATTTGATCTCTAGAACAAGATTGTTGATGAAAATTTCCAGCTTCTCTGTTTCTAGAATGGGTCTAGCATATAGAGAAAACTTCTTCCTCCATCATTTGAAGAAAGTCAGGAATGGTTCTCTTGGGTATTGTTTCAGATTACAAATGTCGATCATAGTGACTGGATGTTTGATGTTGTAGGAGTATTGTTGATAGAATAGCTTGATTAACTCCTCAAAGGTTTTGATGGTTGGAGACATTTTTTAGAACCAATGAATGGCTGCTCCTCCCAGAGATCATGGGAAAAGGCACTTTAAGTAAGTTGGTTCATGTATGAATTCCATGGATTGAGTACAGAATTCTCTGACATGATCTTGGGGATCAAAGTTTCCATCATATTTGTCATATTTAGGCATTTCCACTCTTTTTGGGAATGGTGGCATGTACAAGTCTTTATCAAATGGAAAAGAACATAGAGCCTCCATGGAGAACTCCTTAGGTTCCTTCTCTTTTTTGAGTTTGTTAAGCTTGACTTGCATGACATGCATCTATTTCATCATACCTATGATAGGAGTTTCTTCCTCTTGAGTAATGATATCTTCGACATTAAAGTTGAGAGGAAGTTTAGCTCCTTGTTGAGCTAACTCTAGAAAGTATGCCTCTTTGTCTTCCCTCAAGAAGTGTCTCATCATCCTCTTGAAGTTATCATCATTCTAATATTGGGAAATTTCAGAGGGTGTTGGTTCAGGATCTCCACCATGATTGGAGTGATGACCTTGGTAGCCTTGGTTTGCTCCACCTTGAGACATAGTGTTGTTGTGAGGACTGTTGGGAATTGATTGAGGTGGGGTTGGTTAATTACCTGCGTGAATTGATCTAGGAGTGACGTAACCATCTTTTAAGAAGAGATTTCCAAGAGCGTCTTCTCCAAATTTAGTTGTGTCGTAAGGTTGATGAAATATCTGTGCAATCATAGAAGATGCTACTAAAGAGGTTTTGGGTTGTCCTCCTTGTTTTCTTTGTGATGAAGCTCTAGTTTCCACCATTAACCTTAGGTGAAGCAAAAGAGTAAGATGTAGATAACTAAAGAATGACTTGATTCAAGAAGATCGAATGACAAGACCTTGTCAAGATTGGATTGATTGAAACTTGATTGGACGTAAATAAAGGATAATGTGCCCTAGTTGTATGGGTAGATGCCCAAAATATGGTGGACATGAGCTTCAACACTTAGCTATTTTGAGGATTGATTCTAAAAATGATGTTGACAAGGTTTTGACACAAGATGAATGAGATTCAAATCGATAGATTAGAATGCTGGGTCAAACTCAAGAGACCACTTTAGCCAAATAGATTAGATTTCTTCCATTTTTTTCTCTATTCTTGACACAATGAATTTTCTGACAGAATCTAGAAGTTGGCTGTAAAAATTGGATTTCTGACAAATTTTGGAGATTTTTGACAACTTTTGAAAATTTTGATATGAGTTTCTCCAGGCTTGGATGAGTCTGGGTTGGCTTTAGCATGACTTTTGACAAAGCTCGTACGATAATTGACACCAAGGTTTTGATTTTGCTTGACTTTGAGACAAAACTCGTACGACAATGTATAGGCTCCCGTACAAAAATCTGGGGGTTCTAAAATAACTTTTGGGAAAAACTCGTATGACTTTCTGAGACTGTGGGATGACTTTTGACTCCAGAAAGGAGTTTTGCTTCAAATTTGCAATTTTTCTATTTTTCAGTTTCAGATTGTTTGCAAAAAAATTTGTCCAGGTTTGAAGATCTATGTAATAATTCATCTCAGAATTATTCGTTTCAAGTAACCAAGTAGATATCAAACATGTAGAACAGCAAGAAAGGGAAGCAAGCAATCGTCTTAAAACAATGAACAAGGGCAAAAGAAACCTTGCACATGAACAAGCAATAGTGACTTATTGTGCTAATCCCTAGGAATGATACTTGTGCATGTTCTCAAAAAGCTTATCAATAACGCACATAGTCCTAGAAAATGAAAAACAAATTGGCCTTGCTAGGGTTTTTAGTAATGGTTTGACTCTGCAACTTTTGTGATCTCAAGAGGGTGAACTCCAATCCAAGTGCACCAAGGTTTTGATATAGTTTGAGAATTTAATCAATCAGGAGCTGCTAGGGAGATCTGTCAGCCCAACAAGAGACCACACTTGTGGAAATTTCTTCCACAAAGATATTTATATAGCGGTTGTTGCTACCATGGCAAAAATGGCTATTACCGCTTGAGGTTCCATCCACGTGGTTAACCCAATAAAGGGAATGTCCACTACGGTTAACCCTCTCTAAAGGTGACTCACAAAATATACCACATGGGGACTTGGTCCAGATTCAAGGATCTAAGTTTTTTATACTACCCAAAAAGGGAGTAGAGCATAATCCTCTAGCCTTTTCACTTTTACCCAAACACAAAAGATAGATTCTTTGACACACTAAGACTGAAATCACCTCACCAAGGCTTGTGATGTTGATGCAGGAGCATCCTGGGTGTAAGAGCAATCTTGCATCACCCAAAAATATTTCTGTTTTTTTTTTCAATAAGGGCTATTTTATGCAGAGCTACTATTTATGGAAAGTTACTATTTTTGGTAATTTTTGCATGTGCTCAGAATGATCTGATTTCTTTCTTGGAGGTTCATTTTGGTCATATAAGTCTGCTAGTAAAGTTTCATTGCCAGATCAAGTGTATATTGGAAGATATTGAAGATTTTCGGTATAAGCAGCAGGGTACAGAAACTTTGAACTCAGTTTTGAAGGCTTTAGAGGCCCTGGATGAGGTCAAAAATTTGGGTGACAGGCGCTTGCGTAGGTCAATCCTGTAGAGCGCTTCGTGGCGTTTCCGAAATGGGGTTATAATAGCCGATCGGGTCAACTGGTGATGACTTATGGTCTTCGGAAGTTGGGCCACCCGAAATGGCAGAAAATAATTTTCTTCAAAATTTCTGTTCGGGTTTCAAAGGTTATCTTGAGCCGACTATGATGTAATAAAATGTAAAATAAAATAATTCTAAGTTTGGTCGGCCTTATTGGCTAAAATTCTGGAACCTTCCCAGGCGGTGGAAAAATTGCCTATATAAGGAAGGCTGTATTATTGTCTTAGGCAGTTCAGAATAGTTCTGGGTAGTAGATCTGGGTAATAGCTCGAGGCTTTGTCCTACAGAATATTGTAAGGGAATGCCCATGTAGCTTTGCATATTGTAATTCTGAAAGTTTGTAATTCCACATTTGTGGAGATAATAAGAAGCCAATTTTCTGTTCTTGCATATTGTTGTTGTTTCTCTATTTCTGTTATGTGTTTGTGGTATTAAGGGGAGCACCCTTCATCAAGTGGTATCAGAGCAGGAGTTCTTGAGTGTGTAAACAGATCGCCGACTGTGAGGCAGTTTGCACCAGGACCGTGGCTAGGGTTTCAGCACGCATCGCGAAAATGCCTCCACGAAGGGAACGTGGCAGAAGAGCTGGTGTTGTGACACCTGAGGTTAGAGAGCTGCAGAGACAAGTGCGAGCATTGCAAGAAGAGATTCGCAGAGGAATGAATCTTAATGTCAGAGATGAAAGTGAGGATGAAGCCGAAAAAGAATATCAAGAAGGAGAAGTTGAAATTGTGAACCAGGAGGAAGAAAGACTTTTTCGGGCGATTTCCAAGATTGGGAAAAGACCTAAGATTGAGGTTCCTACATTTTTTGGAAATCTTAACCCAGAGGAATTGATCGACTGGATCAATGAATGTGAGGAATATTTTGAGTATGAAGATGTTGAGGATCCTGATAGGGTCAAATTTGCGAAGGCCAGACTGAAAGGTCATGCGAAGATCTGGTGGCAAGAAATTCAATTGGAGCAAAATAGAAGAGGGAAAGATAAAATCACAAGATGGGATCGGATGGTGGATAAATTGAAGTGACAGTTCATTCCTATTGATTATGAGCTTGACCTACTAAAGAAAATGCAGAGTTTGAAGCAAGCAGGAAGATCTGTTCAGGAGTATACAGAGGAGTTCTATCGACTTCTCATCAGAACAGGCCACGCCGAAGCTGATAAGGAGAAAGTTGCCCGATACCTTAATGGGTTAAGGCCAAGCATTCAGGAGGAGTTGAATCTGGTTCGAATGAACAGTATTGAGGAGGCATACCAATTTGCCCTAAAAGTAGAGGAAAAGCTAAACAAGAAGTTCGAGAGCAGACAAAACGGAAGAGGTCGCGGTGGACGATCTGGTGGACGGTCATATGGTGGCCGAAATGAAGATCTGAAAAAGAATGATGAGGCCAGTAGCAGTCAAAATTAGCGAGGAAATAACTCCAATCGCTTCCAGGATCAGAATAATAGAGATCAGAGAGGAAGAGGAAGAGGACAAGGATCTGGAAGAGGAGGCTTCCGTGGAACATGTTTTCACTATGGAGAAGAAGGTCATAGGGCATTTGAATGTCCTCAGCGCCAAGGTAGAAGAGACAGGAGAAATGAAGGCCAGGCCAGAGTTGCACATGTAGATGAAGATGCCAGATCATCAAATTCTGAAGATGCTGAAAGAGGAGAAACGTTGATTAATAGAAGAGTCATGTTGAGTGGTGAGAATGAACCTGAGCAAAGAAGGAGCCTGTTTCGCACCAGTGCAAGTGTGAAGGTAAATGTTGTGATGTGATTATTGATAGTGGAAGCACTGACAATTTGGTGTCAGAAGAGATGGTGACAAAGTTGAAGCTCAAGAGACAGAAACACCCACATCCATATCGGATTGCCTGGGTACAGGATGACCACAAGGTCATGGTCAATGAACAATGCCTGGTGAAGTTCAAGATTGGCGGGTACCAAGATGAGGTACTATGTGATATCATATCTATGGATGCATGTCATATGTTGTTGGGTAGACCATGGCAGTTTGATAGATGTGCTGTACATGATGGTCGTGCGAATACCTATTCCCTGACAAAGGATGGAGTGCGACATAAGCTAAAACCATTGAAGGAGACCGAAGAAAAGGTATGTGGTAATGCAAGAATAACATTTGTTGATGGAAGAAAATTCCTAGATGGTATGAGGCATGAGCATGTGTGTTTTTCTTTAATTCTAAAAGCTGGTAAAGAAGAAGTAGAGGATGTACCTGTAGAGGTTGCAGATTTATTGAATGAGTTTCAGGATATTGTATCTGATAATGTACCTGATGGATTACCACCGGTAAGGAAGATCAGTCATCAGATGGATTTGATCCCAGGAGCGAGTTTGCCGAATAAGGCAGCACACAGAATGACACCAGCAGAAAGCGAAGAGTTGAACAGACAAGTACATGAGTTATTGCAGAAGGGGTTGATTCAAGAGAGTCTGAGTCCCTGTGCTGTACCAGCGGTATTAGCACCAAAGAAGAATGGAGAATGGAGGATGTGTACAGATTCTAGGGCAATAAATAAGATCACAATCAAGTACAGGTTTCCATTGCCACGAATGGATGATATTATGGACTGTTTGAGTGGAGCTGTGTATTTTTCAAAGATAGATCTGAAGAGTGGATATCATCAGATTCAGATCAGAGAAGGAGATGAATGGAAGACTGCCTTCAAGACAAAGGAAGGACTATATGAGTGGTTAGTCATGCCTTTTGGGCTAACCAATGCACCGAGCACTTTCATGCGGCTCATGAACGAGGTTCTGAAAGAATTTCTGGGTAAGTTTGTCATTGTTTACCTAGATGATATTTTGATTTTTAGTAAGACATTGGATGAGCATATGATGCATATTCGTATGGTGTTTGAGAAGTTGAGAGAAGAGAAATTGTTGATTAATTTGAAGAAGTGCAGTTTTGTGAAGAAAGAGTTAGTGTATTTGGGATTTGTAGTTTCAACAGAAGGTCTAAAAATGGACCCAGAGAAGGTACAGGCTATCCTTGAATGGCCTACTCCAAGGAGTGCTACTGAGGTAAGATCTTTTCATGGTTTGGCTAGCTTTTACAGAAATTTTATCAAAAATTTTAGCAGTATTTGTGGACCCTTGATTGAAACAATGAGAGGGGATAGAAAAGAGTTTAAGTGGACTAATGGGGCAGAAAAGAGTTTTCAATTGTTGAAACAAAAAGTTACAGAACAACCTATTTTAGCACTTCCAGATTTTAATAAGGTGTTTCAAGTAGATTGTGATGCTAGTGGTACTGCAATAGGAGCTGTTATGAACCAAGAAGGTAAACCTATTGCTTATTTCAGTGAGAAGTTAAATGATGCCAAGAGGAAATATTCTATTTATGATCAGGAATTTTATGCTATAGTTCAGGCATTGAAAAAGTGGAGGCACTATCTGCTTCCTAAGGAGTTTGTTTTGTATACTGATCATCAAGCTTTTCAATATTTGAATAGTCAAGGAAAATTGAATCAAAGGCATTTGAAATGGGTTGAGTTTTTGCAGAGTTATACATTTGTTTTGAAACACAGGAGTGGAAAGTCTAATAGGGTTGCAGATGCTCTTAGCAGAAGGCAACTATTGCTGACAGAGATGCAGATTGAAGTGGTTGGGTTCAAGGAACTCAAGAATTTGTATCCAGAGGATCCTGATTTTGGTGAAGCTTGGAAAGCTTGCACAGAACCTGTTACTCTAGACAGGATGAAATGGTTGGATTTCATCATCCAGGATGATATGCTATTCAGAGGAAGTCAGTTGTGCATTCCACGAAGTTCTATGAGGGAGAATCTCATCAAGGAGAAGCATAGCGGAGGATTGGCTGGACATTTTGGTCGTGATAAAACCCTTGCTTTGGTTAGTGAAAATTATTATTGGCCACAATTGCAACAAGATGTCAAGAAGTTTGTACAGAGTTGCAGAGTATGTCAGATGGCGAAAAGAGTGAAGCAGAATACAGGGTTGTATCAGCCATTACCTATACCAGAGAAGCCTTGGGAGGATATCAGTATGGACTTTGTTCTTGGTTTATCGAGGACACAGCGGGGACATGATTCGATTTTTGTAGTAGTTGACAGATTTTCAAAGATGGCACATTTCATTCCCTACAAGAAGACTAATGATGCTGTTCATGTAGCAGAATTTTTTTTCAGAGAAGTAGTGAGACTTCATCGTTTGCCAAAGACCATAGTTTCAGATCGGGACACTAAGTTTGTTGGGTATTTTTGGCGTATGTTGTGGAAGAAGTTGAAGACAGATTTGAAGTTCAGTTCATCACATCATCCACAGACTGATGGACAGACAGAGGTGGTGAATAGGAGTTTGGGAAATTTGCTGAGATGTTTGGTTGGAGATAAGCCAACAGGATGGGATTTGATTTTACCACAGGCAGAATTTGCATACAATAATTCTGTCAATAGGAGCACTGGTAAATCACCATTCCAGATTGTATATGGAAGTAGTCCAAGAAATGCATCTGAATTGAGGAAGATAGATAAAGGAGAAATAAGTAGTGCTGAAGCTGAAGATTTTGCAGAACACTTGAAGAACATCCATGAAGAGGTGAGGAAGCATATTACCAAGATGAATGCACAGTATAAGGCTAAGGCAGATGAGAAAAGGAGGTATAAGGAATTTTAGGTTGGTGATGAAGTCATGGTTCATTTGCGGAAGGAGCGGTTTCCAGTTGGTACATATAACAAGCTGAAAATGAAGAAGTTTGGGCCATGTAGGATACTGAAGAAACATGATTCAGGAAACGCATATGAGGTAGAATTGCCTACTGAGCTAAATATTTCAACAGTGTTTAACATTTCAGATCTGACAGAGTATCATGAAGGAGGTGTTGAAGATGAGATCACAGCAGCACAGTGGAGTATTCCAGTAACTAGTTCAGATATCAAGGAGATTGAAGACATACTAGACAGTCGTGTTGGCAGAAGCACAAGGAACAGGACATATGAAGAATATCTGGTCAAATGGAAAGGATGACCTGTTGAAGATTCATCATGGCTAACAAAGGAGGAGGTTAACCGTCTTGGTTTTCCTCTACACACCTGAGTCGTGACAGGGTCACTTCTCAAATTACCCCGGGTGTCTGATGCAGGAGCATCCTGGGTGTAAGAGCAATCTTGCATCACCCAAAAATATTTCTGTGCTATTTTGTGCAGAGCTACTATTTATGGAAAGTTACTATTTTTGGTAATTTTTGCATGTGCTCAGAATGATCTGATTTCTTTCTTGGAGGTTCATTTTGGTCATATAAGTCTGCCAGTAAAGTTTCATTGCCAGATCAAGTGTATATTGGAAGATATTGAAGATTTTCGGTATTGGCAGCAGGGTATAGAAACTTTGAACTCAGTTTTGAAGGCTTTAGAGGCCCCGGATGAGGTTGAAAATTTGGGTGACGGGTGCTTGCATGGGTCAAGCCTGTAGAGCACTTCGTGGCGTTTTCGAAATGGGGTTATAATAGCCGATCGGGTCAACTGGTGATGACTTATGGTCTTCGGAAGTTGGGCCACCCGAAATGGCAGAAAATAATTTTCTTCAAAATTTCTGTTTGGGTTTCAAAGGTTATCTTGAGCCGACTATGATGTAATAAAATGTAAAATAAAATAATTCTAATTTTGGTCGGCCTTATTGGCTAAAATTCTGGAACCTTCCCAAGCGGTGGAAAAATTGCCTATATAAGGAAGGCTGTATTATTGTCTTAGGCAGTTCAGAATAGTTCTGGGTAGTAGATCTGGGTAATAGCTCGAGGCTTTGTCCTACAGAATATTGTAAGGGAATGCCCATGTAGCTTTGCATATTGTAATTCTGAAAGTTTGTAATTCCACATTTGTGGAGATAATAAGAAGCCAATTTTCTGTTCTTGCATATTGTTGTTGTTTCTCTATTTCCGTTATGTGTTTGTGGTATTAAGGGGAGCACCCTTCATCAGATGTCAACAACAATGTCTACCGATCTCTCTAAGTGGGACCAAGAGAGAACGTACTCATCAAAGTTGAGGACCAATCCAAGTGAACATGAGATAACCTCAGTATCCTCCCTATCTGCAAGGGGATCTATCATCAAGAAGGACTTCGCATGTAAAACAAGCAAATGAAGCCCACTCTCTCAAGATCATCCGCAAATAGTGTTCATATGGCCTAATTACTATGTGTAACCGATATGAAAAAAGAAAATATATGTTTGTTTTATAGCCCAAAACTGAAGTGTGAATTATGAAAGCTGGAAAGGCACACAAGCTTGGCACGTGAGAGTTCATTTTATATCTCAAATTGAAGTGTTATCAGATGCAACAAAATAACTGAGTTCCTTCGCAATGCGCTTAGTATATTTTTACCTAATTTTTAGCTATGTTGAGCAATCCCACGAGCAAAGAGATCAGAAACAACAGATATCAATCTTTAGGGTTAGTTGTCAAAATTTGAAATCAAATCTGAAATGACTATTTTGCAATTCTACTATCAAAAAATTAAATTCTGGCACCAAAACTCGTATGATAATGGATTGTTGATCGTATGACAGTTCAAGCACGAAATGACAGTGGGTCAGCACACACATGACTTTTCAAAAACTCATATGATAGTCCACATATAGTCGACACAACACTTCAAATTGTCATCTATCGTACGACAGATAGGGGGTCCCGGTACAACAATCTGTCAAATGTCATACGCAAAATGTACAGACAAAAAGTAAAAATCATAGTTTTGAAAGAAAAATGATAGAAAATTGATTAGAAAGAAATGGAAACCTATTTCAAGGCCCCACAATGGGTGCCAAAACTGTGTGTGTAGAAATTGTACCTAGCTTTGGACACAACAGTTCAGTAAAATATTAGAGGTTAGCAAAATCAAAATCTATAGATAAATGAAAAGCTAAGCTAACCAGGTGATTTACTGCCTTCTAGTAGACGCAAGTATATATTCTCAGATTATGACCGAGATTAGTGACAATGCAACACCTAAATGAAGGATTTAAATGATTGAAAACAATAAAGATGGAATGCAGATTAATCTATCTTTTTGGATTTTTTATGCAATAAGATGAAAAATTGGATATGAATCTAATCTAGATGAATGAAAATGTTATGCAAATTGATCTAACAATGATATGCTAAATGCTATGAATACTCAAAAATAATAATGAAAATCTCACGATAGCCTTGATTCGCAAAAGCTTGATTCTTCAGATGCAAATTCGCCAGAGTGATTGTGCAAATTCAAGGGGATCCTTTTGTGAAGAGTTGAGCCTTGATTTTATAGAAATCCAGGGCTTGAGGATGCATTGAGAAAATCCATAAATCACTCTTGATAAAATCACGTTGATTTTTGAGTTAACAAGAAATCAGAATTAATTAACTCATAAAATCATGTAAAATCATGCAAAAATAGCTTTTTGACTTAAATCAGAAGTTTAGATCAGCTTTTAACTCAAAATAGATGTTGAGTTTCAAAAAGATAACAACTTGAATTGATTTTCTTATTTAAAGTTTAACTACTCTTTGAATGTGCATAAATAATCATGAATTAATTTAATAATAAAGTGATTTATTCTCAACTTAACTGATTTTAAATTTAAAAATAACTTATTTATGGGTTAATCAATTATTTAATCAAACTGATATTCAAAAACTATATCATTAAATATTGACAATTAACATTAATCAATTAAATAAGAATTTAATCAATTATTCGATAGATTTTGATTTATTGTCAAAATTAAATAATACAATTTAGGAATAAACGTAATTAGATCTAATTAAATGATTAAGTGGCAGAATTAAATTAATTAATTAAATATTCAGAATATTCAATTAATCAACTTTAGGATAAATATGTTTTATCGCCAAATAATATTTAATTAAAGATAATTAGGATAATTAGGAATATTCAAGGAATATTCCCCGATGCAGATTTAAGATAAAATCACTTAGGATTTTGATAAACTGATGTGTAGATGTGCCTTGGGTTAGGACTTTGATGTCAATTTCAATCGATTTGAAGATGTAGGAGGTTAATGAACCTATAGCCCATTTTTGGGGTATTACATTGTGAAGGTTTTATAGACGTAGATTACAGAATCATCATCTCTGCACTAGTACTCAATCTGGAAACCCCCTCTAGAAAATCTCCACATCTAGAAAATCTCCACAAAAATCCCTTCTGGCCTCCACTGCATATACGTCTTCTCAGTATCTAAAAGCTCTCTATCATTGATTCCCATCATTTTTTCGGCATCTTCGCGGATTGAGACCTTAAATTATTGAGTTTCTCTTTGTTTCGAGAATAGTTTAACATTCTCTACTTAACAGGGCCAACCACGTGAAGGTGGAAGCTCATCTAATCCCTCTTATGATCCTTTACGACATTTTAAGACCTCTAAGATGTATTCTTAGGGATCGTAAAGGGTCATAAGGGGTACTAGGACACAACAGCTAAGAAACATAAATGTAGGCATCATGGTCACAATTTTTTTGGAAACACAACATAATTGAGTGGTATACCCAGACAATGCAACGCAACCACTAATCCTCCAGTTCCAAGTCGACATTGCAGTATACAAAACCCATAGATAAGGAATAAATTTAGAGAGTGGAGGGCCATAATGACCGAAATAATATAGGGACCCTATATTATTTTGGTCATTACGACCCTCCTTCACTCTTTAAATTTATTCATTGTCTATGGTTTTTGGATCCCGCAATGTCAACTTGGAATCGGAGGAGTGATAGTTGTGTTGCATCGTCTGGGTATACCATTTAATTATGTTGTGTCTCCAAAAAATTGTGATCGGGATGCCTACATTTATGTTTCTCAGCTGTTGTGATATCTACATTTATGTTTCTCAGCTATCGTGTTTATGTGCATGTTCTTTATGTGTTTGGCTTCTCTCCCTCACATCCAAAATAAGATTTTCCCACTCTGAATCGAGAATGCACATGCAACAGGTATGTATGTTTTATGAAACACTTATCGACAATGGAATGGGAAGACATCTTTCTAGTCTGGGCCTGGATCCTTCAACAATTAGCTCAATAATAAGGTTAATTTTTAATTTTGTTTAATTTTATATTGAAAATCATAACGATGTCATAAAAAACAAAAATGTTTATGAGTTTATCAAAATATGTCCAACGTATCTACTTGAAATTCTAAAAAAAATTCAGTACCTACAATAGCCCTCTGTTAACCACATTTACGCATATGGTCCCAACAAAGTAGTGCACAAACTACACAAAGAAGGCATCACAGAAATATGATTTCTACTTTTTCCATTGAAGCAATCTTGGCGACACTAGATGCCTCTCGAGCCTTTCACAAGTTGCTCTCATTTCCTACATCAGGTATAGATGTAGATGGGGTAGATGTAAATGTAGTTTCATCGACCCACCGAAAGTATTGACATCCACTATTTCCCTGTAATACCAAATGTACATCAGTTCTTCATAAAATGATTAGTTGTCACATCATTTTTAAACATAAAATATAATTACGTATCCAGACCTTGTTCCTATTTGGGCAAACCCAAAATTGACGACCAGGATTACTTGTTGTGTGTGACGTCTTCAATATTGCATGGGCCAACACCACATTGACACATAGGCACATTGACCGAAGTCATCGACGCTATTTCAACAAATATTGCATTGTCATTATTTTGCTCATTCATACTAATTATAATTACAATAAAAAGAAACATACTAATGTAGACTTGCACATTTTTGGCTAAGTCGAAGTCTTTGGTTTAAATCACTAGACAATCAAAACAAAATGACAAACCAAAGACAGACATGCAATAAAAAGAAATTACTAAGGAACCAAGGAACTAATTATAATTTCAATAAAAAGTAACATACTAATGTAGACAAAATCTCAAATCAAATTGCAACATGAGAATGTTCAACAAGCCTACTACTTTTATTTTCATTTTTACAATTCCTCTCATAACTTCTTCTCCACTTCATAGCTTTTATAACTATTTTTCAAGGTTTCAAATTGACAACAATCTTTGGTTTATTTTGTTTAAGCCATATTCCTTGTTCTTGTCAAACTTCCTTGGTCATTGCAACTCACTTGGGCATTGCAACATGAATCCTACAAGGGGGCCTCTCTTTTCCATCTCACATCTTGGGCATTGCAACATGAATCCTATTGAGACAACTACTAATCTTCTTTGACTTCATCTTAATTTCCACTCTCTACTCCAACAACCTCTCGCATGCCGCATTCTTCACTAAAATCACCCCTTCTTCCTTCAAAGCACTCATAGAGAGTAGCGTCTAGTGGTTGCAAATCCGCACCCATATTTTTCCTAGCCTCGGATCTCATGTCCACAACCAATTTTGAATCCTCCTCCAGTAGTACCTCTAGTGGTTGCAAATCAATCTTATTACAAACTACAATAAGAGGCTTATTGGCAAACATAGGTTTTATGCTGTGAAACAGAGTTGCATGTTGCGCAATACTATAACCACAGGACCCTAAAACATCAAGGAAAAATAAAAACAACCACCTTCAAATGAGCCAAGGTAATAATATTGAGCATCTCTATGGTGTTCCTATCCTCCAAGGGGTGGTCCAAAATACCAGGGGTATCAATAGGCTAAATAGCTTTAGACTGTCACAGAGGCCTAATGGCTCTGCCTTGTAGCCCACAACATAAAGCACAATGCTCAAAGAAAAGTACATGTCCATATTGTATAAATGGAAAAGAAACAACAAGAAAACAAATAAAAACAAATAAAAAATAAAATACTGCAATTAAATAATCACCAACAACGATACACATAATACCTCTATATGCAGCCCATTAACATTTCAAATGCAAGAATGAAAGAAAACATGGAACTAAACCCACAGTTCATAGGCCCACAGAGGTACATTTATCATAGTCATAGAAATATGATTATTTTTAAATGGAATACACCAAGGAGTACCATCAAAAATATTGACCATTTACAATCATGAACAGTGAATAATCAAATAGCTCATTTTTTTATCAGCATGTGTAGTCTCTGTGTATATGAAAAATGAATGAAATATCAAGCTGAAATAAAATAGTGAACAAAAATTCAAATTCAAGGCCTAATTTATCAAGAGCAACAAACATTAGGATGAAAGAAAAATCATTAAGACTATAGAAAAAGTATTAGGACTATAGAAAAACCATTAAGACTAGAAAGTCAAGTTCAGAATAGGCGTAATCATCCTGCCAACCTTAGCAACATTTGTGATAGATGTCAAGTACTTATAATCAGTATGCCCAACAAACAAAGACTTAGTAGTAAAAGCATAAGGTTGCACATCCACATCTGCCCTAGTAATATTATTAATAAAAGAGCTCTTGCCAACATTAGGGTACCCACAGATCAAAATAGTCCTGGTTTTGGGGTCAATAGATGACAACCTTGCCATATACTGCCTCACCTATTCGAGGTAAGCCAAACTTGGTCCAATTCTCTTAACAATGGTACACATCTGTCCAAGTGCAGCAATCTTCAAAGATTTGTAGTGGTAAAGAGAATCCCCATATTTTATCAGCCTAACATAGTCTTTGGCCACTTTGGCAATGAGATTGCGAGCAGTATTTAATATATGGTTTATTTATGTTTTATAGAACTTTTAATGACAAGATTTATGGTGAAATCAGAAAATGTCATCTCTGAGACATAAAATAAGCAACTCCAACACTTGTATGCATGCATGAAACATAGATTCAACTTAGTACCATCTTATAATTGTTAGTTAATGAAAAGTTTGAAAACATGTTCATTGGTTGTGTTTGAGCAGTTGGGACAGGGGTTATCTCACAACACATTCAAATTACTAACCTTTTGGGCATAGAGTACTCAGTGGTTGTACATTTTGATAGTTTAGGTGATTCAATGGATGGAGTCATATGGATTCTTGGGTGAATATGATTCAAGTAAAAATCTAGTTGGGTACAGAGGCTATGCTTGATATTTGTAGCATTTTAAACAATTCATATTTTGAAACTTGCATATTTTTGTAATGAAAAATAAAGATTCAAACAAGTTTTAGTACAGTATTTTTTGCCATTGGTTCAGTTTTGTAAAAAAGATTTGTGGCCATGTCTTTTTTGTTACTTGGTTTTATTGCATTGTATTGCACTGGTTTGAAGCTAGGGCATCCGTTTATTACTTGTTTACTCACTGCTTGGGGCCCGTGAGTTTTGATATGGGCATATAACATGATGTAAATTGTTGGGACTAGTCCTTTGGCGCGTATTAAACAAAATACAAATTTTAGCATATTATTATCATTCTATTTCTTTGTTGTAAACATGCCATTAGTTCAGTTTTGTAAATTATTTTTGTGTTAAATGCATTTAAAATTATCTTCATTGTCTTCTGATTGTCTAAATGCTTCTTTATTTGTCAGCCAATTAATACATGCTAGTATATAAAGAAGACAATCAGAAGACAATGAAGATTTGTATGACCAATAGTCTACAAAATTAGTCCTTTATTTTAAATGCATTTAACACAAAAAAAATTACAAAACAGAACCAATGGCATGTTTACAACAAAGAAATAGAATAATAATAATATGATGAAAATTGCATTCTCTTTAATACCATGCCAAAGGACCAGTCCCCACAATTATTAAACATACTTTATCTGATATGATGAATTCTTAAACAATTAGGGAGCTACTAAATATACTTTCAGAGTTTCTATAAAGCATTAACTAATTAGAGATGAAAAATAACACATCCGTTTCATGCATATGTGGTAAAAATTCATGAGATACTAAAGAAGACCTGCTATTTGTCAGACAAATCTTCATTGTCCCCCACAAAAAACTAAGTAATAACTACTCCACCCTTAATTTTTTTAACAATGTGCCATATTAGATAAAGTAGGTTCTATCACACAGCACACAAAATCTCTTCAAACTTGCAATATGTTGCATGTGTAGTACAAAACTCATGAGATTCTAAAGAAGGCCTCATTATAATCAACCAAATATTCCTTGTACCACACAAAAAATTGTGTGATAACTATGTAATGCAGAGGAAAGGTTGGTGGACAGATAAACAAGATAAGTTACACTTATTTGGCTTACAAACCCACAACTTCTCCCAAGTGCCCAATGGCTTTAAGAAACACAACCCAACCAAGGTTATTCAAAATGCAAACTAATGATAGATTTGATGTATTTGAGGTATATAAGGATAGATTAAAGTGGTTTCAAGGTTTCTAGACATACCATTTACTCCCAATGGCTAAATGTCTTCAAAATGGCCTAGAGGCCTAATGAGCCAACCTTGTAGCCCAACAGTGACCTTTTTGGTCTTCAAACACTCTAACTTTCAAAAACACTAGAAGAACTAAATCCACATTAAAACACCCTTTTAGCCTTTCAATAACATATCTCAAATTTAGGTATTGGTCTTTTGGACCAAATAGTAGCACTCTGTCTACACCCCTACAATTACACTAGAAACTTGATGATTTTTCAAAGAAACTATATCATATAAATTTCTCCAAGTTCTCAAACCTTGGACAATGTCATTAAATGACTCAAAACCACTAATCCTAAGAGGAATTTAACCCAAAATACCTACAACATCAAAAGCCCCAATTTGGTGGCTTCAAACCCTTGATTTGAGGGTTTCTCCAATCCCAGCATTCCACACCCTTCTTGGCTTAATTGGTGATTGATTCACCATTTATATTCCAATATAAGACTATCCAAATCTTAACAGCACTATGTTTTTCAACCCGATCTCCCACTGCTATACCTTAGCCATCAAATTCATTACAAAACCTTATTTAAATCAACCTGTGATCACATTAATTGTTAAATCTCTCCAAGTAAAGATCATTAGAACACTATATTCCAATATAAGACTATCCAAATCTTAACAACACTATATTCCAATACAAAAGGAAAACTAATAAAAGCCAGTCCAAGCCACTGTACAGGAAGGTACAGTCATGCTAAATGCCTCTCCAATCCTCCAAAGTATGAAATGTAACCTTCTAATAACTTATTTTATCTTTCAAATCATTAACCCAACCAGTTTACATGAAGATTCAAAGTATTAAGAGGTTTGTGCTCACAGTCACTGGTTTTCACTAGTCCTTAACACATGGAATTGGGCTTTAAGGTAGTTCTCAATACATTCAACATTGTAATGAATGCTTGGAGATTGCTTACTATTCCATTCTAGATTTGTAAACAAAACCAGTAAGTATTAGAGCCTTTCAAATTTGTAAAGAACACAAACTTTGCAAATCAAATTGATATTTCATTAAAACCTCTATTCCTGTCATGCACTCTATGCTTCATTGCCGTACAAATGGAGTCCCAAATACATATAATAATCCTCAACACAACTTTCTCACCCTCTTTTGGCAGTTAGAGGGTTTAGTTAAGTGATTTAACATTAAAACCCCATTTCCTTTTCCATATAAAGTTGATAATTTTAGAATCTCATATGAATCTAGTGATGATCGAAAGGCCTTGCACTACTCTACCCTTAATTTGTTTAACAATGCACCATATTAGATAAAGTAGGTTCTATCACACATGGCACAAACTCTCTTCAAACTCACAATATGTTGCATGTGTATAGTACAAAACTCATGAGATTCTAAAGAAGGCCTCACTCTTAATCATCCAAATCTTCCTTGTACCACACAAAAAACTGTGTGACAACTATGTCTACTCCAACCTTAATTGTTTAAGAATTCATCATATCAGATAAAGTATGTTTAAGAATTGTTGGGACTGGTCCTTTGGTGTGTATTAAACAGAATAGAATTTTCAGCATATTATTATCATTCTATTTCTTTGTTGTAAACATGCCATTGGTTCAGTTTTGTAAAAAAAAATTGTGTTAAATGCATTTAAAACAAAGGTCTAATTATGTAGACTGCTAGCACGAAGGAATATTTGGCCTAGTAGTCTACAGAAGATGGCACCATGTGCAAAGAGGGAAGAGAGCACTAGACTTTTTCTTGTGAGCTGCGAAGAGGGCATCCATTTCATAGAGGTTGTGAGTGTTTTATTCATTTTTTTATTAGTAATTGGCATATTAAATGTAGATAACACCTATGCATTAAACATGCTAAACTGATAAAGGTGTTATCTACATTTAATCTGCAAATTACTAATAGATTAAGCATATTATTACTATGCTTAATGTTCCATTTAAATGCATTTAACACAAAAAAAAATTGAAAAAATTGAAAAAATGGCATGTTTACAACAAAGGTCTAATAGAACTCCCAACAATTCTTAAACATACTTTATCTGATATGATGAATTCTTAAATAATTAAGGTTGGAATAGACATAGTTATCACATAGTTTTTTGTGTGGTACAAGGAAGATTTGGCTAGGTCAAATCTTGCTTCATGCTAGCAGTCTACAAAATTAGACCTTTATTAAGAATTCATCATATCAAATAAAGTATGTTTAAGAATTGTTGGGACTAGTCCTTTGGCATGTATTAAATAGAATAGAATTTTCAGCATATTGTTATCATTCTATTTCTTTGTTGTAAACATGCCATTGGTTCAGTAATGGTTTAATGATATGGCATAAAAAAATAAGGCTTAGAATGCATATTGGTAATTCTAGAATGCCTATAAGAATTTATATATTTCAATCTATTTGAAGAATGATGGTTAAAGGATTGCACTCTTAAGGTTCATATTCTAAATAACATTTTTTTTTAGCATTGGTCAATGCCTTTGGAGATAGGTAAATCCATCCTGGGTCATGTTCCTTTCAGGTTCCCATTGATGTGGATTTGGCATTACAATTTAGATTAACTTATTCAACAATACTGATTGGAAGGAAAACCCATGTGTGGAATGCTCTCCTTTGATAGATGTTTGAATTATCTCAAGGTGAAATTGAAATTTTTGACTTGAATTGAATTGAATTTTGAGACAACTCTAAAAGAAGTTGAAAGAAGTCATCTCAAGTAAAATAGGAACTAACTATATGAAATTCTTTCCACATGACAATATAGAGATTGTTTTTGTAAAAATCTTGAGAAAAGGGAAACAATATTTAATGCAGGCTATGAAACTTAAAACTCTTATAATTAGTGTTTATGAAATAAGTATCATTTGAAAGGAGTGTGAGAAAATACCTCATTAATTATAATTACATTGACAACTAAAGTGTTTTCTTTATAATATAATCTTTCCCCCTTAATAACTAAAAACTAAAAGCCATATAAATACAACAATACAAACAATTGAAAGACAAAAAAATCACCAATATTACCACACCTCTAAACATGATGCTAAGATACTTGTTTTTTTTTGGTAGATATTAATTTCTACCACCACTATCTGCATTAAATGCATCAACTAGAAACTTATTCAATAACCCCACCACTATTCTAGGTGGTTCTCATCAACCACCATTGCCTCACATTTATTTATTGTTTTTAAGTTTGTAAATTTCCTGAGCCCTCTATAAAGAGGCCGATCCAACTATGTTTTGGGTAAGCAATGAAATTGATTTCCTAATTGTTGTGTCTATTATTAAATGTGTATGTAATTTGTGTTTATTTATATGTATTGATATGTGTCCATCCACCCCTATTAGACTTATATCAAAGCCAAAGGGAGTTAATTAGTTGATTTTTATTGTAGAAATATTTGTGATGATGATGGTAGATGTGGCATTTGCAATTAAGGGTTGAGGCATCATATCCCAACTCTCCTTTCTTAATAGGCATTGGTTTTGTGATGGAAATTCCCTCTTATAGCTGGTATGTGATGTGTGGTTTCTTCATCATTGTGTGACCTATCAAATATTGTATATGGATCAATGCTCCAATCTATAGAA
Organism: Chamaecyparis obtusa; assembly: GCA_027943335.1. Classification (NCBI taxonomy): domain Eukaryota; kingdom Viridiplantae; phylum Streptophyta; class Pinopsida; order Cupressales; family Cupressaceae; genus Chamaecyparis; species Chamaecyparis obtusa. The sequence goes on from BSBK01003272.1 coordinate 678,139, forward strand.
CTAGTGTTCAAGAGAGTTCAAATATATGTTAAGAGATCCAAGTTCCCAAATAAAATTGATAAATATGATATCATAAAATAATAGAGAGGATTCTATTGGCTTGGATGAATCACAGAATGTAAAAACTACGACTAGAATTCAAAGGAGAGCCATGTGTAGAAACTGTTGTAGGAGATAGTTGATTTTGTGTGAAGCCCCAACTAAAGAATTGACTAGATCATAGGTTTCTAGAAGTAAACAAAATATAGAAAGGCCACAAGTTTTCAAGGATATGTGGATATCACTGGAAGTGAAAGGTAATCTATAAGTTTTTTATTTTATATGTGAACTTTATACAGTTCTCAATACTTTGTTGGATTAATGGATAATTGCAAGGAGGTTGTAGTTCTCTAGCTGTGTCAAGTATGTTTTTTGCAAAGAAGAAAGGAAATTTATGTTAGAGAAGAGGCAAATCACAGCCTTGTCCAAGTGAAGCTATAAATCTTGGAGTCCCCACCCAAGTTTGAAGATGGAGAAAAGGAAGTCACAAATCAAAGTAATAGTCGCTTAAATATTTATAGTTGAGTTAGCAAGGAGGATCCACCATAAGAAAATGAAAACACCCATAGACATTCTTCTAACATTACAGTGTGTCCAGAAAAGTTGATATATTGATTGGATCAAATCTAGGGTAAAATTAATTAAAGGTTTAAAGCTTTCTGAGCCATAGAGTCCATTGGTTGTAGAAGTGAAGTTGAAGCTCCCAATCAAGTTGAGATCATGATAAAATAGAAGGGAACCATTATAGGTGGAGTCTTCAAGCATAAAAATATTGCAGTTTAACGAGGAGTTTGAAAGGATATAACCATAGTTGTTAAAGAATCCCATTTATAACCCTCTTTGTTATACTATTTCCTCTTTCATTTCCTTACTGGCCTAAATAAATACATGATTTCCTATTCTATAACCCACAAGTTGTACATGGAGAAGAAAAATAGTGACCAAATTTACTCATGACAACACCCTCAATTCCTCCCAAAACTTCTATCTTAACTCTATTCAAGTTCATTTATTACTTAATTTGTTCAATTACCTAATAAGTGGCTTAATGATTCACTTACTTTGTCTTGACTATAGATTTAGGTAGTTCAGGTCATGGGTTCAACTCCTGAATTATCCAATTGGGATGAGGGTCCATTGCACATTGATCAAGAGCTTATAGGGATGCTCATTTAAAAAATAGGAGAAACTGAATATTATAGGAGAAACTCTCAACCCTAGTCAGCAGGCTAGGGTTTCAGATGATATTATGCTGGATCAGTCTTTTGAAGATTCACCGTAGATCTTCCACATGCTCTGTATAAAATTGGGTCCCCTTCTTTTTGGCCCTTCTTGTTTAAAAAATAGGAGAAACTGAATATTAAATAATCATAAATCCTCCATTATTAGACATTGTCTCAAAAAGGAAGCTAAAATGGGTATCTTTAAAGGTTGAAATTGATGGCGGGTGAGAGACGTCATTTCCTATCTGCAATAATTAAAAGAAGATAGATGTATGTGATTTATCTTTGAAAGAGCTTCAATTCATCTTTTTACAGTTGTACTGGTTGGAGATGAGCGGTAGTCAATGTGTGAAAACAAATGGAAAAGCAATCATTATATGCAGTAACAGAGAAGATTCAATGTTACAATCAAGTACGGTGGTTGTATTTACTTTTCATTACCTCCTAGTTTTTTTTTCATTCTGGGCCACATTCTGGCAATATGCTTATCAATACAATGGAACTTCAAATGGAGGTAATGGAAGACATTAGTGTGTAATCTTTCAATACTTCTTTCAATGAGTTTTTCAAAATTTTGTATTGGGTGACTTTTGTTGGAAATAATTGACATGTGCCCATATCAAAACTCACGGGCCCCAAGCAGTGAGATAACAAGTAATAAATGGATGCCATTTGAATACAATGCCATTTAAATCTACAACAAATACACATAAGAAAATACATGACATAAATCCAGTAAAATCCAATGCCATTTGAATGCCTACCTCAAAACTTGAATGCCCAGTTCGTGCATGCAAAAGTCCACTTCCCTCTTCGCGCACGGTGTCGGCCTCTTCCCGCACGTAAAAGACTAGTGCCCTCTTTGTGCACACAAAAGACCAGTTCCCTAGTCTTCCTGCATGGTTCCTCTTTGTGCACACCAAAGTCCAGTGCCCTCTTCATGCCACACAAAATTCTTGTGCCCTCTTCGCGGCTGCAGCTCTTCGAACACAAAAGTTACAAATGATAATTTTTCATTCCTTTTTTTGTTTATAATCAAGCAGGAGTCAAAATTATGACATCACCGTCAGTATTACGACATTGTCAGGGGCACTTGCAAAAAAAAACACAAAAAACAAATACAAATAGTAGAGTTGTCGCAAATTGGCATCGAAATTCGACCCCAAATGTTGTAGTGACCAAAGCATAAGCTTATTTTTTCTATATTAGGGTACCTCAATTCTACTTCTTTGAATGGATCTCTCATGAAGGTGATATGATGATCCTCCCTCTTTTCAGTTCTTTGAGCAATAATCATTGCGCATGCATGATCTAAATAAAATGAGTATATGTAAAATGGCTTCTCATAATCTGGGCCCATGAGAGTCAGTACCTTAACAATTTCTTCATTTATCTCTTTGAAAGCCCTCCTATCTATTGGGGTCCAATCCATCTTCACATCCTTCTTGAGAATGTCATTCATAGGCTTCACTATCTCTGCAAATCCTGAGATTAATTTTCTCACAAACTTAATCTTTCCAAAGAAAGATTTCAATTTTTTCTTACTAGCCGGTAGGTTTAGCTTTGAGATAGCCTCCACTCTCTTTAGATCAATCATAATTCCCTTATCTTAAATGACATGTCCAAGTAGATTTCCTTCTGTTACCCCACACATGCACTTCTTTGGATTGAGGGAGACACCAAACTTTCTGCATCTTGTAAATATCTTTCTCAAATCTTCAATATGATCTTCTCTCTTCTTGGAAAATACTATGATTTCATCCATATAAATAATGATGCACTTATCTTTTAAGTCCATGAAGGCATAATCCATGGCTCTTTGTAATGTTTTTCCTGTGTTGATCAGGCCAAAAGACATCCTCCTATATGAAAACGTTCCCCACTTGGTGGTGAAAGTTGTCTTCAATCTACTTCCTCAACTATGAACTGATTGTATCCAAAATATCCATCAATAAAAGTCATCATCTATGATCTATTTACTATTCGCAATAATTCATCCAATGAAAACAATGGATAATTTTCCTTCTATAATGCCTTATTTAGGTTTTGGAAATTGACACATAATCTTATCTCTCTGTTTTTCTTCCTTACTAGGACAAGATTGGTGAACCATGTTGAATGTCGCACTGGGAATATGATCTTTGTTGTTATCAACCTCTTCACCTCCTGATAGATCAATGGCTCAAGAAAGGGGTTGAAAGGCCTCTGACTTTTTCCTGAATGGCTTGCTTCCTTCAATAGCATGGTATGTGTGATGATGTAAGGATCGTGTCTTCAAATCTTCAAATCCCCATGCTATCACATCTAGAAATTCTTTCATTAATTTAAGAATGTCTTCTCTTTCTTCAAGAGTGCAAACTTTCCCAATGTGCATGATCTTTGGGTTTCCTCTTGTTCCTAGATTTACTTTCTCACATTCATCCCCTCCTATAGGTTGATACTTAATCTTACTAAATTGGTCCATATCAAACATCATTTCCAATTGGATCATCTCTTTTGGGATAGTATAGGTCTTTAGATTCATGATCCCATCTGGATTGATCTCTGCTTCTTCAATCTCATCATCATCAATTATTTGAGCTATGAAAAAGACACTTGTGTTTGTCAAGAAATTTAATATATGTTTTTCATCATCAAACACCTCAAAATTGATTACATTTTCTAGCATTAGGGGCACTAATGCAAGTTCCACTCTAAATTTCTCCAAACCTTCCAACGTGAGTGGTGCTAATGAACTTGCTTCCTACGCTAGAGAATTCGCCACCTTTTTACTAGATTTATAACCAAACTTGATATTGAAGACATCGAAGCTCTCAATCAAATCTCGTACTCTATTTTGATCTATCTTTAATCTCTTATCATTGCAAGAAAACTGCTATCTAACTTGCTCAATCACTAGGTGTGAGTCCCCAAAGACATGAAGTACTTTAGCTCCTTTGTTTATCGCACATAGTAAGCCCAAGACTAAAGCCTCATATTCAGCCATATTATTGGTGCAAGGGAATTGCAATATATGTGCTGCCAAATACGTTTCCTCCATTGGACTAGTTAATGCATACCCAGACCTAATCCTTTCTTAGTTTTCGAACCATCAAGGCTCAAAGTCCATAATTGATTATCTCCTTGATGTCCCTCTTGGGATTCTTTTGGTAAACTTCTTTTTGTCTTTTCTCAATCATCTTTTGGTGTAACTAAATTTCTTTCATCCCCCATCTTACTACTTTTAGCTACATCCTCCAGTCGTGGCATATCATTCTGTTTTAGTTCATTATTTTGATTTTCTTGTGGAACTTCTTTCTTCAATGCTCTTGGGATCCTTTTCTCAACCAGCTCTAATGTGATGTTGCACATGGATAAATACAACTCTAAGTGGAATGCATTGTGAATCCTACACCAATTGGGTAGTAGTAGGTCTCTCACTGAAGTTTGACTACCCAACTCTAGGCCTTGTCTTTATATTCTTAACATGAAGTTTCTAAAGTTTTCAAACATTCCTTCTCCTTCGTCTGATGAAGATTTTTTATCACTTTCTGTAAATATCTTTGTTGAGCTTTGATCCTTTGATAATTCTTTCCCTTTCTCATCACTTGAAGTGTGCAACATCAAGCCTTCTTGTGTCTTGATCTATAGAGGCCCGAATTTGTCTCAACAAATAAGAGCTCATTTTCTTCCCCATACAAAGTGATAGTCAATTTCAACCTTGGGGCAATTTCAATCCTGATTTGATTAGGAATCCCCCTCCATGGAAACCACATGTGTGAGAAATCAAGTGCCACATAAGCATTCAACTTTCTAGTCCAATCTCTACCCAAAAGTAAATCACAACCATTTGGAACATCAACAACTTATATGTTAATATGTTGTTCCATTATAGGATTGGATGCCAGGTGCATATGAATATTATTTAATTCACATATAATAGGTACTTTTTTAATCTATTTGTGTAACCTTGTTTATGTTTGTCGAGATGATTCTCAATCTTCTACAAATGGATAAGGGCATAACGTTACTTGATGCTCTTAAATCTATTAGATAATTATGTAATAATTTTCCAAAAATCCTTACTGATAGCAAAATTGGGGTTGGCTCATCTTTCTCTTTGGTGGAACACAATGGGAGTGTTGAATCCAAGCTTAAGCTTTGTCTCTACCTTCATTGGTTTGTTAAATTCTTCTACCTTGGTAGTTTTTGTTTGTCTTTCAAAATCCCCTCTAGTCTTAGATGTGTCTTGACTTGGAGTTGAAGCACTTTGAGCTACATAAACTGGATGTGATGATTCTTGATTATTGAATGTACTTTGATTATCACTTGAAACACTGCACAAAGTCTGTATTCTAGGCTACATTATACATATTGTGGGCACTCCTATTAACTCCCTACGAGGTGTTTGTCATGCTTTGACTGTAGGACCCCTGAACTTAATTATCCTTCAAACTGTTGAGAAACACATCCCTTATCTCTGCTACTTTCATCAATTCAAACAATGGAAAATTTATCTTGATTTTCTTCAATTCCTCAGTTACACTATGTCCCAATTTCTTTAACTCTTCACCACTTGGAGGACTTCTAGATGCTTGCTCCTTGTGAGTGTTCTAGATTCCACTACTACCCTACATTTTGTTAGCATTCTAACCATTGCTATTTCTAATGCCTTGTTGATATTCAAGAGAATCATTTGGATAGCTAGGAAGGTTACTCGCATTGGGGTGTGAAAGTTTATTAAATTTGTTAGCAAGAATGGATGAAGTCAAGGGATCATTATTCATGTTATGTCTTTGATAATCTCTTGGCCCATTCCCTTGAGATTGTTGGAATGCATGTACCTCCTTTTTCCCCTAAACTAGAACACCATTATTCAATGGTGGGAAACTATAACCTCTCTCACTCATAGGTTCATCTGCACCTGGTGGAAATTCTAAATGTGGCTTCTCCATTGGCCCATTGGCTGAAGCTAGTGGAAATCTCCCAATATGATCTTCATAAGCTTCAAATTCAAGAGGAAATGAAAACTCCTCAAAGGTTAAGCACTAATCATATCTTGTGGTCAGGACAATTTCATATCCTATGATCGAAGGATTCTCTTGATTGACTGATTCATCCACAACTTTTTGAAATACATGTGTATCTCTTTTGAATTCGGGACATTGTTATTATGAATGTTGATTTGTCTCATGCAACCTACACCATCCCAATAGTGTTTCTTTAGCTAGAAATATCTTTTCTATTGGTCTACTCTATGTAGCTAGTGGGTTGTCAAGTGGCGAGACCACATTTCCATTGTTAGGATTAGTATTCCATGTCCTCTTTTGGTGGGCTTGGTTGTTATTATACCCTTGATTTCTTGATTGAGAACCACCTTGATAGTTTCCCCCTTGGCTATTCCTTTGGTATCCACCATCTCAATTGTTCCTTTGGTATCCACCATCTTGATTACCTCTTTGATAATTATTGTCTTGGTTATTTCTTTGATAGTTACCTTGATAATTACCTTGATAGCCACCACGGTTGAATCCATGGTTGCCCCCTTGGTAATTTCCTTGATTTCCTTGGAAGTTCCTTTGCATATTTTATAACTAATTGTTTTGATTCCTCAAGTAGGTGACCTTAGTAGAAAGCTTCTTTACTTGTTTAATGGGCTCCCTCATCTCCTATTTCTCTTCTTGTGTTCTTGTAGATGTGCTTGCACCTTGAAGATATACAAGCATTGTAGGAGGTGCTTGAGATAATGGAGCCCCTAGATGCAACATTAGTTGATTTGATGGAGCTTGAAATACAATCTGTTGGACATGATTGGTCGCAACTACTAGCCTTGTAAACATATATGTTTGAGAATCTAAAGCATTGTAGTACATGTCCAATGCGACTACATCTTGAACAATATAAGGAGTCTGTAATCATGTGTATGCCTTATGGAAATGATTGTTGAATGAATTCATGAGCTCTTTCTCTTGTCTCTTAATATCTGTAAACTATTTGTTCAAATCGAGCAGAGTGATGAGGATGTCAAACTTCCCAACAAATGTTTCCTTCAATTGATCCCATCCACTTATAGATGAAGTTGGAAAATGTACAAACCAATAGAAGGCATCTTCCCCCAAAGAGTGAGGGAAGAACCTACATGCCACATCCTCATGTTGAATCCTTTTGTTTCATAACACATCCTCGAAAACCTTGATGTGTTCTTATGTTGTTCGATTAGGATCATTCACAAGGAACTTAGAGAAGAAATGTTATGAATTCTTAGGTAGATCATTATACTAATTGAATGTGAGAGTTGAAGTATTGTTTTGAATCCATGGTTCTTGTTTCCCCATCGCTACTTGAGTTGGTCGAAATGCTTGAGCTTGAGTAGCTTGATCTCGAGTAACTCAAATTGGATTGCTGCCCAACTCTTATTATTAGCTACCCAATGATTTCCTCCTTTCTTTTGAGATTGCAGCTCTATCAAATCTTCCTCTTGATGTGGTGTCAATCTTAATAGTCTTTGTCTTCTTTCTTATTGTAACTTCTCAAATCTTTATTGGACAGAAAGATCCAATCTTCTTATCCATCTTTGCATTCAATTTTGATCCTCTTCAAGAATCGATTGAGCTAATCTTTGTGCTTTTCATTCTCTCTCAAGCTTTCTTTGTATTTCTCTCTAGCATTCCAACCTCTTTTAAATTCTCCTTTCAATTGTTCTCGCTCTTCTTTATTCTTGGTTCAATACATCAATAGTATCCAAATACTCTCTCTTGTCTCTACTATCTTCCAAGGCAATTGATTGTAAAGTGGCTACGATATGATCTTGAAGTGTTCCCCAAGTTGCTCTAGGCTGTTGAGATCTAGGAAGAGCCATCCTTTGTAATCCTTCAATTTTGTCTCTCACACTCTAACCTTTATTGGACTTCTCTTTCAATCCTTTGGGCCTTCTCTTCCTCTTTGTCTAAGATATTACCAATGCGCAAGTACTCACAACCAATTATCCCTTGATTCCAAGTGAAGGAATGAAATGTTAGGATAATTCTATCTTGATATGATTCCCAATTTATTTTAGGTTCTTGTGGTCGTGAAAGCCCCATCCTTCATCATTTTTTACTTTTGACAAATACTTGAGAAAACTGTAATCAAGACCCTCCTTCAAGTGCCAATTCCTATTTATGTGAGTTTTATTCAACTAGAACATGCAGAATCAAACAACCCAATGTTTCAAAGTGAAAAACTTAGATACTCAATCCTCTCTTGAATAAGGTCATTTCTCATGCTAATCTTGCAAAGTAAGATCATGAAATGACTTCAAGGTTCATTATATCATGGATAATCGCTCAATGAAATGATGTGATTTGTTGGAATCACTAAGGGGACTTACACTGTTTCTCAAGATTTATCAATTATTTCTAAAGATTTGGCTTCACAATGTACAATGAAAATATGGTTTTGATTTTCAACTTCTTGAACTCTCAACCTAAACTTAAACTTAGCTTCTTCTACTTCTATTTCTAACCATGAATGCAAGGAAGTTTGAATGACTTGGACTCTACTAGATGTGGTTTGTTTATCAATGACTTCCACCAACCTAGTGCAAGCTTCTAAGGTATACTTAAAGGTTTTCAAATCAATATTTCCTCTTCAATCCCATCAATGGATGCAAACTAAAGATTGGATATCAATTAAAGTTAATTTCTTTTAATCTCTAGCTTACTACACAAGGCACACTTACAACCTGCAAGAGGCTAGTGGACTAGTTTTCTATTTGAGTTTAACAAGTAAACATCCACAATTACTCTCATTCAAATAAACTACTTGAAGAAAATTCTATTATATCTCAACAACTTGAAATTGAAATCTATTCTAAGTGAGGATGGAGATAACCATGCAATAATTTAAACTTGATCACAACTAATCACCATGCAAGACACAACAATGATAAGTAGAGAATATTTGGCATTATCTTTGCAACAATTCTCCAACATCTCCCTTTTACAAATGAGAGGAGCAAGCCTTATATAGGGAGCTCAAGTATAATGGATGGCCAACATTAAATGATAATCAATGGCCTATATTTAATCCTACAAACCCTAATTAGGGTTTCCACCTATTGGCCAATGAGATTCAAGCACCTCAAATGGACCAATGGAAAAATTACAAAAAAGCGATAACCAACCAAATGACACCAAATGGTAAGCTAATCATAATTAAACATCTAAACTACCAACCAATGAGAAATTAGTTTTCCACTTAGGCTTACATCAAATCATCATCCAAAATATGGTTTCCTTTATCTCTTTCTTTCTTTGCCAGTTCGATGAACCTGGACATAATATTATTGTGTGAATTCATTAGTGGCATGGGTGTATTTTGGATTCTTCAATCTACTAAGTCCATCTCAGTTTTAGCTATAGCAATTGTCCTCCCCAATTCTGCTTTATTATCCTTGGTTGAGGTCATGAGAAATTGAAGGGATGAGAATCTCCTCAAAAGTTCCCTTCTGATAACATCATTCTCCTTGGAAGTGAGAGTTCTCAATCTCTCCCTCAAAGTTTTCAAGTTCATATTTTCCTCCCTTTTCTCCTCAAAGTGGAAGGCAACCTTTGTTACTCCGATGGCTTCTTTAATCATGTTCAATATGGAGACACCAAGATGGGCACTACATTTATAATTCTCTTTAATGTATCCTACTTATGGATCAAGGTAAAGTACCATGATGTTATATCCTTCATCTCTCCTACCTTGATCATCATATTTCTTTCCAATAGCTACACTAGAACTTGCATCATCGCTTGCAATTGGGGTATGATTTTGTTCGTAATGGGATGAAACTCCTCCCAAAGGCTGCCTAAAGCATGGAATCTCGCACTGAGTGCTATGAGTTTCTAAAATTGGCCCACGAATCCTGGAAGAAAGGTCATTCCTTCTTGCAAGACTTGCTCCATCCAAGCTGGAATCTTTTGAAGTTATGTCCTTGAAGCCTCTACACTATCAATATCTTCCCTCTCAAGGGTGAGAGGTGGTACAAATGTAGGATCCCTCTGCTAGATTGGTTTGAAGATATTTATGTAGTATGCGATCAATCTCTTATTTTCTTTTGTGTACTTCTTTGCATCTTCCTTGTTCACTTTGTTTTGCATGGCCCTAAGAGCATCTTGAACTTCCTCATATTCTATCTTCTTTGTAGTACCTCCCAAATCATGTTCAATCATCTCATAATCTTGAGGTTGAATAGCAATTTGAACCATGTGGGTTTCTGAATTATCCTTGATCACCTTAGCTACCCTTCTTGTTGGTTGGCTCTCTTCTTCAACTTGTTGTATAAGATCTTCAATGTTATCAATATTCTCAACTAGTTCAAGCTCAACATTTTTCTTTTCTTGTATCATATCCCACAACCAATAAGGTGTTGTGCACTCTCCTAACTCCAAATTGGATTCCTCTCTTCTTTGGCTTTCAACTAGTATGATTGCAACACCTTATTCATTATGAGGTGGGATTTGTCCATCTTGAGGAGGATCCTCAACGTCCGCCATCTCAGTCTCATTTTCATTACGTGGGGAGAGCATTCCTTCTAACTCAGTGGCACTTAATAGAGAATATCCTAAAAAATCTTACTACTATTGCCCTCTACTTCGGAAGAAAACTCTTGATGCACCTCTTGTCTTTTGGATGGCATAGTCTTTCCTTGTTTTCAAGTTGCAATTTCTTTAGATGGAGGGGAAATTTTTTTCTATCTCTTAGCTTAGGCCTATTCTATCCTAATTCATTTCTCTTTTGAGTTCTTACTTGGTGGATCCTTCATAATATTTTTCATTTTCTTGCTAGCTTCACCTTGTTGTCCAATGGATGCTTGAGGCTACTCAAATGATTCTTCTTCTTAAATTTCTTCAACCTCCATCTTACCATATGTCAAGGGTACTCCTCTTCTTGCTAAATTTTCTATCTTCCCATCCAACCACTATTGAGTAAATAGGGCCACTAGAAGCATCCAAGTCTTAAGGCTAACCTCCTTATCATCTTGCCAATTAATCATCTCCAAATCATGGTTTGTAGTAGTGTTGAAGTCTCCTCTAGTAACGTTATCATCTTCCTCTAATTGATCAAGAATCTGAATTATTTCCCACTTGTAATTTCTAATCATATCTATTGTCAATCTTGAGAACATCCTCTTTCTGACTTCCAAATCATCTTTTGCATCAACCCAATAGTCTTCTATATGCAGGATGTAGAGATATTTGTTCCCATGTGCTCTCTTTCTTTTCCTCTTACAATCAAAATTTTCTCTTGACTCGTAGAATCCCATCCCATAATATTCAAACTCCTCATATGTTGCCTCAATTGCTGGCTATGGTGGGCAAGTCTCACTTCCCAAATTGAAGTCAAAATTAACCCCTTGTTTGTGCTTGTTCTTTTGAATTTTTCCATAGGCAAGCAGTTGCCTTGCTACCTCCATGATGACCATCTTGTTTGTAGGATATCTAGGAAGCTTCCTTGGACAAATTGTACTTCTAAGTATTTGAACATAGGTGAATTTGGGATAGTGGATGTATTGTGATCCATATTCTTCAATCAATTTCTTAGCCTCCTCGAAAAGCCTCACATGTGGAGCCTCTTGCAACTGTCTCACAACCTTCATGGAAAATGCATCGTTGAATATTTTGAAGTTCTTATGATTGTGAAGGTGTAGTTTTGGATAGCATTCATGCACTAAGTATTCTCCTTGAGTTTTTCCACAACTTCCCAAACTTGCCAATCTTGGGAATTTGAATATTCTAGCCAACATGTAGACAAACTAGGATGTCATATAAAATCTCTTGGTGTTCTTCATCATCCTTAGCTAGTGCTCAATGTTGTCACTGATAATCTTTGCCCATTCAAACATCACCTCTCCTAATGGGATCTTGTCAATGAAATAGTACATCCAAGGTTTGAAAGTACCCCCTTGTGCTTCCCCCATCACTCTATTTAGCATCACAATGAAATCACTAATATCTTGCTTGAAATCCAATATAGTTAGCTTGGTCAACTTCAAGATTTTGGAGTATTGACTCCATGGCTCAATCATCCATTCATTATCCATCCTCTTCGCACATGCATCCACTTGATCTTCATAGTGTTTCAAAGCTTGCTCCTTGGTGATAAAGGTTCCCTCTTTGCGAGATGGTATGTCGATAGCCATCTTGATAGCTTTTTATGATAGCACAGTTATAATCTTCTTCTTTTCTTTCCCATATTCAATTGTCATCTTTTGAGGGTTATAATTCTTGGCACATTCAAGGACCAACTCTATGCACTGCATGGTGGGAGGGAAGGCGATTGTTTGAACTATGTCATTCTTCATCATCATCTTGGCCATCCTAGAAGTTGGATCCCTAGACATACTTTCCTTTACTAGGATCATACCTCCAATCTTCTTATGTCTTGTAGTGAAACTAGATTTCAGTGTCATATCTTCAGTGTCCTTCCTTACTTGAGCTTGTCTCTCCTTCTTCAAGCTCCTAGCCTTGGCTCCTGACATACTCCTCCTTGCCATAAAAAATCATCAATTAGACTTTGGAGTTTGAATTTCAACTAGCATGCTAAGGATTTAGACTTGGATTTGAAATTGGTAAGCTAGACTTGCTAAATCTTTTAAGTGCCTCTTTAAATGTTCTAATGAAAATCCTACTATTTGAACTCGCTAGTTTTCTTTTAATGATGTTTCAATTATTTTCAAAAGAAAACTAATATTTGAGATGAAATATATTATGCATGAGCGAATGACTAATTAGTCTTGACTAATTGAACTATTGGAGTTGATGAGAAAAAAAACCACAGCGCCCAAGAACACATGCATGCAAACACTTATCTCAAAAAGAGAGAAGCAAAAGCTATGGAGGCCTGAATGCAAGGATCTATGAAAGAGGAGACATACTTGATGTGCAAAAACTAAAGTTTCAATCAATTAAAATGAATGTGTTTTGTTTACAAGAGAGATCAATCCTTATAAAAAGAGATCAAAACCCTAAATGGAAACCTAGGTTCGATAATACTAATTAATAAAAGAATTAATCATTATATGCCTAAAGTTTAGCTTAAGTAAAAAAAGAGGTAACAAGTGACTTAATAGTTAAATCAATAAGATTTAATTAATAAGAAAAATAACTTATTACTCTAACACCCCCCTTAAGATCAACTTAGGGAGTAGCTAAAAACCTAGAACTACTACTGAAAGCAAATGGGCCCTGGCAACAAAAGTCTAATCAGGTACCCAAGTACAAAAGAGAGATCTATAAAGCAGAGGAATAGAGAAAACCACATGGGAAAAACTCTACTCCAAAAAGAGACGAAGACTAGTTTGAAGAACTAAAGAAGTGTCCAAAACTAAGGAATGTTCCAGAAAATAGGAATAAAGATGAACATGTAGAACATCACTTAAGCAAGAAGCTGCAAACTCTATTAGAAAGGAATAACTATTGATCTGAAGAACCTTCACTGAAATAGAACATGACCAGGTAGAGAAGACTGTAATCTACATGAATGCCCTCAAATGACATTACTTGAATCAAGAGGCAAACAAAGGCAAACTACTGAATTCGAAGATACATATGGCAGAAAATACCAAACCCTGAAGAACTAATCAATCAAAGATGGAAGATTGCCTCCAAAAAATAGGAATGAAAGAGTGTCCATATGGTAAATGATTCATCTCACTAAAATGCATAGGTACCCAGCCACTGCATCAACCTAGTACATAGGAATAAATATTAAATACATAGCTCACTCCATCAAACCAAGGAAGCAGAAGAACCAACAGTAGAAACCCCCACATAATGCTAACAAGGGAGAGGTGACAGGTACACTGAAAGATTGGCTAATATGAACTGCATCATGAAGAACCAAGAACATCGAAGGTGCAAAGAAAGTACAAACATATATAAAAATATCATGAGGCTAATGTCGTGGAAGGAACACTCACGTGACAAAGATAGATAGAAAACAAAGGCAAACATCAAACCCCTCATGCTACTTTATAATGTAGTGCGAGTACAAAAAGCACAAACATGTGCAAGATCCCAAGCATGCAATAGAATGACACTTTATCTCAATGTGTGCATAAAAAAATGCTTACAAAATGATGTATACAATACTCAAAGAAGAGCTAAGGCTGCTGAAACAAGAAGAGCCATCCCATACAGGGAAGAGATCCTAAGACCTGAGACATCCAAGATATTCACCAAAGTGAAGAAATACAAAAAACCAAATAAAATATACTTGGAGCAGGATATGGAAAAATGACTCATAGCACTAGAAAGCTCACAGAACAAGCTTTCCAATGATATATCATTTTTTAAAAATGGAGTTCGAATGCGCAAAATATGGCTCCCGAAATGCGAAAAGGAACTTCTAGCTTTGACAACAAAAATCACAATAAAAAAGAAAAATTAGAAATTCAAACCTCTAGATCTAGATAGAGCTCAGAAAGAGCTTTCCGATATATCTCGTTTGCCCGATTTTGACACCGTATGCTCAAGTTATGAGCAAAAAACCATAGGGTGCTCCGGAAGGCCCAAAATGGTAGCAAGAATGTGTTGATGCAGTGTTGATGTCAACATTTCACAGGGTTAAAATTGACAGTCAAATGGTCGTCAAGGCAAAAAAAATGCTTGGGGGCTGAAAAAATCAGCCCCTAGTCATGTGGTGACTAGGGGGCTGGCTCTTGGACGCTAGGACTCGACTCATGGTTGCTCCATGTGACCAATTACTCTGCCAGAAAGGGGCTAAAAACTTGCAGTTACCCTAGCGGTAAACCTGACAACTACGGTAGTTACCGTCAGAAGTCACGTCAGTCACCACGGCAGTGATTGCGCAGTCACCGGTCACCGGGGCAGTGACTGCGCGGTCACCGGTCACCACAGCAGTCACCGACGGTGACACCGCATGGTGACCGCTGAGCGGACCGTAGGCCACTAGCCGGTAACCGCAGCTGCCAATAGTGACCGCCGAGTGGCCGCTGGGTGGCACCCAGGTGGCCGCTGGGTGGAGACCGACTGTAATTTATTTTAATTTTGTGTGTGCCTCAGGAAGCGTGTCAAGGCCATACAGCTCTAGCTCAAAATTTGTTTGCCTCAAATTGCAACTTTGTCCAAATTGGACAAATATTATATGGAAATAAGGGTTCTTGGGTGCTCTGAACAAAATAGTGAGGTCTGTTTGAGCCCAAAGTGACCAGAAAAAGAGGTTCCCCCAAATCCGACAGAAAATCTTTCAAAAATTATAGATCTGACGAACAAGGTTGAATCTCTCAGGAAGAGAACAAGGGCATGAAGATTTGAAGCTCTGATACCATGTTGGAGTTGATGAGAAAACAAACCACAACTCCCAAAACCACCTACATGCAAACACCTATCATAGAAAGAGAAGCAAAAGTTATGGAGGCCTGAACAGAAGGATCTATGAAAGAGGAGACATTCTTGATGTGCAAAAACAAAAGTTGCAATCAATTAAATGAATATGTTTTGTTTACAAGAGAGATCAATCCTTATAAAAAGAGATCAAAACCCTAAAAGGAAACCTAGATTGCATAATAATAATTAATAAAAGAATTAATCATTATATGCCTAAAGTTTAGCTTAAGTAAAGAAAGAGGTAATAAATGACTTAATAATTAAATCAAACAGATTTAATTAATAAGAAAAACAACTTATTACTCTAACATGAACAAGAAGTGAAATTAGATTTGTCTTATTTCGAATTAGATTTTCATGAACCATTTCCTAGCATAAATTCCGATTTCCTTCTATGAGATGTTGATTATTTTATAATAAGGAAACCAAAGGCTATAGTTTAGATCCAAATTATAAACTAGGAGAAATTCTGAAAAAGAAATGGCCGAAGAATTATGAAAAGTTTAAATTTTATCCTCACCACTTCAAGACAAAAAAATAAATTGGATTCTTGGCAAAGCTCAGAATCACAACTTTCGATGCCTTTCAACCACTTACAAATGTCAGGTCGGATGGCTTGTTGTTGCCTTGAGAAGGCCTTATTCAACCTTCCACCTCCTACAGGTAATTTGTTGGCTTCCCAAAGGTGATTCGCTTGTAACTGAAAATAGTTTTCTATCTCAATGAAGACAAAAAATCGCTGCCAACCTGGATGTGTAATTGACTGGTCCTTTGAGGTAATAGTCATTGCTTATCAGGATAAATTCACTACTTAGAGTCACGGAGATAAAACTACTTTGAGTTGTTGACAAAATGAAATGAATCGATCTTCCTTATATATGAGTTTGAAGGGGTTAAAGGACACATCTTCCTAGGAGGTCGACTTTGGCTCTAGTTAGGCAATAAAATCATTTAATTAATTTGCTTTTTTGGCCTCTTTGGCCGACCTTGGTAGGAGAACTAAACGTTTTAAATTTTTCTTTCCCTCCAAAAGAAAATCACTACCAGTATGGACAAATGGCAACATTCAACATTCACCATGTTTTTCAAGTAATGTGCCAAATGGCCATCATTTGATGAGGCGAAAATCTCAGGGTCAAGAGGATAAATCTTGGGTAGGGAGCAGATACCGCCCCTACCCGAGGATTCTAGCGTTTCATACTTAAAACAAAATCTCAACTTTATGTCCTTAGTTTCATCATCAACTTCATTGTTTCCTTTCTAATTAGCCCATCTCTCATCATGTCATCAAGAGATGCCTTGAATTGGTTATGTAAAATGGGTGGAAGTCATCATAGGTGGAGCATAGAATCCTAGGTAGGGGGCAGATTGCGCCCCTACCCAAGGATTCCCACATCTGCACTTGTAATGTCCCTATTTTTCAGGCTCTTAGAATTAGCCTATCATGTGACCCTCATAGGCTAATGAGGATGGACAGAGGGTCTCTTTTAGTGGGCATTTACTTTAGGATTTAGTATGCTTTCGTTTGGCTTTCGTTCGGCGTTATTCAGACTTCATTTGCTATAGTTTTGCCACGTTTACTATTTATAGTAAGCCTGATGTTGTTCGAGAAGGACCCTTTCTATTTTTGGAAAGTGCATTTGGTCACATGGGGAAATAATATGAGTGACTCATGTTTTAGAGGACATATTAAAAGGATAAGTATTTTGGGAGTTATTATTATTTCGGTGGCCAAATTATTATTAAATCATTAAATGGCTTATTATAAAGTTATAATTTAACTTAAGTTGAGGGTTGAGTCATCATGGGAAGGGGCCATTTATTTAATTAATTAATGGAAGCCTAAGCCAAGGTATTAATTTAAAGTATTGGAGTAAATGATTTATTAAAAGGAAAAGTATATCTATTTATCCCACATTGGTAAGAATTGTGTTTGAGCTCTCACAAGAAAGAATAAAAAGGGACTTGAGAGCTCATTCTCAAATATCTATTGATCATTTGATAAAATTTGGTTGTGGGGAAGAATGGCTAGGGTTTGACGATAGATTCCTCTCTTTTGTCAATTTGAATCATCACTGATTGATAGTGAATTTTACAAACTGAATTCTCAAAATTATTCTGAATCTGTAGATGTTGATCTTGGTGCTGAGGTATACCAAGTTGTGGAGGTTTGAACAATTTATAGCAGAGCTGAAGTTTTCATTGATTGAATTTGAAATTCATTTAGATTATTAAATTCCTTGGAGGCTGAATTATCTACCAAGGTTGTCGTACAAATTTAATAGTAGTTGTAGCTTTACATAGAGGCAGCGGCTTAGGGTGCAGGCATGAATTAGAAGAAGCATATCCGCCTTTCCTTTGGGCTCAATTCTGAGTTGAGTTACTTCTTAAAGAGGCTGCAATTCTTTTCCAGAATGTTGTGATATGATTCATGGTAGAGAATAACATTGCAGGGCTGCGTTAAAGACTTGGGAGAAGGTCGTATTGAGTCAAGGCTTGTTTGGATTTGATGGCAACCATTTGGATAATAAGGTGCCTTATAGATTTATGTGTGTTCATTAACTCTTGCAAGCATTGAAATTGTTACTTGTGAACTTTGGAAATAAATAATTTGATGTTGTCATTATCTTAGAATTAAGTTAAAAGATTTATTTATACTCTAGAAACATTGTATTGATTTTTGTTGTTGGTTCAATTACACAAGTCTGGAAAAATGATCAAAAGTCATATATGTTATTAAAAAACATAGAAAATGCAATTAGACTAGAGGAAGAACCAATTTGCAATAGAGAGCCAGCTAGGCTCTTTACAGTGGTATCAGAGCATGTTTCCTGTCATCTTGTGGGTTATGAATTCTTTTTTATTCTGATGTTATATTAAGAGTGATCAGCACTCCCTCTTTTCCTAGCTATGGACAAATACAGGAGGCCTAGTTCTGGGAGTCGGCGTAGCAGTACGGGAAAAAGAGAGGAATTAAATGCTTTAGTGGAAAGTATGGAAAGACTTAGGCTTCATCAACAGAGGTTGGCGGAGAGCTTGTCGGATCCAGAGACAGTTGACAAGGCAACGAGGTATATGGTTTCTGCTTTCAGAAGGCTGACATCTAGACTACAGGGAAGAAAGCTTAAGTTTTCCCCAACAGGTGCCCATGATGTAGATGTACCTATATTTAGTACGGCACCTGCTAGTCCTATCCACAATGATGATGATGGATTTATTTCACAGGGACATGTGGATGTACCAGTACCATTGGTTGACAGTAGCACTGAGCTTCAGCAAGTTGAGGCTCCGAGAGTAGTCGCTACAGTTAGTATAGAGGCTACTAATGTTGTAGTTGTCACTGAGTGTTCAAACTCTTCTGTGGAGGGAGTTGTTATTGGAGACTTTTATGTCAACTATCGTAGTGTTGCTCCAGTGCAGGAGGCAATTGCTTCCTCATTTGGGACCAATGCATGTATGGAGTCACCTAGCTGTGATGTTGGTGATCTGGGCCTGACAGCAGAGTCAGTAGATGGTGGTTCATGCTCTAGCATTATTGGTGCACAGCCTGACGTTGAGTCATGTGTGCAGAGTCAGGTGCCAGTAGTTGAGGCTTTAGTGGGAGATGTGGATGCAGATAGTATAGACACATCTGATGATACATTTGAGGATGCTATGAGTTGCATTGGGTATGACATTCCCTGTGAGATGTTGGGTGATGACTGCGAAGAGTGTATGAGCCCTGACATCTCTAAGGTTTATGATAGCAGTCGCAGTGTGGAATCAGTGCAGGAGACAATGGTGTTTTCCTGTATTGAGGATGTGAGCATGGAGCTATCCAGTGATGACACTCATGATGGGAGTGTTGTAGTTGAGTTGGGTGACATAGACTCATGCCACAGTATAGATGATTCACATGATGACATTGAGTCGTGTTTGCAGTCAAAGTTAGCAGAGGGGCCATGGATAGTCGATGTGGACACTAGCATTACAGATATCTCTGATGTTGATAGTTGGGATGATGGGTGTTACAGTGTTTCTGGTTTTTTATATCAGACTTTGGGTTTGGACTCAACATTGTCATACGGTGGTGGTGGGTTCCAAGATTCTTTGTTACAGAGACTCACGGATGAGGATGGGGAAGCATATGAGTGGCAAGAGTTTGTTACAGCCAAGGCTTCCACTTCTAGAGAGGGGGTTACTTCTTTGGTGACTCATGAGGATGATTCTTCCTGCAGCGAGACATGTTTGATTTATCAGACCCTGGGGGAGGACTCTGAGTTGTTAGTGAGTGAGGATGGATCCCAGGATCTCGATTGTCAAGTGGTTGCAAAAGATGAGGTAGCTGGGGATTGTGTTGAGTCGGATTTAGTAGCAGCTTCCTCGGGGATAGATGAGGACGAGTCCGATGTTAGTACTCAATTTGTAGATGGGTGCTCAGATGAAAGCACAAAGAGATACAGTGATCTTGTGGGGAGTTTGTTGGACGCAGCTTCCTTCCAGTGTGGACAGTGCAGTTGAGATTGTACGTAGGAGGCCCGTTGTGTAGAGCCATAATGTGACTAGCCAGTTGAGAGTTGGTGAGAGAGATATTACTTCTACTCTCGAGCATTTTGATGTCGCTCATCAGTTGTTGGTTGTTTATGATTGGGGTGCTCCTATGACAGATGAGCACAGTGGTGATTACCTTTCCTTGATAGAGATTCATTCTTTACGTGAGGCTGTCAAGATTTTGAAACATAATTATTTACAGTTGGTAGGCGACCGAGATCACCTAGTTGAGTGGGGGAGTACGACATATGAAGCATTGATGGACAGAGAGGAGGCGAGTGAGCTTACTCAGGAGCTCACAACGACTTCTAAGGCTTTAGAGGGCACTCAGTGGGCTCTTCAAGAGTTGCAGTTCCAGTTAGAGGAGGTGAACATGGAGTTGGAGCATATTCGGTCCACACCAGCCCCAGACCCAGTTCGGTTGCACATTGAGGTGGTTGGTGGTGAATTTGCTTCTACGGTTGGGGATGAGTGACATGATGATGTGATAGACACATCTATTCAGGATATGGGTGCAGTAGGTACGGATGAGGTAAGAGTATCAGTAGAATCAAGCTCTCATGTTGATTTGCTTCCTTTTGCTGGAGGCGAATCTATTCCTTCGTTTCATATAGCTAATAGCATGGGAAAGTTGGCAGTGCCACATTTTCAGAGGGATCAGTAGTGGATTGCGGGGGAGTGTTGTGAGGTTCTCACATCATCGCCCCAAAGAATTTGGGGACCCCCATTTTTTTTTTAGCAAGCCTTGACAATTCCCCTTGATCCCGGAGCTTGGTGCCTTAATGAAATTTTAGACCTGGATTTATGGTGTGGCTGAATTGATGAGTATGAAGTGTAATACTTGATGTTTCCGATCTGGATTGGGTTTTATTGAAAATTTTGCTAAGTTTGATAGATTGATAAATAGAGGAGATTTTATTGCAATTTAAATTTGTAATGGATAGGGATGAACTTGATCTAATTGGGGCCATTTGAAGTCATAATGTAGGCATGGCAAGAATATTTCAACTTCCTTATGATTTTCGATTATAAATTTTGGCCTTTGAAAATAAATCTTAGCATTGCATTTTTGAAATTGTATTGGAAATGATGATGAAATTATTTTTTTTAATTTCTAAAATCTAGATCTAAAAGAATTAATTTTTTGGGCAAATAAGATTTAAATTTAGAGCCAGCTCCTTTTAATTTTCGAAAAATCTGAGCCTTTATACTTGAAATTTCAAAAAAAAAAAAAAAAATCTTAGCCTAGGCATTTCGATTTTGCATTGAACTCTAAACCCTTAGCTAAAAATCAAATTAGGCAATTGAGATATAAATTTTGGGGCTTGGTTTTAAAATTCTGGAAATTAAAATTCAAGATTTGCTTTGAAGAATTAATTAAAATCAATTAGATCCATGCATTTTCAAAAAATCTAGGCTAGGAATTAATTGTTTGTTTAAACATTTATTGTTTATAGGGCAAGTCAGCCCTCTTATCCATGCAAATATTTAATTTTTTTGCCTCTTAAAATGGCAGGTCGGCCTACTTTTTAGGCCCCCAAAATTGGTATAAGAAGGGACTACTCCTCTCATTTCTTCATCAAACTATTGCAGTCCATCAGGGCAACTTGGAGGGGAAGCGAAAATACAAGGTTGGAGAGTGATTTTGGGCACTTGAGGGAAGCAAAAACTATCAAGATTAGGCAGCGAAATTGCATGGGAAGACTTCCGAAAATGCAGTAAAAATCAAGCATTTCCAAAATTTGTCTAGGGCCAAGCATTTTCGATTTTGGAGGCCAAGTATTCTCAAAATTTTCGGATTTGAAGGGCAGAATTATTTTCGGATTTTGGAGGGTAGATCTGGGCATGTTTTAAGCATTTTGTGACAAGATTGGAAGGAAAGAAGGAGCAGACTTTTGGAATCAGACCTAGAGGCAGCCTGTCCCACTTCAAACCTGGGCTTTTTCTAGGCCATTTTGAGACCCTTGAAGGCTAGTTTGGCAAGGAAAGAAGGCAAGGACTGCTTAAGCATGATTTGAGGGGCCCCTTTTCTTATGTTTTGGTCATCTAAGATTGAATTTTCAAGTTTTTTTTCATAGCATGTTGCCCAGATCCGAAAATTGAAGGCAACTTTTCAATCTCAGAATTTGATAGAGGGAGTTTGTTGATTTGAAAGAGGTCCAGATTTTCTAGAAGATGGAGTTAACTGCTTAAGGCCTCATTGCAAGATTTTGAGAGGCAATTGAAGGGAAGATTTGATCTATTTGGGGGCTATATTTTCAGACTTGTGGAGATAGGGAAATTTTTTGAATCAAGCCAAGGCAATTGCATTAAGAAGGAATTCCAAGCTTTCTATTTGGTGAGTGGCCTATCTTTTCTTCTCTCCTTAATTGTTTTCGTTTCATTGATACTATTGTTAAGTGTTGAAGACTAGTTTCAAGAGTAGAGTTAGGTGTTTGGTTAGTAGGTTGATTACTCGATTGTCTTGATTAGTTTTTTTTCCCTCAAGTTCTTGTTTACATTCCATCATTTCATTTCATCATCATAGGAGGAAGATTGAAATAAGTGTAGTCCATCTCATAGGAAACGGTGGGGAGTGATAAGTGGTAGTCCCACCCCTAGGGAGAAGATTGGAGTGATAAGTGTAGTCCATCTTAAGGCAAAGGCGGGGAGTGATAAGTGTAGTCTTCATCATTTCATCATTAGGGAGAAGATTGGAGTGATAAGTGTAGCTCATCTCTTAAGATAACGGCAGCGAGTGATAAGTGTAGTATTTCATCCCATTAAGAGGAAGTTTGGAGTGATAAGTGTAGTTTCACCATCATTGTAGAAAAGGCGGAGAGTGATAAGTGTTTAGGATGGTGGATGCCAATGCAAGCAAGCGACCCAAAGGAACTAATGCTAAAATAGGAGACAAGGAAGCCATGATACCCAATTCCAACTTCTGCTCAAAATTGAAATAAGTTCGAGACACCAACATTGGTACCCTTTATATGATTCAATTAAGAGAGAGGTTGAGAGATTGCCAGTCCCCTATGGCGAGGATCAATCAGTATAGAATTATGCAAAGAAAGGTTCAGTCTACCCCAGCAGCGGATATGATACGACAGAATTGGTTACACCAGGTCATCAAGGCTCACAAAGTCAGATTGCAAGTTAGAATGGCGACATCATCGTGTTTCTCAGCCAGATTTCGGGCTCTACTAAAGGTACACAGTTTGATCCTTAGATGTTTTATTTTATTGAAGGAATTGAAAATGGTAAAGGAAAATTGGTTGGATTAGGATCATTAGCATGAATTTAGATGTTGGTTAACCAAATAGAGGGAGACTAGATGAGGAAGCAGTGTATGAACTTAATGATTATTTCAAATCAAGAGGATGGGTGGATTGTGGAACAATCAAGGAGGTATGGCCAGGGCAGGCGCCCCAAAACCCAAAAAATATTGAAGCAGTGAGGAGTGCAAGAAAACCTAATTCAAGTGGGAAGGTTGGAAAACCAGGAATGTTAAAGAAGGCAAGGATAGTAAAAGAGGAAAGTGGGGTGAAAAGTTTTGGAAGGTCAAGTTTGATTTCAAGGCAGTGGCTAAGAGCAAGGCTCTCAAATTGCAAGAAGGTTCACATCCAGGCAAGCCACCAAGGTCAAGGCAGGATTACCCCAAGTGCATGGAGACCTCACCCTTTCGAGGTCAGGACATCAGGTACAAGCAAGTTCAAGTGGTGGTGAGAAAATTTCTAAGGACAAGCTCAAGCACCCAAGGCTTCATCTCATCTCAAGGATTAATGAACTTTATAAGACAAGGTTGATGAGGTGGCAATGTCATGTGCATGCAATCAAATCATGTCAAGTGTCCTATGTTCTCATTGGTTGACAGATTATTGTAATTTTCTCATTGGCCCACAAAGTTGGTGCCCTTTTGTAATTGGTTAAAAGATGGTAACCCTAATTAGGGTTTGTAAGGTTTAATCTTGGCCCTTGATTTTGCCTCTTAATCTTGGCCAGTCATTGTAATTTTGAGCCTCTATATAAGGTCATTTGTTCTCATTTGTAAAGGGAGTTATGTTGGAGAATTGTTGCCAAAATACTATCAAACTTGTTCTTTATTCATTGTTGTGGTTTGCATGGTGAATATACATGATCATTTTGGTGTATTTGCATGGTTCTTCTCATCTCTCAAATTAAAATAGGATTTTATTTCATGTTGTTAGAATAGAAGTAGATGGCTAGTTGTATGGTGATATTGGTAAATGTTTGATAGGGATCTATATACTAGGCCACTAGCATTCTAGCGGCTTGTTAGGAAGCCTTGTGTGGTAATCTAGTCCAATTGCTTCCAAGTTCTACTTGCATTTCATCTTTCCACTTGTACTTCAAGTTGGGTTGGAAGATAGGTGTTAGTGTGAAAATCTTAAGAGTTTCCCTCAGAATCATTGCACTGATGGAAGTAGCGCCGCTGGCAAGCTTTCATTTGGTTTGATCCCCGTCCATTTGCCAATCTTTCCATTCAATAGGAGTACTAGTAAAGCAAGAAATAGTCTAGTAGTTGAAGTTTGAAGAGTAAAGTTGGAAGTGATATAAATTGGAAAATCATTGAGTATGCATTGCAAAGTTAATGTCTTATCATCATAGCAAGAGTTAACATCTTTGAATGAACAAATGTAAGGCCGCCGAAGTGATTACCAGCAAATCACATTTATAAAACTGAGTTAGTATCCACAGGTGTAAGGAACTTTGGAGTATCCTTGTATACTTTTCAAGATAGGGTTGAGTGTTTGATATGCTGTATCAAGTATTTCAATTGCTATATGTTATGTAGTGGTACAAAACTCACATCAACAAGGAGCAAGTTGACACTTCCACGTATAATTTCTACTGCACCGAGTCATTCATGGAGTATTTACTTGAGAGTGCAGATGTGCGAGAGGATTCATACAGAGTGTCTAAGGGTACTCTTATCCGAGGCTCTTGTGCTATTTGAAGGTTGGTAGGAAAGATTGTAGACACTCTATCTACTATGCTTCCCCATAGGGATTTCGAGGTTGGGTTTGCTGAGAGGGTTTCTCAGGATCCTACCCAGCCTATGGTTATGCGGAGTCAGAGATTGGAGCCATCTCATGATTCCCAATTTGGTAATGATTAGCCATTGACGGAGATTGGAGCTTTTTACTAGCATTATACGGTGGGGTATGCTCATCATTTTTCTTTTGACCCACTAGTAGAGGATTTGGTCTCACGCAGGTGTAGACTGGTTCCAGTTTCTTACCATCTATTATGGGATGGTTTAGCATCATCTTTTGTAGATGGAATTGGCAGTTGCAAGTTACACAGCTTGCAGTATCGACACACCCAGGACAGTTTATCAAAGGTTGGATTTGGTGGTAGTGACTCAGGTACCTATGGTTGTTGTCATATCCATGGTGCAGTTGGGTGTGAGTGTCAGTTAGGCAGGGACTTGAGTTTTGACAAAGTAGTTGTTTCAGTTGGGTTGAGTTCTGCTGAGTTGTTTCCTCCATTGGCGCCTACAGTTGGTCTTCAGATGATGTTGTCAATGATGTCAGTTGTTTGGGTGTTGAGTGCAGTTTCTCAGTTGCTGATGTTTGTACTGTTGATGCTGATGATTTCTTCACAGGAGTATGGTGAGGATCAGGACATTACTCATGACCATCATTGGGATCTGGGTGGACTGTGATGTTGCTTGTTTTTCCTGATTGTTTGAGGACAAGCAATCTTGGGAAGGGAGGATTGTAATGTCCCCGTTTTTCAGGCTCTTGGGATTAGCCTATCATGTGACCCTCGTAGGCTAATGAGGATGGACAGAGGGTCTTTTTCAGTGGGCATCTACTTCAGGATTCAGTATGCTTTGGTTTGGCTTTCGTTTGGCATTATTCGGACTTCATTTGCTATAGTTTTGCCATGTTTACTATTTATAGTAAGCCTGATATTGTTTGAGAAGGACCCTTTCTATTTTTGGAAAGTGCATTTGGTCACATGGAGAAATAATATGTGTGACTCATGTTTTAGATGGCATATTAAAAGGATAAGTATTTTGGGAGTTATTATTATTTCAGTGGCCAAATTATTATTAAATTATTAAATGGCTTATTATAAAATTATAATTTAACTTTATAATTTCACTTAAGTTGAGGGTTGAGTCATCATGGGAATGGGCCATTTAATTAATTAATTTAAAGAAGCCTAAGCCAAGGTATTAATTTAAAGTATTGGAGTAAATGATTTATTAAAAGGAAAAGTATATCTATTTATCCCACATTGGTAAGAATTGTGTTTGAGCTCTCACAAGAAAGAATAAAAAAGTACTTGAGAGCTCATTCTCAAATATCTATTGATCATTTGATAAAATTTGGTTGTGGGGAAGAATGGCTAGGGTTTGAGGATTGATTCCTCTCTTTTGACAATTTGAATCATCACTGATTAATGGTGAATTTTGCAAACTGAATTCTCAAAATTATTCTGAATCTGTAGATGTTGATCTTGATGCTGAGGTATACCAAGTTGTGGAGGTTTGAACAATTTATAGCAGAGCTGGAGCTTTCATTGATTGAATTTGAAATTCATTTAGATTATTAAATTCCTTGGAGGCTGAATTATCTACCAAGGCTGTCATACAAATTTAATAGCAGTTGTAGCTTTACATAGAGGCAGCAGTTTAGGGTGCAGGCACGAGTTAGAAGAAGCATATCCGTCTTTCCTTTGGGCTCAATTCTGGGCTGTGTTACTTCTTAAAGAGGCTGTCATTCTTTTCCGGAATGTTGTGATATGATTCATGGCAGAGAATAACATTGCAGAGCTGCGTTAAAGACTTGGGAGAAGGCCGTCTTGAGTCAAGGCTTGTTTGGATTTGATGGAAACCATTTGGATAATAAGGTGCCTTATAAATTTATGTGTGTTCATTAACTCTTGCAAGCATTGAAATTGTTACTTGTGAACTTTGGAAATAAATAATTTGCTGTTGTCATTATCTCAGAATTAAATTAAAAGATTTATATATACTTTAGAAACATTGTATTGATTTTTTATGTTGGTTCAATTACATAAGTCTGGAAAAATTATCAAAAGTCATATATGTTATTAAAAAACACAAAAAATGCAATTAGACTGGAGGAAGAACCAATTTGCAATAGAGAGCTAGCTAGGCTCTTTACAGCACTTCAATAAAATTCCCAAACTTAGCCTTTCATCGATTATCCTCATCATTCTTCTCAAGAGGAGGTTGAAGAGGCCCTATTGTTTGGGCAGAAATCTTAGAGTCCAGATGATAAAATCCTAGGCAGGGGGCGGATTCCGCCCCTGCCTGAGGATTCTGATATCATTTTAAAGCTCTTTCTCCCCTTATCGATTTCGAAGACAACTCAAACTAACCTCACCAAGCTGCCCCTAAGGATGATCCTTTACCTTTATCATTCCGACTTGACCCACCAATTTGATTTCATGCCTTGATTTTGACTTTCCTCTATGACATTTCAACCTCTAGGCAATCTCATCTCGACCAAAGGACAGCCCAAAGTCGCTCCAAAACCAAATGCTACAGGAGCAAGGCAAAAAGAGGGGGTCCCCATTTGTAATGGGGTGATGGTGTGAAAACCTCACAACAAGGCCCAAGCAACAGATTGGAATATTCCTGCTTTCCACCACATGTCCAACAACACTAGTCTTCCTCCTAGCCAGGCTCCTAATGCTCAAATGTACGGCACATATGGATAACATTTGACTTCTACACCTCATCAAACATATATACTCAATAATAGATAAAGAAGATTACTTTATGGCATTTCTCTCAATTTCTATCATCATAATTACAGCACGGCTCCTTCCTTGTGATCTCTTCTTATGAAGTCAGCTTAATTTCTATTTGGCAGTTATTAGCCTATATGTAGTCTCTGCTCTCAGTCAGTGTATACATTTGTTTGCTTATGGATCATGCCTTCCATACTGACTACAATTTTCGTTTCTTTCATGAGGAGAATGTTTGTGTCTGTAACACAATTTCAATATATATATCTGCTTTTAAAAAATTAGGAAAAAAAGACTCATTTTATGTGAGTGACTAAGTCACAAAGGTAAAACACCTTTCACAGTTGAAAGATCGATTATTCTGCTATAATAAAACAGCAGTAGGGAGAAGCCTCAAATGTTATTTCATAGTGAGCATCAAATATGAATTGTTGTATATTGCCAACGTGACCAAAAAACATTGATGATTGTGATATATATATATATATATATATACTGAATTCTCCAATTAATTTCTATAGGAACACCATGCTAGCAAACATCAATTTATTATGAACTCTGCAATCAATTTCTATCAGACCACCATGCTAGCAAATTTCGAGAACATTTTGTTCATTAATCATGCTTATGCTTTTACTTGGCTCATTGTGTAATAGTTTTCCCTTTTTTATAACTGCTTTGTTTTTAAAGAACTAACCATATTGTGATGTCTAAATGATCAATCAACTACCATGAAAAAAATCATCAGACATCTACTTTGAATATGGTTAATCACTACAGCCATATTAGCAGGAATAAGATCAAAAAAAATATTCAAGTCTCTAAGGGGACAAAGCACTCTGATGACCATGTTATAGAAGGAAATTAAGTTAAATATCTGAAAATAACTTTTCTCAATAAAAGATTTGAGGATAAATCCACTATATATTTACAGGTAGTTTTACTGTTTCATGCAATTACTATCAGAGAGATATTCAACTTTTTAGTGGATTAATCTGTATATCTTTTGGCAATGACCTTAATTTCACATTAAAAAAATTCACTTTAACAAAAGCTGTGTAGAGCACAGATAACATATAGCCATACACATCTTCGTCTAGAATATTGCAAAGTGTCTTGGACTGTAAAATAATACTTTTCATTAATTTTTGCAAAATTTATTACAGAATTATTCCATGAATGTGCAGAGAAAGCCAGATTTAAAATTAACAGCATTTTAAGAATTTCTGGAGATCCTACACAAATGGCAGCTTCTTTAAGCTGAGAATGATTTCAACAATTACCAATTCTAACATGATACGCCAGCAGTTAGAATTCAATCAATATATTCAAGTATTGTTAAACTATATACTCCAATGTCAAAACAACTTTGAGAAATGATACATGTACAATCATATATGTACTCAAGCAGCGCAGCAAAGAATATATGTTGTGAACCAATACCCATCCATGGTTTCTGGCATCATGACAGTAACAGCTCATCAATCAGTGTATTTATACAAAACAGAAAACAAATGAAATGACAGATATATCAGTTAATATCACTTACAATTGTTTCAATCAAGTTGACGTAAGGTAGTGGCATTAGGTGTGTCCACATCTTCCTCCTTAGTCACAATCTCAATCCAGTTGGAATTTTTGACAGGATAAAGTTTGGCTGGATTGATAGCAGTCACTCTTAATCTAGTCATACGAGAAGGTACCATAGGCATGACAAGAACTGACGAAGCATTGATCTGGTCTTGGCCTAAGCCCATAAATATTGTGCATGCAGCCTGCATGACATTGAAAAGGAAATAATATTTAGATAGCATCAACTTACAATTGGTTTTGGAGTAGAAGAAATTGTTATATGAAAATTTTCATTGTCAAATTACAAAACTAACAGAATAATGGAAAACATTTGGAAGAAGGTCCATAAAAAAGGGGGGCGGGAAGGGGAGATATAATATGGCTACTTATCACATACATCAATGGGAAAGAAAAATGCAACTATTCTTCTATTAAACATTAAAAACAAGGGGTAAAATATGGCTCACAAACATGCATATAAAGTACAGGAGGGGAATGTCATACAAACATGATTTTCATGTTATAGGCCTATAAAATAGAAAAAAAGGGCTAAAATATGGCTAATTTATCATGGCCTGCATCACTGGTGAAAAAAATTAACTTCTATTAAACATTAGAAACTACCATGTTACAAGTTTTCCTACCCCCAGAACCTAAAGATTGTGCGACTCAGTAAGGCTCCCAAAGAACAGCGCCCTTAGCGATGGACCCTTGAACATGCTGTTGGATGTAGGTCATCAGATCTTCTCTACAAAGAGGGGTGTAACCAAGAGAAGTTGGTACCTCCTGAATGGGGACTGGAGGAGGAGAGGAGGCCATGGCCTTTTAAAGGGAACTCTGAAAGAGCTTTCAGCCAAAAGAAATTGGAGTAGATCAGAGGAATCAAGGAGCTGGTGAATGTAAGGGAGGGAAGAAATTTAAACTAAATGGGCTCAACATTCTTGATAACCAAAGAATATGTTATTCAATGTATTGAGATAACAACTGTCTTGTTGGTAAACAGATCTGACATTGCAAGTGATTCTTCAAAACTGACCCTGTTTGCCTTATGAGCAGTGACAATTGTGCCAACAGTTGGAGAGATTGCAATCAGATCAAAATCCAATCACCATCTTCCTCTGCGTTTGAGAGGGGCAGCTCCCTCATATGATGGGGGTATTTGTTGTTTTTGTGTACCTTTCACCTAAAAGTACAAAAAGGAGGAAACATAAAACTAAGAAAAATGCATAAAAGAAACCTCAATAGTAGACAGATGAATACTAACAGAGATTTCACAAAGGATAACAGCTACAAAGAGGGTTTAAGCACAAGTTTGATATGCAATAATGAAAGAAGGATAACCAATCTCAACGTACGAGGAAACAAATTCTTAGCACACTCAAACCAAGATACTGAGGTATAACTGTGTTTCATCATTACATACACCATTTGAATCAAGAACTAATGAATTGCATGAGTACACAAGGGGATTACCAACTTAACATACGAAAAATTGAAAATAATAACTCGTGAACATATTGAAGACATATGAATCAAATGCATTCTTCGTTATCACTTTGAAAATATACAAGTTCAAAGAACCTTAGATACAAAGTGCAAACATTAAAATTCTCAAAAAAATGTTTCTATACACAATTCTCCAGAGTTTCCCCTCTGTAAGCGCCCCCCTTTACAATGCAAAATCCTTGTATTTATAGGCTTGAAAGAATAACTGCTTTGTAACCACTTAGCATGACTACTTAAGATAACCACCCAAGACAAAAACTTAGCATAACTACTTAAGATGATCACCTAGGATAAGTACCTAACTTATTGCTTCAAATAACTACCCTTTTAGAGACAAGTTAGGATTTACCTAAATTTTACAAATATGAAATCCCAAAGCCTAGCTTTAACTACAATAAGTGTCATGAGTCACTTTTACAAAAGAATAATATGAAGCCCGTCCATTTTGAGAAAATGACGAGTTCATGTGCATTTCTGGGTTCGATTGTGTTAATTTTTGGTATCAACGTTTCGGATCACACTCCGTGATCCATCATCAAGAAAGAGAGAATGCAAGAATCATAAGAATGAATATGCAGACCAAGCTAATCCCATGGGATATAAAGAAACAACACGGAAAACTATGCAGAGTGGAAAGGGGGACCTGAAAAACTACAAAATTAAGAGATAAAAACTACAAAGGTGGAGTGAATGAGGGTGCAGGAAGGTCTAAAGAGAGGATGTAAAATAAGATATAATGAATAAGAGAATGCGATATAAAAATAAGATATAAAATAAATAATATGTGTGTATATATATATATATATATATATATATATATATATATATGTATACACACACACACACACACATATATATATATATACACACACACATATATATATGTATATCTATATATATATGTGTGTATACATATATATATATATATATATATATATATATATATATATGAAAGAAAGGGCAAGAAAAAACAAATATATATATATATATATGAAAGAAAGGGCAAGAAAAAACAAAAATAAAAAGCTAATAAATCCAAACACAAGCAAGAGAAAAAATGTATGAAGAAATAGGAAACCAAGATATGCATAGAGGTGAAATAAGTATACAAAGCCTAGTATGAAAAAAAAGAAGATCATAGGGAAAAACAAAAAATGTATAACCACGAAAAATTAGCAAAATAAGATCAAATAATGTAAGAAGAAAAGGACAAAGGGAGAAATAAAAGGAAACACAAGCCAAGCAATTGTGCCGCTATATAAAGAATAGCATATAAACATGAATGTGTATTTAGTACTTTTAAAAATGTCATATATGTTTTTAGTAAATCATATTCATGCATGCGTTATGATATGTATGAATATGACTTACTAGAAAACCTATATGACCATAAAATACTGAATACACATGAATGTTTGAGATTAATAAAAAAGGAAATGAAATGCCAACATCCTAACTAAAAAAGCAAGACAGAGAAGGAACAAAGCGAAACAATCTACAAGAAAAATATAACAAAAAGAAGCACATAGAGGAAGAATATATATATATATATATAAAAGAAAATGAAGCCAGCACTAACAAGAACCAAAGCCTAAGGTAGCAAAAGGATGAACCCAAAAAGGAAGAACCAAAATTCACAGAGGGATGATAAACGACGCCCAAAAAACTTAGAACCACACGGGGAAGAAAGATCAACTGAAAGACCCAAACGCAAGAAGGAGAGGGGGGGGGCTAAGAACACAGACCACCAAGGAGCCGGAGCAAGAGAGGGGACCACGAAAGAGTCAAGGGTGGTGGAGATTGTCGAGCGAGCCTAACAGAGGTTGCCAGGAGGGGTTAATGGACCACCCCTCATCTCGGTTAAGGTTAATGGGATGGTCATTGATAGCAATGGCCTCCTTCAGCTTCCTCTTGAAGTAGTTGTCTTCCTTAGAGACTATTTGGGTACTCTCCAAACAGATATGATGTTTGGTTGAAGACGACTGCTCTGCTAAAGCGGACTTGTGGACCCTATCGTGCCTGATATCAGCACTATGCTCGCGGATTGTAGTGAGGAAAGACCGACCCGTTTCCCCTATATAGGGGATGCCACAGGAGCATACAATCTTATAGACTCCCAATTCCAGAAGGGAGTCTC
Organism: Chamaecyparis obtusa; assembly: GCA_027943335.1. Taxonomy (NCBI): domain Eukaryota; kingdom Viridiplantae; phylum Streptophyta; class Pinopsida; order Cupressales; family Cupressaceae; genus Chamaecyparis; species Chamaecyparis obtusa. The sequence continues at coordinate 711,234 of BSBK01003272.1, forward strand.
TGAAGTCCTTGAGGGAGGGAACGCGATTCCTTAACTTCGAAAGGGGTTTAAAGGTAACACGAAGGCCCTTTCTAGTTAAGATTTTGGCAATTTTTTGGGAGATGCCATCCACAAAAGGAAGGGAGACACTCAGAGGAGGCGAAGACAGGGCCGGGACCAGACGGGTGCAGGAAAGAAACCAGGTCTTGGTTTGGTTAAGAGCCTGAGAAATTTGCTTCGGAGAGTACCCATTTAATTTGAAGACCTGGCGGAGGTGGGTGAGCTCTTGGGTTAAGTTGTCATCATCACAAATTCTAAAGGCCCTAAGAGCAAGAGTCTTGAGGATGCCAATTTTTTGGCAAGGGTGTTGGTGGGAGGACGAATGGAGGTATAAGTCGGTATGGGTGGCCTTGCGAAACACACGGCGACCAAAGCTGCCATTGGGCTTCTTGGTAAGAAGAACATCCAAGAAGGGCAGTTGGTTGCCAGACTCGATCTCCTTGGTGAAGGAAATGCTGGGGGCCAAATTGTTGATGTGTTGGTGAAACTCTTCTAATTTCTCAAGCCCATGTGGCCAACAGACATTGGTGTCGTCAACATAATGCTTCCACCATCAGGGTTTGAGGGGAAAGGTATGGAGGGCCAACTCCTCAAAATGCTCCATGTAGAGGTTCGCTATGATAGGGGAAAGGGGGGAACCCATAGCTACCCCATTGACCTGCTCGTAGATGACATTTTGGAAGGAGAAGAAAGTGGATCTCAGGCACAGCTCCACTAAATCAGCAATCTCAGCATTAACCTTACTCTTAACAATGTGAATAGAGTCAGGGATAGGAACTTTGGTGAAGAGGGAGACGACATCAAAACTGACCAAGATGTCACCGCACTCCACCTTGGTATCCTTAATAAATTGGACAAAGTGGTAGGAGTCTTTGACAAAAGAATCAAACTTTCCCACCAAGGGGGAGATAATCTTGGCAAGGTGAGAGACAAGAAGATACGTCGGAGAACCAATGGTGTCGACGATGGGTCTTAAAGGAATACCATCTTTGTGGATTTTTGGCACCCCATAGATGCGAGGGGTTATTTCCTTCGACGGCACCAATTTTCTCTTGGTATCATCATCAAAAGAGGATTTGGCCACTAAAGCTTTGACTTGCTTCAGGATCTTGGAGCACGGGTTCCGAGAGATGATCCTATAGCTACTGGAATCCAAGAGCAAGTCAAGCAACTTTGAGACAGTCTTGTCTATTCATGACGACAGTGGCATTGCCTTTGTCAGCTTTGGTGATGATGATGTCATTATTACCCACGAATTGGTTGAAGGCAAGTGACTCCGCTCTCGAGATGTTGCTTCTAGGTGGTTTGGCGCGTCTGAGAGCAATAGCACAATCCTGCCTAATTTCATTTGCAACATCAAAAGGGAAAGAACGGACCGCGTGCTCAACGTCAAGGATAAATTGAATGTGGGGGATAGAGTGAGGGGCACAAGAAAAATTAAGACCCCGTTTTAAAACATTGAAGCAAAGGTGGTTGATGGAGGCGTTAGACAAGTTTACCACCAACTTGTTCTCCCAATTGTGTACAAAGTGGGGAGAATGACCACCCATAGGACGGTCACCGGAATCCACCCCAAAATCGGGGTGTCCAATTGGGGGATGCTCAACATGATGGGGGGAGTTAGGTGGCCCCCCACGACAACTAACTCGAAGACGGGGGTTACGAACAAGGGTTGAGGAGCAAGGTCCCGATTCCAAGGTGGACACCAAGGAAGGCCCCGATTCAGCAGTCATAATGTTGAGAGTACATATATCAGACGAGGGGCTCGAGGAGTGGTAAGCGACTGGGAAGCATCAATAGAGCAATAACAGCTAGAATTATGATACACGTCAAGAGAGTCGATGTGAAAGGGTAATGTACCTGCGCATTTATGAGAGGGGCCGTTGCCAGAAGATGACCATTGAGCTTCAACGGTCTGTAGACTGGAACTAGGTCGATCGCAGAGAGAATGTCGTGGTGAATCCTTATGCCGCATCTTCGAGCAAGGGGGCACCTGAGGAGATTTGTGGTTAGGAGAGTCCACGATAGCCATCACTGGATCTTCAAATTGGGTGAGCGCAAGGTGTGAGACAAGTTCCTGGTGCCCGCTAGAAGTTGGCAAGGAAGAGGGCCTGAAAGGGGAAGCATCATGGCTAGACGAAGGCCATTGCTATCAACGACCATCCCATTAACCTTAACCGAGATGAGGGGTGGTCCATTAACCCCTCATAGCAACCTCTGTTAGGCTCACTCGACAATCTCCACCACCCTTGACTCTTTCGTGGTCCCCTCTCTTGCTCCGGCTCCTTGGTGGTCTGTGTTCTTAGGGCCCCCCCTCTCCTTCTTGCGTTTGGGTCTTTCAGTTGATCTTTCTTCCCCGTGTGGTTCTAAGTTTTTTGGGCGTCGTTTATCATCCCTCTGTGAATTCTGGTTCTTCCTCTTTGGGTTCGTCCTTTTGCTACCTTAGGCTTTGGTTCCTGTTAGTGCTGGCTTCGTTTTCTTTTATATATATATATATATATATATTCTTCCTCTATGTGCTTCTTTTTGTTATATTTTTCTTGTAGATTGTTTCGCTTTGTTCCCTCTCTATCTTGCTTTTTTAGTTAGGATGTTGGCATTTCATTTCCTTTTTTATTAATCTCAAACATTCATGTGTATTCAGTATTTTATGGTCATATAGGTTTTCTAGTAAGTCATATTCATACATATCATAATGCATGCATGAATATGATTTACTAAAAACATATATGACATTTTTAAAAATACTAAATACACATTCATGTTTATATGCTATTCTTTATATAGCGGCCCAATTGCTTGGCTTGTGTTTCCTTTTATTTCTCCCTTTGTCCTTTTCTTCTTACATTATTTGATCTTATTTTGCTAATTTTTCGTGGTTATACATTTTTTGTTTTTTCCTATGATCTTTTTTTTCATACTAGGCTTTGTATACTTATTTCACCTCTATGCATATCTTGGTTTCCTATTTCTTCATACATTTTTTCTCTTGCTTGTGTTTGGATTTATTAGCTTTTTATTTTTGTTTTTTCTTGCCCTTTCTTTCATATATATATGTGTGTGTGTGTGTGTGTGTGTGTGTACATATATATATATATATATATATATTTTGTTTTTGCTTGCCCTTTCTTTCATACACACACACATATATATATGTATGTATACACACATATATATATAGATATACATATATATATATATATATATGTGTGTGTGTGTGTGTGTGTGTATACATACATATATATATATATGTATATATATATATATATATATATATGTATGTATGTATGTATATCTATATATATATATATATACATATATGTATATCTATGTATATAGATATACATATATGTATATATATATAGATATACATACATCTATATATATATATATTATTTATTTTATATCTTATTTTTATATCGCATTCTATTATTCATTATATCTTATTTTACATCCTCTCTTTAGACCTTCCTGCACCCTCCTCATTCACTCCACCTTTGTAGTTTTTATCTCTTAATTTTGTAGTTTTTCAGGTCCCCCTTTCCACTCTGCATAGTTTTCCGTGTTGTTTCTTTATATCCCATGGGATTAGCTTGGTCTGCATACTCATTCTTATGATTCTTGCATTCTCTCTTTCCTGATGATGGATCACGGAGTGTGATCCAAAACATTGATACCAAAAATTAACACAATCGAACCCAGAAATGCACATGAATTGTTAATATGGATTGTGGAAATTTGATATCACTAAAATGACCAGATAAACAATCTTGATGAAGTTGGCACCTAGTCTTTTCCTCGATTCAAGAATCATTTGTTCACAATCAACCTCACTTTCAGGAGAATGTTCTTTGTTTGCATTTAACAAACATCCTTTTCTTTCACAAAACTTATCAGCTTCACCAAATGTTTTGTCTTCCTCTCAGCTAATCTTAACTCTTCAAAACCTCTTTGCCAGGGTATGGTGTGAGAACAAGTAGTTACTTGTCATGTCCCCATTTTGGCTGACATCGTTGGCATGACGGATTTGCCTATCATCGACTCTCGTAGACAAATGGTTTGGAGAGAGGGTCATTATGTTGATCATTTGATTGCATATTGCTGACAGAGCCTACATTCGGTAGAGCCTACATCCAGTTTGGGCCTACATGCAGTTGTAGTGGAGCCTACATCCAAAGTGAGCCTACATCCAGTTGTAGTAGAGCCTACGTTCAGTCTTGAGCCTACGTTCAGTCGTAGTTGGGCCTACATTCAGTTATGAGACATTTGGGCCTACATTGTTATAATTTTGAGTTGAGAAATGTACTTTATTATTATAATGTTATTTTATTATAAAGTACATTATAATTGGATGTTTCTAGAAGTTCTAGCAACTTCTCAAGGAAAAGAATAAATAGAGGGCTTGGGCTTTCATTTGGACATGCTTGGATTTGGGATTTCTTCTACTTCTTCCATTGTGGAGCAATTTGTAGCCTTGTGGTCTGCAAATACTATTCGATCTTTGGGAACAATCACTCCCTTAGATTGGCATAACTGAGATAGTGAAATATCTACTGAAGGGTTGCAAGTTTGGAGTTGGTATTCAGCCATCTCATTGGTACTTCATTGAGAATTTGTTATAAGGGTTTGTTGTGGTTGGAATAAGGGTTTGAATTCACCTATTGCATTGGTGAATCATTAGGTGAAAGATTGAAGACAATATTGCACATTTTCAAACTTTCTATATCAGGGCCTGGAATCGGAATTTTGCTCATATCTCCCTAGATACTTGGAGATAATTTTTATGCCTTGGAGAGGATGATAGTACATCATTGGCGGTCAGATTGATATCAAATTGGGGGCACAAAACCCTTCCCTGATTTTTCTACAGGTGCCGTACATGTACGGCCTGGTACGGCAGGTATACAGTGCATAGTTGGGGGCAGTTTGGAATCCGTTCTGGTCTCTTCCTTGCAGCGGTCTTCATCAGCAATCATAGCAGGGTATAAGGAGCAGTTTCCAGGTGCAATTCATGAGTTATTTGTTGATATTATTGAATGCCAAAATTTGCATAAGAGTTGTATGTAACAGTCATTGATATACAGGTCTGAAACTGTACTGTTCTTATATCATTTTTCTATTGTAAGCAGTCATTGTTATAGTCTTGGAGTCATTGTATTGAAAGGTGCATTATTAGGCCTTGTTGTTATCAAGTCTCTTGCTATGTAACAGTCCATATTGATATAAAGAAAACAGTCATAGTTATCAGACATTGCTATTGGTTCAGAACAGCAGAGAGTGCATTGATAGGACTTAGTTTTTGGTTCATATGTTCATGTCCTAATTCGTATATTGTAAACAGTCCATAAAAACAGTGCTCATATGTAATAGATGTAACAGTCATATATTGCAATCAGAATTGGAGAAGTTCAGGATATGATAGCATTGAGTGATATTTAGAATTGCATTGTTATTTGAGTTCTTCCATTTTATTGCATATTGGTATTGTTATCTCAATTGCATTTGATGCCCAAAATGATTATCACATTGAAACACTCATTACAAACAAAACAATTCAGTGCATGCCAAGTGTTTGACAAATTGTCTCAGTTCAGATTTGAGGTTTTTAGTGGCCTTTATAGTAAGGGTCATTACATTACTATATATATGTTTATGACCATCCTCGTTTCCTGATTGGACCAAATCTTCACAAATACTCTAGGCGTGCATCGAGCAACATTGTATTCCATGAGAGGACGTCTTTTCGGGGAGATCTAAATAACCAGTCACATGTTGTATGCTTCCAAGTTTTGCAAGTGGGTCAAACAGAGCTATTCCAACTACAACATCAAAACAAAGTATTCTCGTTATATTTTAATGGTCATGCATTATCTTATGGCGGGGCTCTCACTTTGGCATACAAGCTGTTGGTAAAGGTTGTAGAATATGGCTTTCTGCCTGCCAAATGCATTTGTTTTAAAGTTTCTAAAATCATTTTAAAAAATTCATTTTATACCAAACCCGCAATCACTTCATTTCATTATGTAATGTCCCCGTTTTTCAATCTCTGAGATTAGCTTTGTTTGGCGACCCTCGCAAGCTAATCAGGTGATCGAAGGGAGTCAGTTAGCAGTGCCAGTAGTTGGATTCCATTCTGGAGTTTCTGGTTGTCAGGTTTGCTCTTCGTTTGGGACAGATTGGATGACTTACTATTTATAGTAAGTGGTATTTTGGGCATAGCTTGATTTAGCAGGGCGCCTGCACAGTGTCATCAGGTGTTGCAGGATAGTTTATCAGGGATCTCCAGTTTGAGGGACTTACTATTTTTAGTAAGTCTATTTTGGGCAGTTGGGTATTTCTGGCAGGGCAATTTGAGCTCGGGTGCTATTGTCAGAAGTTCAAATTTTTTTGTCAAGGAGACTCAGTTGCATCACATTTATAATAAAAGTTATTAAATTAAGTTATGTTAATTTAATAACTTTGGACTTTAATGTTTTAATTTAATGTTGTGATGGTGAAGGCTCTTCAATGAAAAGTGTCTTGAAGAAGATTTCATTAAAGCCTTTATATATGCCTTGGTGAAATGGATTTCATTACCTTATGCCATTTGATAAAATTTGGAAGTTGAAAAGTTTTGCTTGGGAGAGAAGTACGAAATTTTGAGAACAAGGGTTTCGAGAATTGTCCTTGCTGAAACATTCCTTTCACAAGGCTTGACACTTTGTTTTGGCTGCAATGCCAATGAATTGTGTGGTTGGATCAGAGATTAGAAATGATTTGCTGCTGAGAAATTCCTATACCGTACAGATTCCATTCAAAACCGTACATTTTCCTACCAGGGCCGTACACGGCTAGGTGCTGAGTGTTTGCTTGAGGATTGAATTGATATTGGGAGTCATTAAATTCACAAGAGCTGTGCCATACGATATACAATCAATGCAGCCCAATGAATGGGGGTCTCATGCAATTTAGGGAGTTGCGTTTGACGCTGGCTTCCCCAATATACAGCCATAATTCATCTACAGCAGCCGTAACTCAAAAAAGGTGCCAGATTTGCAAATAAATGTTTGTAATTAATTTTAATTTGATAGTTGTTCAATTTTGTTATCAGTGTAAGCAATTTGAGTGGTGGATTAATGGCTGCAGTTATTTATCAAGAGATTAAAAATCTGAGAAGTATCATTGAAATTCATATTTGTAATTCATTAGTTTCTATAAATGTTTTGAAAGAAATTTAGAAGTGCCATTTAATTTGTGGAAAAGCTAGTTTATAAACAAGAGCCAGCTAAGGCTCTTTACACATTAATTGAAATGACATCTATTTGAAGCATTCTGCAAAACAGTCCACAATCCTTGTGTATGAGTCTCCACATTTACATGCATGTCTGGCGTAATATCTGACAAAATTTCTGTAACAATATGTTCGGATACACATCCATATGCTGCCTTTGAAGCTCGTCTATTATTCCAAACCAGGACGATGCAGGCAAAGGGGGTCTATTATTACTGAACTTTTGTTCAGTAAATCTATTCTAGGTATAACTTCCAATCATCGAATTCAGTAAGACGAAATATATTTGGGACAGTCTGCCAATTCCATTTGTTTTAAAAGATCCTAAAGCCATTTTAAATAGTTTGTTTTTGTGCATGTCCTGCAATCGTCACATTACATATGAAGGTATATCTTTGAGGTGTTTAAAACAGGCCGTGGGCCTTGCCTATCCTTTCACATGTGCATGCATCATGTCAGTGGCCATTGCAACCATGAAACAATGCATCTTTGAAGAGGTCTGTGGTGCAAGTGTGTTGTCTCTGGTTCCACCTTTGCATGTATGTTATCATGACATCAACAGTCAGAATGACGGTGAACAATACCACCACTTGTATCTGCTTGAAAATTTTGAAAGCCTTTTTAACACATCCAGTTTGTGAATGGGCCTACAACCATGGCATTGCATAAGATGTCATTCCTCTAAGGGATTTTGTCAAGTGGTCCGCATGAATTTATATACTTGTGCATGTCGTATGCATGTCAAATACAAGATTCCCAACCACGATATCTGACAAAACTCCTTCACGATTAAGCTTTGATGGAAGTTCATTGCTTATCCAAGAAGACCAAATTTTAAGGAAGTTTTAGAATTAGTTATGGTAACTAACTTCTTCACGAAGAATGCATCGGTGTTATGACAAACTTGGACAGCTTTCTCTAGATCTCCAATGAATGATTATAACTGTTGAGTTTAAGATCGCTGCAAATGTAATAGCACTGCTATACAAGTATGTATTTTCCAAATGCATCGATCTCTTGAATATATACATGGTAAAGATAAAAAGAGACATGTCCGAAGGGACATGTCTATTCATTAATCTAATTTATTAATTTAACTATATAATCATTATAAATATAAATAAATGATTAACTTCATATATATATATATATATATATATATATATATAATATCAATTATTAAATATATTAATATATATATATATATATGTGTGTGTGTATATATAATAAATCAATTCTCATAATAATTATATAATCAGTTTTATTTATCTGACCGATGCTACATACATCAACACTCCCTCTTAGCTAGGGAAGATAAAATCATATATCACATTTCTTGTGATAAGAAATCTCACATATTTCGTGAAGGCAGATATCACATAACACGTGATGATAAGTATCACATAACTCATGAGATGAGGAATCGCCTAACACGTGATACCCATTTTTATATATATCACCTAACATGTGATACCCAGTTTTACATATCACCTAACTTGTGATATGAGGAATCACCTAACACATGATACCCAATTTTACATATCACCTAACATGTGATATGAGGAATCACCTAACACGTGATACCCAGTTTTACATATCACCTAACATGTGATATGAGGAATCACCTAACACATGATACCCAGTTTTACATATTACCTTAGATCATAATATGAGGAATCATCTTAGATCATGATACCTAGTTTTCACATCACCTTAGATCGTGATACCTGATTTTCATATCACCTCAGATCGTGATACAAGGATATAGTAATTTGAGAACATTACATTCCCCTTACATATAACCCTATTATGGTATGTGCACAGACATATCAAAAGTCTACCATAACGAATCTTCATTACAAGATCGTCACCTTGTAACATCAAATACAAGTGTTCATTGTCTAAGAGATCGTCACCTCTCAGAAATGTACACGGCATGGATGAGCCCATAAAGTCACACATTTGACAAAAGAATTTTACACATTAAACATCTTTATTATATTAGTACAACTCAAAACTTTATATTTCAACCATACCAATATTCTTCCTGAAATGATCAACTTTCACCTTGGCGAGTGGTTCGGTAAGAATATCTGTTGTTTGATTGCTCGTATTAATATACTCCAACTGTATCACATTCCTTCCTACCATGTCTCTTACATAGTGATAAGGAATCTCTATAAGATACAATAATAATGGATCATTGATGTTGAAACTCCATCCTATGAATCACAGTCCTCTAACTGTTGATCAATAAGGAACCCATCTCAACATGGTCTGCTCCCTCTGAATCAAGATCCTCAGATGTTCATAGACGCAGATCCACTAGTTGCTCCCTCTGAAGCTCAAGTTCATGCTCCATCTTGACATTGTCAGACTCCCTCTGAAGCTCAAGTTCATGCTCCATCTTGACATTGTCAGACTCCCTCTGAATCTAATATCAACTCTCAACTCAATTCCATAATTTCAGGCATTAAGTTATTTCTCCCTTGAATGCAATCTCTTATGCTTCTAGATTTGTCCTCAAAGCACTTCAAAGAGAGATTACAATTAGTTTATAAAACTAAACTATCCCGAAGGGAAATATCAATTATAGAAGTATGAAAGTTTACTACCCCGATCTTATGGCATGAATGAATGACTCAAAATTTATAAACATTATTCAAGGGTAGAAATACTTATCTCTTATTGTCAAATATTACCACCCTTAGGCAATTTCTTCCACCAACTTGAATTATTATTGTGATCCTCCCGAAGCTAACTTCAACACTACCTCTTAGCTAGGGAGGAATCCTTCTTGATAACTTCTGATTTTTCCTCCTGAGTCTCTCCGTGGCCCTTCCTGTAAGATAATTTCAATTTCTATTTATTTTTGATGAAATATATATCACATTTTGTTCCTTTGATATTTTGTAAAAAAAAAACATTTGTCTAAACGCCTTTCAGAATCCTTCAATTGGACCCATCTTCTATTGTTATATTTCTATACAAAGAGTTAAAATATGGATCACAAATTATGTCAAATGCCTCCGCAATCTCATATAGAATTATGAATGCAACTATTAATTTGGGAGCATGCTCACTCTATCTATATAGTCTGCATACATTAGTTATGAAGATCGTGCACATACATCTCCATTGGGCATATTGTAAACACCTTTCATACTTATTAAATCTTGAATCGAGGATGAAATATCACACAGTTCGACAGTTTCTGTATAGTTTCACATTTATCTGTCCATTTACCAAGGCATTTCTATCAGCACTATTTCTCAAGGATCCTCCTACATTTGTATAATCGTGGTATGTTGTTGGGATGTAATGACATTTTCTTAGGTCATTTCAACTATCTAAATAGAGAAATATAGTTTCAACAAGCACTTCGCGTGCATTGTCTACACGTCCATACATTGTGATATTTCTCTTTTGAGGAACCTTGTTAACATAGTTACACTTATCAAAGGCCTTGTATTCTAGATTCACATCTATCACAGCACTTGGTAGCAATAGTGTCTAAAAACCTCAAGTCTTTTATGATTTGGTATATTCTCATACTCCTTTCTAATATTTTTGCAGGCAAAGTCGATTTATGATCTTCGACCTTACTCCCGCCAAGTCTCCTTGAAAACTCAGTGTCGTTGTAACTATGCATTTCCATGAAGCTTCACTTGCTTTGTCTAATGTATGATGTTACATCGATAACAATTATTTCAATGAAACCTTGGTTTATTTGCTTGATGACTTTCCACAATCTCCCTCTTGCTTACCGTAATGAGTCAATATTTTTCAATGCAACAAGATTGTGGTTTCTTCAGTCCTTTAAGTTAAACAAATCATATCTACCTTGATTATTTATATAATGGCATTCGTCTTAATGTGTTTAGATGGTTATCCACACTCTCCTTCAATTCTTTCATACCATGCTTTTCAACTCTCCATGTATATACCTTATATCTGCTGTCATATATTCGGATCTGAATCTAATAAAGAGATTTTGTATGTTTTGTGGTTTTTATATGGACTAAATGAATTACAATTCTGATCTGCAATGGATGCCAGTACCGCTGTTTTTTTATCTTCCTCCATCTTGTGTATTTGCTATTACAATTTCTGATTCTTCCCCATTTTCTCCCCGAGTCCATCATGGAAACAATCCTTACACCAATTACGATGGGTTCAACTAAGTCCAACACCCAACACAAATAAGACTATCACGCGCATCACAAATCACTATAGGCTTTGTGATGATTCATGCTTCTTTTTCTCCTTCCATGCATTTCACTGGTCTTGCGCATTGATGCCTCTTCTTAGTCCATCTATATTCGATGATATTCTGATTCGACCACTTGTCTCTTTGTTGAACAGTTGATTTCCCCTGGGATATCAATATCAATGATGTGATACGAATACATTCTTCTCTGTGATCTCACAGAGATAATCCTCCTTTATATCTATCTTAAATGATTCAAGCGTTAGTAGTTATATTTATCATTTCTCCTATTTCGTGTGCCATGTATGCATATTGAGGCTAGAGGTTACCGATCATAATAATGGTGGTTGTATATTGTGATTGATGTGATTGAATTCATGCCACTGTTGAATTTGAAAGTTGTAGTATAACATCTTGGAAGTGTTCGATCCTATAAGTTGCTATACGATCCAACAGAGACACCAATCACAAATGCCCAGTGTCGTCTACTTAATGGCCTCTTCGAGAACAAATAATGCTTGTTCCAATACCCGCTCAATTTGCCTCCTACACTTCGAATACTTAAGAGAATGCATGTGAGTATCGTCCATTGTCAAGACAATGATAGCAACGACTTGGCTTCTGACATTCAACATATTGGCGACATCATCCTATGGGATCGCAGCATCACAGTGATATCAATTCATGTTGGATCAACATTAATTCTTGACGATATCATTCACCCTTCGGTATTTATACGCATCCATCAATTTCAGTACACTATATCATCGACGATACACATCCATCGATCGCAGCGATATTTTCTGCCCCATAGAAGGTTCTTTGCTAGTAACAAAACTTCCAAGTGACCCATTAATATCGCGCTATATTTTGTACTTGCAGGTGCATAGTATTTCCAAGGGTGTGGTGCGGCGACTAATTGTTTGCATTGTAATCTATGAGCTTCATATATAAACAAGTCTTTGTTTACCGTGCTTATCTCTGTAGATTGTGGGTGCTACCCACCACACGGAGCCACCCGAACTCCTCATCCATAACAATCAAAAACGAAGGTCCCAACTATAGTATTCGGAGGACACAAGCACACACAACAGCATCAAGTTCCACGGAACATAGGGCCACGTAAACAAATCATCCACAACTAGTCAGTCAACCATGTTGTTTTCATGAGTGTATTTATCTTCTACATTTGCAGTCTGGCTCTGATACCATGTTGAGTTTAAGATCGCTGCAAATGTAATAGCACTGTTGTACATGTATTTTCCAAATGCATCGATCTCTTGAATATATACATGGTAAAGATAAGAAGAGACATGTCCCTTCATGGGACATGTCTATTCATTAATCCAATTTATTAATTTAACTATATAATCATTATAAGAATAAATAAATGATTAACTTCATATATATATATATATATATATATATATGTATGTATATTAATACAAATAATATCAGTTATTAAATATATTAATATATATATATAAATCAATTCTCATAATAATTATATAATCAGTTTTATTTATCTGACCGATGCTACATACATCAACAATAACTAACTTTCTCCCTAGAGATGTAATGTATTGGCATTTAAGCTGCCCAAGTTTTAGAAAATACCAATGGCTGAAAACCAATTCTCATATTGTACAATATGTATTTGCCATTTTAACAAACTTTGCTAACTTGGCCAATTTGCTAACAATGAGATCACATCGGTACTTTTGATGCCTTCAACAACTTGCCAATGAGACAATGCATTAGCTTCTTTATAACTAAGCCATTGACATTTTTAAATTTCTTTTTAAAATTGCCTTCAACTATGAAAAATAGGTTGCCAAGTTGAATTTCACCTTTTCAATTTGTTTTCTTGGTTGGGTAAAACACCAAAAACACCAACTTATCTCCACTTGAAACTATTTCATTCTATTTACTTTTGTTCTCTCAATTTTTTGAACATGTTTACCAACTTTGACAAACTGTCGATGAAAAGATAAAATGCACCACCACATGTAAGGTTTCGGGTGCATGAAAATTTGACTTTAAACTTGCTAATTGCATTCCATGTGATGGTGGCCTCTTCTAGAAATATTGTCAAACTGCTCACCATTCATGTTATAATAAAATTGTGCCAAAAGAAGTAATTTGCTGATACTTTGATATTGTACAATTGAAATATATGGTCACTTTAGGGTACAATCAAACTAGAACATGGGTGATTTGTAAATGTGACACTTGAGATTCAATTAAATGTCATCAAGCTGCATTGACCAATTAGACTTGGGTGCTCATGATGAACTCATCTTTGCAAGCCATTGAGTTCATCAATCAACTTACCACAAGACTCATAATGAAGGCCTTCGACTGAAATCACATGATGACCAATCTTGAAAACACTTTTACGAAAGACTAATATTTGACCAGCCAGATAGTGAATTTAATACAAAAGTTTAAATTTTGGCTTGTTGAAAACAGGGCCAATAGCTGGCTCTAATTGGGGACAAGGACCATAAGGGACACAGTATGAACCCAGAAAAATCGTAAATGACTAGTGCATTCAGCTTTGGGTAATAGAGTCATAGGGAGATCAAAAAAGGAGACTAACTAGAGAGACTAGACACAAACCAAAAATGGAACACAACAAAAACTATTTTCTAAAATATGTACAAGGTAGGTACCCCTACCTCAGGTGACTTAAAGATTATCAGAAAAAGTCATTTATAGGTTGAGAGAAATAGGCACCTTTGTGGAAAAGCAGTGAATGCTTGACTAACACTGGCAAGCTCAATAGGTTTACCAGACTGACATATATGAGATGAGAAAACTTTTTGAGCAATGGACCGAACAACCATATCTCATCATAAATCTCTGAGCTCTTTTGAATCATATTGGTACCACCTTCAACATTGTTGGTCAAAACTTTTGAAATCTTTTCCAGCATATGAATATCTTCTGTCTGAATATTCTTCTGATTGTTTGTCTTGGAAGAAATCAAGCCTCGAATTGGATAACCTCCATATAGCTTGTGATGAGAAGAAATTTGTGCTTGTGGTCTTTGAATTTCAGCTTCTCTGGAATTACCTTCATTGAACCCCTCCATTAGATCACACATTACCTCATTCCTTGTTTCATTATTGGTAATTTTCTCAAAAATATCTTCTGATATGGGGGTATCTGCTTGATCAAAAGATTCACAAAGAGGACTGCTTTGGACTTTGAATGTGGCACAAGACATAGATTGTACATGTGTGGATATGGGGGAGTTTGCCGATATATCTTCAAGGATATTACCCTCAAACTGTTCATCAATTTCTATAGGAGTTTCTATTTTCTTTTGTCCCAATGATTCCTCTTCATCACATCAGGTTGCATCTATGATAAAGAGTGGATGTTTGATGATTCATCCTCTTTCCCTTGGTGCTGATCTCTAACTTTTTTTTCAACCATACCACTCATTGAATATTCATCAACACATTCAAAGGTAAAGGTCTCTATTTCAGGAAGGAAGATATCTGCAAGGTTACACTTGTCATTGCTACACCATTAATCATATTGGTACAAGCTTGTCCAATAGTTTTCATAACTGTAACTTCATCAATAGGGCTTTCCTCTTTAGTGGCAAGTGGTGGATGAATAAGAATATCTTCTCCAAGAAAGTCATCATCCAAGGCATTAAGAGTCAAGACATCAACTAGGAATAAGCGCTACACGAGATTCATCTACTGACATTGTAATGTTCTATCCCTGTTTGCTAGTATTTTTTTGCACTTTTTATTTCTCTTCACAAAGGTTTAATGTCCAGGCATAATGTCAAACACTTAGCATGCTTACTATTGGTTCTCCATTTTTGCAATGAATCTGAAGCTTGCTAGAATGTTGATTTTCACATCATTTTTTAAGGCAATTGCATAAGTACTCAGCTGATTCAAATGTGACTATTTATGACAGATTGAGAATACTTTCACCATAATTAGAATGTTATCATTACACATCCAACAGAGTTTATGATTACATACTCTATTAACAAATAACCTTATTCATTTGTGTATATCTGTAACAAAGAATACATAGAAAACTGTTTCAGACAGAAACACAGAGATTCTATTGTATTTTGCTGACCTTAAGGAAACAAGGTGTGCTTGAATCATTAATCTTGGGATCCATTCCCCTCCACTCCTGTCTGAAGCTGCCCATAGGGTTGAACTAGCCAAGGAAGTCCTCTATGTAACCACTTAAGGTCTGACTCTGAGATTTTAATGTGTCCAAACACCCTACTGATTGTCTTCAATACCATGTCCTTCAATCTGCCCTTAACGCCTTTGTTCTCAGTAAATAGTCCAATCCCAATAAATTTGCATTCATCAGCCACACATATTTGCAGCAATCAGTGCCTCACAAATCTCATTTTTCACATTCAAATAATGGATGGTACTATAGGAAATTAAACCTCCCATCAGTCTTCTTACTTTTCCAAGCAATGATTGGAAAAATTAATTTAATTGAATATTCATTCACTTCAGACAGACAGAGAATATTAAACCAGTCCAACACTTC
This sequence comes from Chamaecyparis obtusa, assembly GCA_027943335.1. Classification (NCBI taxonomy): domain Eukaryota; kingdom Viridiplantae; phylum Streptophyta; class Pinopsida; order Cupressales; family Cupressaceae; genus Chamaecyparis; species Chamaecyparis obtusa. The sequence continues at coordinate 727,304 of BSBK01003272.1, forward strand.
TTCTTTATTTGTTTTTTAACAATCTTTGTGGCAGACCAGAACTGACGCATGTCAGAATTGTCTCCTTATGTAGAAATTTTGAAGTCCTTCCAAACACTTCTTAAGTAAGACTCGAACCACAATATGAGACAATACTTGTTTGTGTTTTTTTCGTTTTTTTTCAGATCTTTCTGCAGCGGTTCCTTTTAAATGTTTTCTTTGGCTTCAAATTGATTTGTCTTTTCCTGAAATAAGCAGTCCACGATTCTTCATAAGTCCAATTTGGGGCCACGTCTGTATGTAGGAAAATATTTGTTTAAACCCCCATTCTCAAACAATAAATCTCTTGCCTCCACGATATCTTAAAGCTCCCATATTTGGCTCAGCGGCAACATTTAATATAAGTCTTCATCCACCAGCATTAGAAATATCGACCCAGTAACTAAAATCGAATTTCTATGCCAGCATAGGTATGCCAATCCTAGAATAGACTTTTCAACTGGACTTCATATGAAATATTAATTTCAATAATAAAATCACTTTATAAATTGAACTTAATTAAGTCCAGCGCTGCAACCTTTATAAATAAGCCTTCAGAACTTAATACATTCAGCCATATTATTTCATATCAAGTCTTCAATATAATGCATCAGACTATATGAGAATCGCCCCAAAAACAGAATTTCAACTCACAAATTATTTGCAAATAGAAAATATAAGCAAATACCCATGTATGAAACAGCCTGTAAATGTAATGTGAGATACCTGTATGATACCTCCAACTGGAACTGGGTTTCCATCCCATCCCAAGGGTTTCCGTCCTCAGAATTTTCTATAAATGAAAGCCTATAGCTCCCAAATTCTCCAAAGAGAAAAATGAATTAAAACCAAGCCTCCAAGAATGAGCCTCTCCTTTTAAAGCCAATTGCAGAACTCTTGACATTCCATCAGCTTGTCTCTTGGCATTCCATTTCTTTGTCTTCTAATTTAAAATAAAATGACTTATTTTACAATTCTGGTTGGCATAAAAAGTGACTTTAATTGCTCTATTAAATAATTAACTTAAGTTATCATTATATTTTCGACAACTTAAAATTAGTTAATTATTTAATTAATTTCTAATGTCCCAAAAGGGGACATTACAGACATTCTTTCTTCACCGTTACTTTCAAGTTGGGGCTGCATACAAGTTTTGATAACATTTGGTACTGATTTTTCAAGCTTTTCATTTTTGGGTGGATGGAAGGCTTCTTTGCTAGGACAATCATTCCATTTCTTGTGACATGTTTTAGTGCAGTCATCTTTTTCAAAAATTTTAACTTCTTTTAGATCTCTCTCTTGACCCGCATCTTTATGAGTGGAAACGGCTTCATCTGCCTCGACACATGAAGCTTGTGAAATATCTTTTTCAAAATTTGGATTGCAAGACACTTCATCAAGAATGTGTTCATCATTAAGGAAATAATTATTTTTCTCATCTTCTTGTTCAATCTCTTGTAACTTTGTACACAATGAAGGATGGATTTCAAGCTGCATATTGCCATAGAAGCTTCTGAAAAACTGAGTTTGTTTGGAGTCATCAAGAGTCTGATTTCTTTGAGAACAAGGTATAAGAGATGGATTACTTTCCTCATCATCATTATCATCCCTCACTGATTCACATGAATGATACTTCACAGCAAAATTCTCTTTGTCTTTGCATTTAGGACCTCTGTGAGATAGAGAACCAATCCCTCTTCCATCTTTTTCTTCAATCTTTTGTAGAGTTTGAAGCAAGAAAGGATGAATCTTTTCAGGAACAGGCTTCATGCCACCATAGAAACTCTTCAAGAAGTTAACTTGTTCAGGTCCATCAAGAGTCTGAGCTCTTTGAGTAATAGTTACAAGAGAAGGATCACTGAAGTTCTTAATTGATAGTTTAGAATTTTCTTTATCTTCACATGTGGAACCTCTATTTGATAATGAATCATGATCATGAGAAAGAAGACAACTCTCTGTTCCTTCTATATCTTCAATCTTTTGCAAAATTTGGAACAACAAAGGATGAATCTTAGGTGAAAGGAATTGTGTGCCACATAGAAGCTCTTCAAGAATTCAACTTCTATGGACTCATTAGAGATCTAATTCTTTTGATACAAAAAGTCTTCATCATCCCTTTCACTATCACTTTCCGCTCTTCCTTTGTACCAAACCACTATTCTGAATTCACACTTTCAGATAGAGTCATCAACCTTTCCAATGAAGGTACCTTGAAATATCTGAGGAACAAAAGATACTGGTATTTCGCTCCCCAACGGAGTCACCAAAAAATCTGTTGGTAAACAGATTAGTCACTGCAAGTGATTCTTCAAAACTGACCCTGTTTACCCTATGGAAAGTAACAATTGTGCCAATAGTTGGAGAGAATGCAATCAGATCACAATCCAATTGCCATCTTCCTCTGCATTTGAGGGGGGAAGCTCCCTCGTATGATGGGGGTATTTGTTGTTTTGTGTACTTTTCACCTAAAAGTACAAAAAGGAGGAAACATAAAACTAAGAAAAATGCATAACGGAAACCCCAATAGTAGACATATGAATACTAACTGAGATTTCACAAAAGATAACAGCTACAAAGAGGGTTTAAGAACAAGATAAGTTTGATATGCAATAATGAAAGAAGGATAACCAATCTCAACATACAAGGAAACAAATTATCTTAGTACAGTCAAACCAAGATACCGAGTTATAATTGTGTTTCATCATTACATACACCATTTGAATTAAGAACAAATGGATTGCATGAGTACACAAGGGGATTACCAACTTAACATACGAAAAATTGATAATAATAACTCATGAACACATTGAAGACATACAAGTCAAATGCATTCTTCGTTATCGCTTTGAAAATATACATGTTCAAAGACCCTTAGATACAAAGTGCAAACATTAAAATTCTCAAAGAAAAGTTTCTTTACACAATTCTTCAAAGTTTCCCCTCTGTAAGCACCCCCCTTCACAAAGCAAAAGCCTTGTATTTATAGGCTTGAGAGAATAACTACTTTATAACCACTTAGCATAACTATTTAAGATAACTACATAAGACAAAAACTTAGCATAACTAATTAAGATGATCCCTTAGGATAACTACCTAAGTTATTGCTTTGAATAACTACCCTTTTAGAGACAATTTAGGATTTACCTAATTTTTACAAAAATGAAATCGCAAAGCCTAGCTTTAATTACAATAAGTGATATAAGTCACTTTTACAAAAGGATAATATGAAACCCGTCCATTTTGAGAAAATGACCAAATAAACAATCTTTGATGAAGTTAGCACTGAGTCTTTCCTCGATTCAAGAATCATTTGTTCACCATCAACCTCACTTTCAAGAGAATGTTCTTTGTTTGCATTTAATAACCATCCTTTTCTTTCACAAAACTTAGTGGCTTCACCAAATGTTTTGTCTTCCTCTCAGCTAATCTTTAACTCTTCAAAACCTCTTTGCCAGGGTATGGTGTGAGAACAAGTAGTTACTATACATATGTTTATGACCATCCTTGTTTCCTGATTGGACCAAATCTTCACAAAATACTCCTTGCCATATTTAAGGCATGCATCAAGAAACATTGTATTCCATGAGATGACATCTTTTCAGGGCATTCTAAATAAGCAATCACATGTTGTAAGCTTCCAAATTTTGCATGTGGGTCAAACAGAGCTATTCCAACTACAACATCAAACAAAGTATTCTCTTTATATTTTAATGGTTGCGCAATATCTTATGGCGAAGCTCCTACTTTGGCATACAAGCTGTTGGTAAAGGTTGTAGAATACAGCTTTCCGCCTGCCAAATGCATTTGTTTTGAAGTTTCTAAAATCATTTTAGCAAATCCATTTTGTACCAAACCCACAATCACTTCATTTCATTAATTGAAATGACATCTATTTGAGGCATTCTGCAAAATAGTTCACAATCCGTGTGTATGAGTCTCCACATTTACATGCATGTCTGGCGTAATATCTGACAAAATTTCTGTAACAATATGTTCTGATACACGTTCATACACTGCCTTTTAAGCTCGTCTATTATTCCAAACCAAGATGATGCAGGCAAAGGCGGTCAATTATTACTGAAATTTTGTTCGGTAAATCCATTCTAAGTATAGCTTGCAATCAACGAATTCAGTGAGATGACATCTATTTGGGACGGTCTGCCAATTGCATTTGTTTCAAAAGACTCTAAAGCCATTTTAAATAGTTTATTTTTGTGCATGTCCTGCAAAAGCCGCATTACATATGAAGGTATATTGTTGAGGAGGTGTTTAAAATACGCCACGGGCTTTGTCTATCCTTTCAGATGTGCGTGCATTCATGTCAGTGGCCATTGCAACCATGAAACAATGCATCTTTGAAGAGGTCTGTGGTACAATGTATTGTCTATGGTTCCAACTTTGCATGTATGTTTATCATGATATCAACAGTCAGAATGATGGTGAACAATTGTTAGAATCTGGTCATTTGTGTGTCATTGATGTCAAGATTCCAAAATCTCAAATTGACAATGTTAACTTGTATATAACTGCAACTTCATATGCTGGTGATATGTTTTTTGCAAATAACAGTAATGGAAGATACCTTCAGTGGAAACTGTTTCATAGTCCAGACAGCATAGATGCCGTACTAGAAGTGTTAGTCTTGTCTAGAAGTCTGGTAATGATAGTAATAGAATACAGTCGGTGGTTCTTGAATATCCGTCTTCAGAGAACCTTTGTATCTGAACAAAGAACCTTCGAACTTTCAGAGTTAAATGTTTTGACAAGTGGCATAAATGTCTTCATTAAACAAACACTCGTACTGGCTCCTCCGCATCGGAATATCACAAAGTTTGATGTTTGAAGGAAAACACAATATATGACTGTCGGGATTGAATATATGGATGGTGCTTCTTCACGATATTAATATTTATATATCATTCTACCATCAAGTCTACCTTCTATTAAACATTCAAATCATATTATAATGTCTACTGTCATTCAGATTGATAAAAGTTGTGCCATGATTACAGCTGTAAAATCTATGAAGGTTTTATCGGACTAGAAACATCTGAAACAAACGTATTTATATTTGTCGTGCCACCTGGTAATTTGTCAGAAGAATAGGAATGTGTATAATTAAAAGATTCTATCTTAACCAACTGTCGTTTTTAATAGACCGAAATATGTCTTAACACATAGTATGTGTTTAGCATTTTGAATAAAGTCTGGCAGTTGGAAAGTAGTTTGCATTTGGAAAACCGTTTGTAACTCCTCTTTCTAACTTTCTGAACTGATCAGTCTTTTTGGTGTCTACAAAAGTTGTTCACTTTTGAATAAGATGAGGAGATTTGAGGAGTATGTCTCATACAAAATATATGTTTCCATTTTTGCGGTGTTTAGTATGTGAGGTGGAGAAGAAATAGTGAAGATGATTATAAGAAGAACTGGAGGATCGAAAATGAAGAGAATCTGATAGTCTTTGATCTGTCATACTTTTCTGCACTCTGAGAAAAAGGTAAATTGAATGTGTAAATCAGATACAGATATCTTTTATGTGCTGCAATACATTGATTAGATTCTGAAAAATTACGTCTACTGTAAGAACTGATAACCATCCTATCAAGTATGTTTCAGAATTTTTGGTGACAGAAATTTTGGTAGTTTGGTTACAATTACAGTCAGATAGCTGAGTTGTATTCGTCATTTCAAAATTGAAATTATTCTGCAGTATATTTTGTTTCAGAATTGATCTCATTTTGTAGAAGAAGTGTGTTGTTGTATCTGAAACATTTGTTCACACATTGGTGATATTGTTTAGACTTCTTTCAGATTATTGAAGATGTGTTTTCCAGGGAAATAGTTATAACCAGTTTACAATACTTTTATTTATAAGGAATATCACAGAAGTGTAATTGGTTTAACATCTCTTCAGATTTGAATTGAGCTGTATTTTGGTCTTCATACCATTCAGAGGTTGTAACTGGGTTGGTGCTCAAACTGATTGAGTGGGTGCTCATGTTTTGAAAGAGTTGATGCTCTTAAAGAGGGTTTGGAGATTCCTTGGGGTTGGAGCCCTTAAAATTGTAACTGGATTTAAATTCGCGATGCTGGATTAGGACAGTAGATCCTAGTAGCATCACTCACCATAGTTTTTCCCTGTTGGGTTTCCACGTTATATTCTTGTGCATTGTCTCTTGGTCTTATGGTGCTTCTCTTATATCTTTTTATTTGATGCTTTAGTTTTACAATACACTCTTAAGTAAATGCTTAAAGTTTAGAATTGGATAAAAGGTTAAGTTTTATTACTACTAATTCACCCCCCCCCCACGCCCCGGCCGGCCGGCTCCCCTCTTAGTGGTAAACCTGAGTTCTACAACAATACCACCACTTTTATCTGCTTGAAAATTTTGAAAGCCTTTTTAAAACATCCAGTTTGTGCATAGGCGTAGTACGTAATAAAGTAATATTGTATTTAGACTTAGTTATGCTTTGTTGGGAGGGTAGTTAGAAGCAAGGAGATGCGTCCGTTGGTTTTTTCAACCAACAAACCATATTATAAGAACTCTATTTTATTGTTGTTGGGACATGATGGTTTGGCTGGTAATAAATGAAATAATAACATTTCCTCGCCATATCTTGGTTTAGGTATTGTTAATGAATGTCATGTTGGTATCATTGATTATTCTGTAGAGGAGGTTGGAGAGGACAGTTCAGAAGAGGATGGGACTAGTACAGACACATCTTCAGACTCCCAAGAGGAAAGAATCCGCTTTGACCACCTAAAAGGCACACCTGGAGATATTACTTTCCTACCACAAGTAGAGGGCCCATTGCCAAGTGGGGTACCTGAGTACGCTCAAATTCACAAAATAGACACAAAGCACAAAGAGGGCCGTACCACCAAGGGTACCAAAGAAAACACCCGTACTAGGCCCAGTATGCAGGAAGGTTGTACCACTCCTAGTACAGAAGGCGTTTGTACCACTCCTAGTACACAAGATAGTACCAAGGAGGGCAGCCGTACTGAAGAAGAGAACCCAGGTATAGAGGAGGAAGGGAATAAACAACATGTTCCTCAATGGGGGGCAACAAGACTGTCCTTGCTTGGCGTATCCAACCTAGTTCCTACAGATCAGCAAACTCGTACCAAGGTCATAGATCTCAGAGGTCAGTAAACGTGGGGACACAAGATAAGACTCCACACACCACAAGGTATAGAAGTGGCCCACCCATTTGCCTTGGTGGTACAGGAGGCAAAAAAAATGGCTGCTCAAAGCGTGAGGACCGGGAAGGAACTCAAACTTGAAAAGGAAGACACACTAGCTAAGGATCTGAGGAGGATACTGTGCTGGAAGAGGCAGATAGGTTGCTTGAGGAAGTTGGGATGGTACCAACACCTTCGCCACCTCCCATGGAGGTAGATGGGAAAACATAACAAGAATGCGAAACAAGACAAGGAACCTTTCAGAGATGATCTCATTGGAAGACAAAGCTTCCTCAAGGAGTTATAAGCTATGGAACACACGGCTAAGGAAATTATAAAGCAGGCCAAAACTTAGAATGTCGAGACCATAGTTACAGCAACGGAGGCCTTGGCAACATTCATGAAGGGAAAATGCCATACAAATTGGAACATACTTCAGCAGAGTGGGCACAGGTAGGAAGAGATAGATGAAATCTGGACAGCCCCGTGCATCACACCTCTGGTACAGGAGTAGCCACTCCTCATGCACACACTTAAAAAAATAGAAGTAGCATTCTGGAGGACATACTTAGAACTTCAGCAAGAAAAGGAACAGACAAACCGAATGAAAAAGGAATGGAAAGAAGAAAAGGCTATGTGGGAAGCTAAATGTAAGATGGAGCAAGCTGGCCTGGAAGAGAAATTAGCAGCAGCAGAAGCAAAAAAGATGGATGCATTACGGGTACTCCAGGGAGTTCGGGCCAAACAGAAGGCCATTGAGCGAGATCTCTTACGCCTCCGGAAACAAACTCCAAGTCCAGGAATGTCTTCACAACCCAACTTCGAAGTCTGATTTTCTTTTTTTCTGTTGTGCAGTCGTCTAGAAGATGACTTCTTTTTTGGGGGGGGGATATATGTAGTACGTAATAAAGTAATATTGTATATAGACTTAGTTATGCTTTGTTGGGAGGGTAGTTAGAAGCGAGGAGATGCATCCATTGGTTTTCCCAACCAACCGACCATATTATAAGAACTTTGTTTTATTGTTGTTGGGACATGATGGTTTGGCTGGTAATAAATGAAATAATAACATTTCCTCGCCATATCTTGGTACTGGTATTGGTAATGAATGTTATGTTGGTATCATTGATTATTCTATATATTGTGCATTAATAACCATTCTACATTTTGGCGTCGTTGCCTAAGTCCGGACCTGGAGGTTGTCCACTGGGCAGGATGGAGTAATGAGAAAACCCCTATACAAATAGTTACCGAGAAGACGAGGGAGTACCAAGAGAAGATCAAGTGACACGAAATCTGGAGGTGGCCTGGGAAGTACCAATATGTGCAAAGGGAAGCCGGGAGTGAGCGGTTCCAAAAGCACGGTATGGGACGAACTTCGGTACCACCAGCAATGTACGATCTACTTGGACAAATTCCTTGACTTTTGGTTAGACATTTGGTCCACAAATAATTCATGCCCCTGCTTCCAAATAAGTATCCCAAGCATAGGCCAGAAGAAGAAACTAAAGAAAAAGCGGCCCTACGAATCCTTGGTCTACATCAACAAGAAGAAAGACGTCGCCACATGAGAGGGTTGGGGAACCAGCCTCTAAGTGAAAGACAAATTAAGGAAAGACTGATTGAAAACACCATAGAAGGTATAGCCAATTTAGCTATTTCAGAAACATCAGGAAGGAAGGAAGGGTGGAAGAACCCTGAAACCCCCGCACGAAGAGAACAACCTCAGGAACGAAGCCCAAGCCAGACAGAAGAATCACAAGGGGAAAGAGATATTACTAGTTCAGTAGGAGGGAGCGTCCCAGCAGGAGGGAGCGTCCCGGCAGGAGGGAACATCCCGGCAGGAGGGAGCATCCCGTGTAATGACCCTTACTATAAGGCCACTAAAAATTCCCAAAACTGAACTGTGACAATTCGTCAAACACTTGGCAAACAATTGATTTATTTGTTTGAAATGTAGTGTTTCAATGCTGTAATTGTTGAGCAACAAATTCACAAGGTACAATCGATATAACAGAGCCAATATGGAAATGGAATGCAATGAACAATTATAGAACTCTAAATAACAATGCAATGGAGTCAATGCCAAATGGGTTAAGAAATACCCAAGGTCTGATTACAATGTTCCAATGTGATAATAACTAACTCAATAGACTGATTTTTCTGAATATGTATGACTGTTACAACTTCTTACACATGGACACTGAATTATGACAAGACCTTGCAATGCACCTTCATTACTATATCAATCCAATTACAATGATGATAACAGTGACATATGATGGACTGTTATGACAATGACTATTTTTACATATACTGGACTGTGGTGACAATGTCTGAATATATGCAATGTGATACAATTTTTGACATCCAAAAACAATGTATAAGAACCTGGAATCGCTCCTTTAATGCTGATGATATATGCTGATGAAATGATGACAGTCTGCAACCCAAACCTGCCCCTCTATCCCTGCCGTACAGCTCCCAGGTACAGGCCGTACAGTACGGCACCTGTACTAATTTTTGTGCAAGGAAATAGCTGCCAAAAATGATAGGAATAGGATTGCCTAGGGTTAATTAATAACCCCACAAATGCATAAAAATAATCTCCAGCTGGCTATGAAGTTATGAGTAAGAATGTGAGTCCAGGCCCTAATATGAACTTCACTGAAAATACACAAAATGGTCTCCCAAACTCTATCAAATTGATTCTCCAATGCAATGATGAAAATCAAACCCTTATTCAATCAATTCCAAACCCTCAAAAGTCAATCCTCAGATTAATCCAGCATGAAATGGCTAAATACCATCTCCAATGTGCAACCCTTCAGAAGATATTTCACTTCCTCAGTTATGCTAACCTAAGGGAGTTATCGTTCCCAAAGATCAAATGATATTTGCAAACCAAATGACTACAAATTGCTCCACAATGGAAGAAGTAGAAGAAATCCCAAAATCAGCTTGTGAAAATGAATACCCAAGCCCCCTATTTATTCACTTTTTTTAAGAAGTTACTAAGAACTTCTAGAAGCATCCATTATAAAATCCCATTATAATGCACTTTTATAATAAAATAACTTTATAAAATAAAAAGTGCAATCTCAACTTAAAATTATAACATATGGGCCCTGTTAACACATAATAATAAAATATAAGCTCAACTTCACTTTTCCAAAAGCAAATATGACCAACTAATCTCCAAAAATGACTCTCTCCAAAACATTTGCCTACGAGAGTCGATAATAGGCAAATCCAATATGGAAAATCATGTCGCTAGAAAGGGGACATGACAGTCCACCCTTCCTGAAATTGCTTGCCCTCAAGCAATCTCAATGCTGGATGCTGCAAAATCGCTTCACTCTCCCAAGTAGCATCTTCAACAGGTAGATCTCTCCACTTAACCAAATACTCTCTGATCACTCTCCTGCGAAGCTGCTTCTCCCTGCTATCCAAAATAGATTCTGGCACTAAGATCAATTTCCCTTCATCATCCAAGGGAGGTAGTACTGCAGAAGGCACCACATTCTGACCCAACGCCTTCTTGAGGCGCGACACATGGAACACATTATGCACTCTGTTGTCTGCTGGAAGCTCAAGCTCATAAGCCAACTCACCTACACACCTGATGATCCTGAAAGGCCCATAATACCTAGGCTTAAGCTTCTCTGATCCACTCTTCTTAAGAGTAGACTGTCGATAACGCTGAAGCATGAGGTAAACCATGTCACCAACCTCAAAGCTCCTCTCAATCCGCTTCTGATCTGCATACTGCTTATACTAATTTTGTGCCCTGGCCATATTATCCTTGAGAGCATCAACAATGTCCTTGCTCTCCTAAAGCAAATCCCCGGCACGTGGAACTCTAACATCACTCATCAACAAGTCAATGAAGCTCAATGCATCATACCCATACAGAGCTCTGAAAGGTGTCATTTGAATCAACATGTGAAATGTGGTATTGTAACAATACTCACACAAATGTATCCATCTCACCCATGCCTTCTGCTGACCAGCAACGTAATTCCTCAAATAGCCTTCTACCCACTTGTTGACTATCTCTGTCTGTCCATCCGTCTGCGGGTGATAACTGGTGCCGGGTGTAAGCTCAGTGCCACATAGTCTGAATACCTCCTGCCAAAAGTGACTCAAAAATCTACTGTCTCTGTCACTCACTATACTGCGGGGTATCCCATGCAATCTGAAAACCTCTCTGAAGAAGACCTCCGCTACCTGTACTGTTGTGTAAGTAGTAGTGATGGGAAAGAAGTGTGCATACTTCGTCATTCTATCCACCACCACTATATGCAATCACGGCCTTGGGCCTTGGGCAAGCCCGTAATGAAGTCCATGGATATGCATTCCCACTTCTGATCTAGAATGGGAAGTGGCTGTAGGAGCCCGGCTGGAAAGGTGTGCTCTTGTTTGTTCTGCTGACAAACAAGGCACTCACGTACATACTGCAAAACATCTGACTTAAGCCCTTTCCACGTGAACCGTTCCCGAACCTGTCTATATGTTTTGAAGTACCCGGGATGACCAGCTGTAGGTGAATCATGAAGAGCCCTCAAAATAGATTGCTTCACCTTCGATCTTGGGACTAAAAATATCCTGCTCTTGTAGATAATCAAATCATCCACAACTGTGTACCGGGTATCAACAACTGACCCATCAACTATCCCTGATGCCCATGGGTCTCTAGCATACTCTGCCACTATCATATGCCTCCAATCCTCTGATATCTCAATCAATGCACTGAGATGTGGTCTACGTGACAATGCATCTGCTACCACGTTCTGAGTCCCTCTCACATATGATATGTCAAAATCGTAAGCTTGTAGCTTACTCACCCACTTCTGCTGTCTATCATTGAGATCTCTCTGATTAAGGAAATGCCTCAGACTGTTGTGGTCAGTTTTAATACAAAACTTACCACCCACTAGATACTGTCTAAACTTAGCCAATGCGTGCATGATGGCTAACATCTCCTTATCATAGATGCTGAAAGATCTCTCTGGTCCACGGAGTTTCTTGCTCTCATAGGCAATAGGGTGCTTGTCCTGCATCAACACCGCACCAATACCATCTCCTGATGCGTCACAATGAAGCTCAAATGGCTTTGAGAAATCAGGCAAAGCTAATACCGGGCATGAAGTCATGATCTCCTTAAATCTGTCAAAGCAAGCTTGTGCCTCTGGTGTCCAAACAAAGGCCCCCTTCTTCAGCAAATCTGTCATAGGGGCTGAATGTCATGAGTATCCACTCACAAATCTGCGGTAGAAGCCACATAGGCCTAGGAACCCTCTCAACTGTGTCAGGTTCTCAGGAATAGGCCACTCTACTATAGCACGAATCTTATCAGGATCCATCCGCACTCCCTCTGCACTGATAATGTGTCCCAAATACAATACCTCAGTCATACCCAGATCACATTTGGACTCCTTGGCATACAAGGACTCCGTCTGCAGAATACTCAATACAGTCTCTAAGTGTGCTATGTGTTCCTGCCATGTCCAACTGTATACCAAGATGTCATCAAAGAAGACCAATACAAATTTCCTCAACTGATGATGGAAAACCTTATTCATTGTGGACTAGAAAGTAGCTGGTGCATTCGTCAACCCAAATGGCATGACCACAAACTCAAAGTGCCCACAATGGCATCTAAATGCAGTCTTCTCCACATCCTGCTCTCTGACTCTGATCTGATGATAGCCTGATCTCAAATCAATCTTGCTGAAGTAGCATGCCCCATGTAGCTCATCTATCAACTCGTCGATCCGAGGGATGGGATACCTATTCTTAATAGTCCTCTTATTCAGCACCCGATAATCAATGCACATGCGTAATGAACCATCCTTCTTCTTCACCAAAACTACTGAAGAAGCAAAAGGAGATTTGCTCGGTCTAATGTGCCCCATCTCAAGCAACTCCTTAATGGTTTTCTCTATCTCATCCTTGAGCCTCTTAGGATGCCTGTATGGTGTGATCATTACGGGTTTAGCACCCTCTAACTCAATAATATGCTCGATCCCCCTATCAGGTGGTGTGCCAGGTGGAATATCACTAAATACCCTGTCGTACTTCTCTCTCAATCTCTGAATGTCAGAGTGATATTCTATCTTCTGATGCTCCTCCTATGTAGGCATGAGAGTACACATGGCTGCCCATCCCATACTATCGTGTCTAACCAACCTCTCCATGCGCCTGAAAGAAATAGTTCTGATGTCACTATTTCTGATAGCTCTCAACACATGTTGTTTCCCATCTGCCTCAAACTTAATCTCCATATCTCTAAGTCTGAAAGTGACCTCACCCAAGGAATGTAACCATGTCATACCCAACACAATGTCTAAGTCACCCATATTAACCACATGGTAATCCGCTTTGAACTCATAATTGTTCAAGGGTAAAAGCATGTCTCTAATCATCCTGTTACACTTAAGAGTGTAATCATCAGCAACCTGCACTTAGTGGCCCTCAAACTCCTCTGTCTCAATGCCACGGCGCTCAACCAATCGTGCATCAATGAAGTTATGCGTAGCACCTGTGTCAACTAAGGTGATCACCTTCTGTCCTGCTAGAACACCACGCAATCTAAAGCACCCCTCCTGCTGAATGCTAGACAAGCGTGCCTGCTGCAAATGTAACTCAAGCTCCGCCTTAGGCTCTGAAGCCTCTGCCTCTACCTCAGGCTCTGTGTCACTGTGCTCATCCTCATGTGTTGTACTGTCTGAATCTGAGTCCTCATAGTATGCCCACATAACTCTGTTGGCCTTCCCCTTAGGCCTCAAAGGACAATCATGATCCCTGTCATATGGACCTTTGCAATAGAAGCATAGCTTCTTCCTGCGCAGGTCATTAAGTGCCTCTGTATCCAAGGGTGTAGTGGATTTACCCTTGGTATCAACCTTCTTCTCCTTACTCTTATCAAACTTCTTATTATCTCTGAAAGAAGAAGAACTCCTGGGAGTGAATCTGCTAGAAGTTGTCGTAAGCTCCATATTGCGAGCTTTCCTCATGGCCTCCTGTAGTGTCGATGGATCAAATGCCTTAATCCAACCCTTGAGGGGTTCAGACAATCCTTTAATGAATAAGATAACCAACCGCCTCTCCGACACATCCTGAACCATAACTGACAACCTCTGAAACTCGCTGATATAAGTCTCCAAGCTGCCTGTCTGTCTCAACTGTGCAAGATCACGGAAGAAGATCTCTGGATCCTTCCTATCAAATCGCTCCACCAACCTATCCACAAAATCCTGGTACGATGTCACCTGGTTGTGCTGCAAAGTAACCATACCATGTGACCACCAGTCATGAGCTGCGCCCTCCAAATGCAAGGTGGCGTATCTGATGGCATCTATCTCTGACATGGGTCTCAATGTTAAGAAAGTATCCAACTTATGTATCCATGCCTGTGCTGTCATCTGTCCACTACCATCAAAAGAAGGTAAAGTGAGCTTGCTAGCAGCTCGCTGCAACTCACTATCATGGCCTCCTCTAGGTCTCCTGTTCTGCCGAGTACTCCTCATGTGCTCTCTCCTCTGGTTCAAGTAGCGATCAAAGTTAAGTAACTCATGCACATGTGGTGGTAATGCCTGCCATTCTGCAGTGGCAGCTCTAAGATCGTCCTGGAACTCATCCGGCACATCACCCTCTCCTGCCTCCTGAACCTCCTCTCTAAGGAAAGTAGGCCGAGTAGGTCTATCTGCTGTCCAAGACCTATGCCTGGGAGCACCCTGTGAACCTGCTACACTCCTATTATCATGATCAGGTGTACCTCTACCCTGCTCCTGAGCTCTGGGCTGAACCACTCTCTCCATCATAGTGGTCAAAGCACGCAATGACTGGACTATCTCCTGCTGTCCAGTAGTCATGGTTCTGAAAAAGTCCCTAACATCATCATCATCGTTCCTAGGAACTCTAGGTGGACTCTGTGACTATCTCTCACCCATGGTAAGAATGTCTCTGAACTCCTATTCCCCCTCTAGTGCTTCTCTTCTGCGTGTGTAATACCTGTGATGCCCAAATGCTGAAGGATGCATATAGGTTTCTTACCCAACAGGATGGCAAGAACACCGCTCTGATACCACTGTAATGACCCTTACTATAAGGCCACTAAAAATTCCCAAAACTGAACTGTGACAATTCGTCAAACACTTGGCAAACAACTGATTTATTTGTTTGAAATGTAGTGTTTCAATGCTGTAATTGTTGAGCAACAAATTCACAAGGTACAATCGATATAACAGAGCCAATATGGAAATGGAATGCAATGAACAATTATAGAACTCTAAATAACAATGCAATGGAGTCAATGCCAAATGGGTTAAGAAATACCCAAGGTCTGATTACAATGTTCCAATGTGATAATAACTAACTCAATAGACTAATTTTTCTAAATATGTATGACTATTACAACTTCTTACACATGGACACTGAATTATGACAAGACCTTGCAATGCACCTTCATTACTATATCAATCCAATTACAATGATGATAACAGTGACATATGATGGACTGTTATGACAATGACTGTTTTTACATATACTGGACTGTGGTGACAATGTCTGAATATATGCAATGTGATACAATTTTTGACATCCAAAAACAATGTATAAGAACCTGGAATCGCTCCTTTAATGCTGATGATATATGCTGATGAAATGATGACAATCTGCAACCCAAACCTCCCCCTCTGTCCCTGCCGTACAGCTCCCAGGTACAGGCCGTACAGTACGGCACCTGTACTAATTTTTGTGCAAGGAAATAGCTGCCAAAAATGATAGGAATAGGATCGCCTAGGGTTAATTAATAACCCCACAAATGCATAAAAATAATCTCCAGCTGGCTATGAAGTTATGAGTAAGAATGTGAGTCCAGGCCCTAATATGAACTTCACTGAAAATACACAAAATGGTCTCCCAAACTCTATCAAATTGATTCTCCAATGCAATGATGAAAATCAAACCCTTATTCAATCAATTCCAAACCCTCAAAAGTCAATCCTCAGATTAATCCAGCATGAAATGGCTAAATACCATCTCCAATGTGCAACCCTTCAGAAGATATTTCACTTCCTCAGTTATGCTAACCTAAGGGAGTTATCGTTCCCAAAGATCAAATGATATTTGCAGACCAAATGACTACAAATTGCTCCACAATGGAAGAAGTAGAAGAAATCCCAAAATCAGCTTGTGAAAATGAATACCCAAGCCCCCTATTTATTCACTTTTTTTAAGAAGTTACTAAGAACTTCCAGAAGCATCCATTATAAAATCCCATTGTAATGCACTTTTATAATAAAATAACTTTATAAAATAAAAAGTGCAATCTCAACTTAAAATTATAACATATGGGCCCTGTTAACACATAATAATAAAATATAAGCTCAACTTCACTTTTCCAAGAGCAAATATGACCAACTGATCTCCAAAAATGACTCTCTCTCCAAAACATTTGCCTACGAGAGTCGATAATAGGCAAATCCAATATGGAAAATCATGTCGCTAGAAAGGGGACATGACATCCCGGCAGGAGGGAGCGTCCCGACAGGAGGGAGCGTCCCAGAGGAGGGAGCATCCAGGCAGGAGGGAGCGTCCCGGCAAGATGGAAGACTGGAAGAAGAATGGCGTTAGACAAACAAAAACTCCCTAGATTTACTGGGGGAGGATCGAAGGATCCTGCTCGTCATTGTAAAACATGTATAACTATATGGCAAGCCAATGGAGAAAACGATGCAGATGAATGGCTGAAAGCTTTCCCTGCCACACTAAGAGGAATAGCTATTGATTGGTATACAAACTTGGAGGCCGGGAAGAAGACCACCTGGAAGGACCTCCGTACCACCTTTGAGGAAGAATTTAGACTTCTGCGTGATGATGACGAGATAGTCACAGAAATCTATAATACTAGGCAAGGGAAAAATGAAACTGTCAGGGCATATAGCAGGAGACTCAAGGAATTGATAGGAAAGTTGGACAACAAACCTGCTGACGGACTAAAAAAAAAGGTGGTTCATTAAAGGGCTCACCCCGTCTTTAAGACAGAAAATGAAGATAGTACCACCATCATCCTTTGCCGACGCATGCATCCGAGCAATGGATATAGAAAGTGAGAACAAAACTTCCAAAACAAAGAGGCAGGGAAGCGGAAGTGAGAGTTCAAAGGAGAGCGGGGATGAATCCAAGACCATCCAAGCTTTGAGAAAGGACATGATGCGGCTAATGAAGGAAGTAACAAGAAGTAAGGAAGAGAAGAGAGAGGGGAGGGAACTGTGGTGTACAGAGTGCAAAAAGGAAGGACACACGAAAGGAACGTGCCCGTGTAAAGCCTTCTGTGACATCTGTCAGGTGTTAGGCCACACAATCAAGGATTGTCCCTACAATCTGACGGCACGGAGTAAAACAAGTATTCTTCACCCAAGGAGAACAATCCACACCACCCTCCACCCCTCCACGTAACACAAATACAGAAGCCTCACCTGGAGGGTATATGAACAATAGTCGGGGAAGCAACAACAACAGCAATAACAACACACCCAAGAGGGCAATCCAGTATGATTCTAAAGGGAGACCCATGATTCAATGTAGGCAATGCAACGAATCAGGGCATTTTGCACGGGACTGCCAGAGCGGCGGAGGACAGAATGGAGGAATGTTGTGTAAATGGTGTGGACCAGGGAACCATGAGGACGCCAATTGCCCTAGACAAAAGGGGGTGAATAGGCTCGACATTGTGGAAGTAGAAAACGAAGTATTGGCCATCACAAGAATGCAAGCTAGGAAACTTGTATACCCGGAGGCAGTCACAGAGAAAGAGAGATTTCAAGAAGCCAGAAAGGACATTAGAGATCACATGGGAGAAGGGGGAGTAAGTACCACAAAAAAATAGCGGTACCAAACATCATGAAACAAGTAATGGAGACCACCATTCCGGTGAAAATTGCAAATCTAATAGAAACTCTACCTCAGTCGCGGGTAGCAATAACACAAGGAACAAATATCAAGGAGATACCTTCCAAGGAGGAGAAAGAGGAGGCCGAAAAAGAAACCAACACCATGTTCACCTTAGGAACGGGGAGAACACCAGCGGTGGTTGAAATGGAGATAATGGGATATAAACTATCAAATACTATAATCAATGGAGGTTCTAGTGTGAACGTCTTACCTGAGGAGACTTGGAAGGCACTAGGGAAACCTACACTCTGGCCACCCACATTCCAACTGGTAGGTGCAGACCAGCATGGAATTAAGCCCATAGGAACTCTGATGGGGCAAAAGGTAATAATTGGTACACAGCAGTTCCTCCTCGACTTCGTGGTGATTACCTTGGAAAAGAAAGGGTATGATGCATTATTAGGGAGAGGTTGGCTAGTCACAGCAAAGGCTACACATAATTGGAAAAGGAATACCCTGTCCATAAAAGTTGATGGCAGAAGGTACATAATAGATTTAAGGAGCCAATCTGTAAGTCAGGATCTCGTATCCGATTCAGAGGCAGAGAGAGAAGACCAAGAGGGAGTGGAGCCAGATGAAGGAGTGCTCCGGCTAGGGGAGTGCTCAGAAGACGAAACAAGCTCTCTCAATGGACTATTTCACTGGCAGATGCGAGACTATGAGGTATTCCAGCCATAATGTAATATGGTGCAGATTCAAGAAGCGGAACCAAAAGAAAGGTACCCTGAAGGCTATAAAGAATACAAGGAAGGTACGGCAACCCTCAATAATAAGCTAGCACATATGTTTGATAAAAGAGAAAAAGACAAGGAAAAAGATAATAATAATGGCGCAATAAGTGAGCATGGTATATTAAGAGGACAAGCCTTGGATATTAAGTGGAAGACCCCATTTCACACAAACAAGGTACGCTACTGGGAGGGCGCGGGATGTACAACAGGACTAGGTACGAATCACGAGGAGTTGGAGAGAAAGTTGGTGGATGTGGAGAAGGGTCGTACGACAAGGCAAGAGGATGCAGAGTAGGTGGAGAAGGGTTGTACGGCAAGGTAGGAGGACGCAGAGAAAGTGGAGGAGGGCTGTACAAAGAAGGTCTGCACGGTGAGAATAGACCATACGACAAGGAGGAAGGAGGACGAGTTGGAGGAAGGGCGTACGGAGGAAGTCCGTACGAAGGAGGAAGCATGCAACACTGTACGGCGGGAGAGGCAAGGAAGGCAATCCGTACGGCCGGCAACCGTACGTACAATAAGGATGGGACAACAGTTCGTACGGTCTGCAGCCATATGAACAGAACCAGGTCGTATGGAGGAGGTTGGAGAGGACAGTTTAGAAGAGGATGGGACCAATACAGACACATCTTCAAACTCCCAAGAGGAAAGAATCCGTTTTGGCAACCTAAAAGGCACACCTGGAGATATTACTTTCCTACCACAAGTAGAGGGCCCATTGCCAAGTGGGGTACCTGAGTACGCTCAGATTCACAAAACAGACACAACACGAAGAGGGTCGTACCACCAAGGGTACCAAAGAAAACACTTGTACTAGGACCAGTATGCAGGAAGGTTGTACCACTCCTAGTATGGAAGGCGTCCGTACCACTCATAGTACACAAGAAAGTACCAAGGAGGGCAGCTGTACTGAAGAAGAGAACCCAGGTATAGAGGAGGAAGGGAGTAAACAACATGTTCCTCAATGGGGGGCAACAAGATTGTCCTTGCCTGGCATAGCCAACCTGGTTCCTACAGATCAGCAAACTCGTACCAAGGTCATAGATCTCAGAGGTCAGTAAACGTGGGGACACAAGATAAGACTCCACACACCACAAGGTATAGAAGTGGCCCACCCGGTTGCCTTGGTGGTACAGGAGGCGGAAAAAATGGCTGCTCAAAACATGAGGACCGGGAAGGAACTCAGACTTGAAAAGAAAGACACATTGGCTAAGGATTCTGAGGAGGATACTGTGCTGGAAGAGGTAGATAGGGTGCTTGAGGAAGTTGGGATGGTACCAACACCTTCGCCACCTCCCATGGAAGTAGAAAGGGAAAACATAACAGGAATGCGAAACAAGACAGGGAACCTTTCAGAGATGATCTCATTGGAAGACAAAGTAGAAAGATTTCTCAAGGAGTTACAAGCTATGGAACACATGGCTAAGGAAATTATAAAGCAGGCCAAAACTTAGAATGTCGAGACCATAGTTACAACAGCGGAGGCCTTGGCAACATTCATGAAGGGAAAATGCCATACAGATTGGAACATACTTCAGCAGAGTGGGTACAGGCAAGAAGAGATAGATGAAATCTAGACAGCCCCGTGCATCACACCTCTGGTACAGGAGCAGCCACTCCTCATGCACACACTTATAGAAACAGAGGTAGCATTCCGGAGGACATACTTAGAACTTCAGCAAGAAAAGGAATTGACAAACCGAATGAAAAAGGAATGGAAAGAAGAAAAGGCTATGTGGGAAGCTAAATGTAAGATGTAGCAAGCTGGCCTGGAAGAGAAATTAGCAGCAGTAGAAGCAAAAAAGATGGATGCATTACGGGTACTCCAGGGAGTTCGGGCCAAACAAAAGGCCATTGAGCGAGATCTCTTATGCCTCCGAAAACAAGCTCCAAGTTCAGGAATGTCTTCACAACCCAACTCTGAAGTCTGATTTTGTTTTTTCTTGTTGTGCAGTCGTCTGGAAGACGACTTCTTTTTCGGGGGGGGGGGATATGTAGTACGTAATAAAGTAATATTGTATTTAGACTTAGTTATGCTTTGTTGGGAGGGTAGTTAGAAGCGAGGAGATGCATCCGTTGGTTTTCCCAACCAACCGACGATATTATAAGAACTATGTTTTATTGTTGTTGGGACATGATGGTTTGGCTGGTAATAAATGAAATAATAACATTTCCTCGCCATATCTTGGCACTGGTATTGGTAATGAATGTCATGTTGGTATCATTGATTATTCTGTATATTGTGCATTAATAACCATTCTACAATAGGCCTGCAACCATGGCATGGCATGAGACGTCATTAATCTAAGGGATTTTGTCAAGTGGTTTGCATGCATTTCTATTCTTTTGTATGTTGTATGCATGTCAAATACAAGATTCCCAACCACAATATCTGATAAAACTGCTACACGATTAAGCTTTGATGGAAGTTCACTGCTTGTCCCAAGAAGACCAAGTTTTAAGGAAGTTTTAGAATTAGTTATGGTAACTAACTTCTTCATGAAGAATGCATCGGTGTTATGAAAAACTTGGACAATTTTCCCTAGATCTCAGATGAATGGATTATAACTAACTTTCTCCGTAGAGATGTAACGCATTGGCATTTAAGTTGCCCAAGTTTTAGAAAACACCGATAGCTGAAAACTAATTCTCATATTGTACAATATGTATTGCCATTTTAACAAACTTTGCTAACTTGGCCGATTTCTTGACAATGAGCACATCAATACTTTTGATGCCTTCAAAAACTTGCCGATGAGACAATGCATTAGCTTCTTTATAACTAAGCCCTTGACATTTTTAAATTTCTTTTTAACATTGCCTCAACTATGAAAAATAGGTTGCCAAGTTGAATTTTGACTTTTCAATATGTTTTCTTGGTTGGGTAAAACACCAAAAACACCAACTTATCTCCACTTGAAACTATTTCATTCTATTTACTTTTGTTATGTCAATGTTTTGAACATGTTTACTAACTTTGCCAAACTGTTGATGAAAAGATAAAATGCACCACCACATGTAAGGTTTTGGGTGCATGAAAATTTGACTTTAAACTTGCGAATTGTATTCTATGTGATGGAGCCCTCTTCTAGAAATATTGTCAAACTGCTTACCATTCATGTTATAATAAAAATGTGCTAGAAGAAGTAATTTGTCTATACTTTGATATTGTACAATTGAAATATATGGTCACTTTGGGGTACAATCAGACTAGAACATGGGTGATTTGTATATGTGACACTTGAGATTCAATTAAATGTCATCAAGATGCATTGACCAATTAGACTTGGGTGCTCATGATGAACTCAATGGCTTGCAAAGATGAGAGGTATGTCAATCAACTCACCACAAGACTCATAATGAAGGCCTTCAACTGAAATCACGTGATGACCAATCTTGAAAACACTTTTACAAAAGACTAATATTTGACTAGCCAGATAGTGAATTTAATAGAAAAGTTTAAATTTTGGCTTGTTGAAAACAGGGCCAAGATGTCTATATAAGGAAAAGCAAGGCCAGTGCCATGTCACATTACACGCCAAACTCAAGAAAAAATTTAAAAACAGTTGACAAAGGAACTGTTAAAGGAGAAACATACCAAATTCCCTCCTTTAATATTGTACAAGTAATAAAATAATAGAGATCACCTTGGCCTTCTCTACAAAATTTGCAGCATCTGTAAGAAGAGTCTGCACAAAATACCCTCCCTCTTTGATTTCTCTTTGTTCCGCTTGTAATTCATATGACCTGTGATTTGCAACCAGAAAAACTATTTATCTTGGCCTATGAACATATTCAAAACAAATACACATATTTATTGTATTTACCGATTTGAAGTGTCCATCAAAGGTGAAGACTCTTGAGCTGATGAAGAGGGCTGTTTTGCTTCAGGCCCTACATAAAATTGATTGCATCATAGGGATTCATTCACAAAGACCATATTTTCAAGAAAAGTAAAATGAAAAGAAGATAATATTATAACATCTGCAATTTCTAAGTTATTTGTAGCTGGGAACATATAATGAAAGAACGTATGTGTAAAGTGATCAGTCTTTTTCCGTTAGTTATAAAAGTATTTTAACTCCAAGAGACTCATCATTATCACAGGTAAACATTCCAATTGCTACTGCCATGTCTGAATATCTTTATTTATATTTAAACAAAATACAAAACTATAGCACAACCACTTCAAGAAAAACAAAGGTTTGTTACATGAAAAACTAAGTAAAATGAAAAGAAGATAATATTATAACATCTGCAATTTGTAAGTGATTTATAGCTGAGAACATATAATGAAAGAACATGTGTAAAGTGATCAGTCTTCTTCTGTTAGTTATAAAAGTATTTTAACTCCAGGAGACTCATCATTATTACAGGTAAACATTCCAATTTCTACTGCCATGTCTGAATATCTTTATTTATATTTAAACAAAAAAAAAGACTATAGCACAACCACTTCAAGAAAAACAGAGGTTTGTCATATGAAAACTAATTTTCGAAAAATGATCCTTTAAATTGTCATTTTATCTCTCAGAAACATCTGTGAAAAATTGAAAATTAAACACCTGAAAAGTTCTTCACTGTGTGTTTATCATTTGACCTAACAGGCATATATTGAACCAGACAGCAGGTCAACACAGAATTTTGAAATAATCTCAAAAACTAGTGAGTCGGTATCCTAGGAATGCAGCTTTTTCATTGCAACAAACACACATCATTTAGAACTACCACATTTGTCAGAAAGCTTAAGTTGTGCTCCAAAAAGGTGACTAAAACACTTAGATGGAGGTCTTCAGTATGGTTACTCACATTTCAATCATCAAAAAATGGCTCTGTGGGGGCCCTCCTCAAATATGAAAAACAATGAAAATTCAAACCAGGAAAAAGGTTTCTGAGAAATTTATTGATGGGTTCCATGTCATAGCATTTCTCATTGCATCCCAGTGAAGCACTTGTGACATGACCTTTTAGATGATGAAGGAGAATTTGTTTCACAATATATTTTCTTTCTTTCATGCTCCGAGAGTGACATTTGAATGTAGAAGAGAATGTAGCTACATTGTAAAACATCTCTTCATATAGATTGCTACCATCTTATATTGATTTATCATTACATTAATGCTTCCTAAGATTGTAATATTGCTCTTCTTCTCTTCAGTAATATCTGCTTTATTTTCAACTATGTTATAACAGGCAATCAAGTAATTTAGTCTGTATTCCACTTGATTATTCCCATCAAAACTAGGTCACATGTCTATATAGGTGGTATCATTGTTCCAAAACTCATTGGGAATTTTCTTAAACGATGAGTACTTGTAAGCCAGAAGTGCCCAGCAAATAAATGGGTAACCAAGATTTTGACAAGCATCACCAAGTTACTCACCAGAAAATTCACAAGTCCATACCAGAAACTCACCCAACATGTCAAATAGACAGCCACAACTTAAATTTTTTTACAAAACTTATGTTTCCAAAAGTTTCCAAGATGGGGATGAAAGGAGATGGGGGAACGTGTTTCCAAGATGATAGTGTAAAAGGTCGTTTTCTAGGGAGTGATAGGGGATAAAAATTAAAAAATAGGGAGATTTTAAGAATATTAAAAATTTCAAATATTCATATGATAAATCATTCACCACAGTCATTTCTATTACATACCCATATTATGAAACATTAAAACTAAATCGAGAAGTCATGCGACAATAGAAAAATTAGCAAAATTTCAGTCTAATTATTTGAGTTTTCATGGCCAAAGTGCATAAACAACAAAATGAAAAGGCGAAAAGGATACAATGACAAAATAGACAACTAGATCTATTGTTGCTATACCCCTACCTCATCTTTGCCTAAATAAAAAATAATACTCTAAATCCAAGATACTGCCAATAAGAGTGATTGTCTCATCAAATTGAACCACGACCAATCTCTCCTCTGCCTCCTCATCTATCTATGTGGCATCTTTGAGATCAACATTACAACTCAAAAATAGAATGGAATGATGTTCAAGAGTTTACAAATCCTAAACTCACAAGGCACTATGCATGACCGCAAATTTCTCCGCTTGCTAAAAGGTAAAGCCTATTCCTCTTGACTGAATGAATCAAGTTCTATGCAAACAATTCCTCTCTGCAACAAAGGAATTGACAAGTTGTGAAAGGAGGTGAATAGCAAGCATCCTCAACTTTATTGCTTCCTTGTCATGTCATGTTTGCCATCCAGCAGGATCAAATTAAGCTAATATAGCTCTATTTGTCCTCACCTCTACTTTGTTGAGTGTGGACCTCGAAGATTCACAAAGGCAATTTTCAAACTAAAGATGTCTTCTTAATGCTATACATCTATTGAAGGGGCTTTATTAACCCTCCTTTCACCTCTTAATCTTCACAAGGAGACTCTCTCCTAATCTTTGGTGCACAAAATAACTATATGTATATGTTTTGTATTATTTTCTTAGTAAATAAAACAGAATTCCTATATTTCAAGGATCTTCCAACCTTTGAGTACGCGAGCCCGAGTTTTGAGTGGCCCTACTAATCTTCCTAGTGTCTTCTATTCTACCACATCTTTTGTTTGGTGTAATTCAGTAATATTGAAGATTTTAATGGGTGATTATGATTAGAGCATAGCTCTGTGAGGTCTAGTCCAATTTTCCAATCTAAATTTGAGGAGGATGGGAACTTTGGACTGTGGCATGCATATAGTCATTGGATGCAGTTTTAAGTCTTTAGATTGCTTATCAACACTCTAGATATCCAAGATGGCAAATCAATTTATAATATTATCTCCAGGTAAAGCAATTTAATTCAAATTTGTTTCATTTTGGACACATGGGAATTTTGTCTTAAGACTCAAGTACAGACTCTAATGTCTAATGTTTTGATATTCAATCTTAAAAGGTGTCACATTTAATAAATTAGACTTATTTTATAAAGTGGGAGTTTCCAACTAATTTTTATTCTTAATTTAAGGTCCCTAACTTGGTTGATAAATATTTTGTGAGAGAATGAGGAATCTTTTTATTTTGGAAAAAATAAATTATTTTCTTCTTGGGAGCTGCAATGTAACAGCAGAAACTGGCAGATTTGAGGACGAAAACCTTTAAATCTCAAAGTTAGAGGGTGTAGCTCTTTGATTTTCATAGGCACATTTATGCAGGGTCTACAAACTTGTGCATTCAAAAGATTTCAGTTGCAGTTTGTGACTGATTTCGCTAGTGTTTTGCCTAGGAAAATTATTAAGGAGATCTAATCTTCATTCTTGCATTCTAAAATGATCTTTTCCCTCTATCTACATCCACATTCTGGGGTTTTAGTGTCATATTAATGAGCAGCTTACTCTACTTTTGTAAAAATTCTTCATCAATCAATGGATGCAAATAACAAGTTCATTCTTTTCAATTTACTGCACTATTTATATTTGTGTGATTTTCCTTGCATTGTATCCTATTGAAATGATGAAAAGTACAAATACAATATTGCTGCTCAAATTGTGCTTTTATTTTGGAAATTGCACATTAGTGTGTAATTTGGCTAGGAATTTTTACAAAGCTCCTCCCATCTCCATAAAATTTTGATTTTCAACTAAAAGCAACACATCAAGTATAATGTTTTTTTCTCTACTAGATCAAAACTCGAGTCCTTTGACTTTTCAAAAAGCTTCAAATAATTTTTATTATTATTTCCACCAAAATTCTATATTTTACTTTAGTCAAGAATATGGTACTTATATTGGATAGGGATAGATGTAGAGAAATTTCAAGAAAAAAGGTCTTGGGGCCAAGGGATAACACAATAGGTTCCATAACTTGGAATTGCTAATAAGGGACTCCTCATGTTATGAACAATTGATCAAGGAAAATATGCACTAACATTTTAATCGGAGAGTTGTCAATGTGCGAAGAACTTGCAAATGTTCTTGCATTAACATCCAAAGTGGTTCTTCTTCGTCATTTGTTTATCAAACAAACTTAAAATTGTTCTTGCAACTAACCTACTCTAGGCACTCTATTCTCAAAAAACCTCATCCTTGGTATTCTTATTCATTCTCTTTCTGTGAATTGCTCCCCACTTCTACTATTCACAATTATTTACTTTTAGAGCGATATGCCTCACCAATGTTGTAATGTCCCCTCTCTCGGAGAGAATTTAATAAATAAATCATAATATTAAGCTATGACAAAAATTAAATACCCAGTAATAATAATGATATAATTGATTAATAATAAATAATAATTAAATATATAATATGATTAATATCTACAATTAGATAAGTTTAAATTAAATAGTAATATGAAGATATTAAATAAAGAAATAGATAATGAATAAATAAATGAATAATAAGTTAATAGAAAAATAAATAATAATAAATATAATTTATTATTAAATTCATTCTATAATGAAACCTAGACTATTATAATAATAATTGAATCAATAGAATTGATATAAATATATTTAGTCTAATAAATAATAATAAAATGTGATTGATATTAATAATCATTGTAAATGGTAATTAAAATAAATTATAAATAAATAATAAATAATAATTATAGAGGCATATCTCTAACATTTAAAGGTGGCAACCCTTCAACATGCCAATGTATATAATGGATATCAAATCCATTCCTTCCAAGTTTTTAGATATGGAGTAAATAAATAAAAAAGAGAAGAATAATAATAAGAGAGGATTATTCAAATTTCAACGGAAAACAAGAAAAGAAATGTAGGAGAAAATCAAGGAGGAAATATAGGAGAAGATCAAGGAGGAAATGTAGGGGAATATTAGAAGGAAAGAAATATTGAATAAGCTAAAAAAAAAGTCATAAAGAAGGTAAGTATATCTTTGTTTGAGTTAATTTATTTATAAGAATTGTATGAATTAGATATTAACAATAATATGAATTAAACTTTAGAATAATAAGTTATGAAATAAACATTGAAATAATGAATTATGAAATATAGTAATATTGTTATGAAGTAAACTTACATTTGAAATAACTTAACTCAAATATATTGATAAATAAGTAACTAATATATATAATATGAAATAAATACATTATTTAGAGAATTATGAATTCTCGTGATTATAAGTATAAAATTATTTAATAATGAATTTTTATGATGATAGGTTATTGAATATAAATTATATGTTATTCATAATAAGTTTTGAATTAAATATCAAATATGATATATAAGTTATCCATATATTTACTATTTATATATTTAAGTGGAATCAGAACTATGCATCATGGCATGTATGTTTACTAATATTTTTATTATATAGAAGATAATAATATATATTCAGCTAATTATTTAATAACTCACTAATCACTATTAAGGGGATAGGGAGTATGGTCTATGATTAGGAGTGAAGTAAGGAATTAGAGCTTAAATATATATATTGTGAATTAGAGATTATTCTAAATATGATTTAAATGCATAATGATGTATTATAATTATTGGGGATTGGCATCCTCCTAGTATAAAACAGTACAAATTACCATCCCCAAGGGAAAATCCAAATACTAATTATGAATTTTAAGACAAATCAAGAAAGGTCCGAAATGGGGACATTACAAATGTTTTCCCAATATGTTTGCAAATCACACATTTTCATTCTAATATGCTTAATTTGTCCAAGTAAAATGCTTGAATTTTGTTTACCCTTGGCCTTCTTTGAGTTAATCTCACTCTTCTCCACTATCCCAAACTAACCCTTGGCACCTAACCAGGGACTTAGGAACATTTTTGAGATGTCTCCCTCAAAGAGGGGACACTTTCAAGGCATCATTTTGTTATGGAGACAATGTCAAGACATCAAGATATCTCGAGGACACTCAAGGGAATCCCTCATGTCTACCGGCCAAATCCAAAATGCCCAAGAGTCCCAAATGGCTATTTAATCAAAAAAATCCAGTTTTAGAAAAAAGAAAAATTGGATCCTTGTGCCACTAACCCAAACCCTAATGGTCTATGAGCACCACCCACGCCCTAAGAAATCAATAAAACTTATAAATAGGCATCTAAGCCTCATTCCAAATCACTTCTAAGTTTCAAAAATAGTAAGGACTAGGTGTTGTAGAAAACAATGTAATAGAATTATGAAAATGGCATTTTCCATGAAGGTTTGTGTGGTTTTCAAGGCCTTAATTTGCATTTGCGAGCAAAATTGCCTCTCAATCCCACTAGGGTCATTGCCCCCAAACCCCCACAAGGGGGACTACTCCTTGACCCCACTGGTGACTTTGCCCCCATATGCTCACTCACCACCATCCCCCTGCCCTCCTCCAATCGAGGCCCTTGGACCCTCCATCTCAACAATCCATGGAACATAGCACTCTCCTATGTAAATCTTATCCATAATTCCACCCGTGTAATCACCATTTATATAATTTTAATTTCACCCCTCTTTGTTTTCTCAAGGAGTTGACAGTTGCAATCTTCCAAACATAACATTTTGTTATAAAACCTTAATATGACACATTGTAGACCACATCATATTCAATTTTCCAAGCTTAATCTCTCATTGTTCATTAAAATTAAAACTGAATGGCCAAAGATTCATCTAACTTTGATTCTTGTCGTGCTAATGCTTCCTTCAACTATCTACAGTTTCAATGCTGAATCACACATTCTTGCATCTTTCATCAATATATTTCATCTCATATAATCTTACATTTAGGCTTTCAAAATTGCCTAAGTGTTTCGCAATCAAGATTCTCAAGCTTAACACCGTAAATCCCATTAGAACAATTTACTTGGGTTTGTAAAATGATTGAAATGGTATATCTCCTATTGTGGCTCTACACGTCCTATATGCCCATAAGATAGCTCTAAGTCATTGTTCCTAATAATTTCCTTTAGTGCACATGGCTTCTAAATTATCAAAACAACAGTTTATCTATGAGTTTTGCTTGTTTATCAGTTCTTGAATAGTAAGGACTTGAAAGCCCATGCAAAATTTTGAATTACTCAACAAGACAGTATAATCTAATGGCCAAAGTTGTTGGAGTGAATGATTTGATTACCTATCTAGTTTCAATTTTGGGTCTTTTTCAAACCTTGTTTGTTAGTTTACATAGGGCATTTGTACTTTCCTAGTTTGGAGGAGATGTGTGCACTTGTGATTCCATCTTTTATCATCCCACATTGGTTGTACATTTTCTTTTCTTGGTGGTGTATCCTATATATATCTACCTCTTATTCTCATATGAGAAACCTCAACTCTCTCTTGTATGCACATTGCATCCTTTGTATAGATTATTGCTATTCTATCATGTTAATCTTCTTGTCTTCCAATAATTAGCTCCTAGGCATCTTGGGATGGATACCCCCATAGTAACTCTAACATGGTATCAAAGGAGATTGTCTAGAGTTAGTCCATCTTTGGAAGATCTACGATTGCAAATTTTGTTGTTTATTTGAAACTAAGTATGTGCTTCTTGTACATCCTAGGGTGGCCTAGAGAATCAGAAAAGTTGAGAGAGTATATTCTAGGGAGATTTCTATTTGGGACTTTGTTTTCTGAGTTGTTAAGGTGATTGCTGGAGAAAAATGAAGCTCACCTTTGGATCTAGAGCATCTAAAAAAACTAATTTTTCTGTTTGTTACATCCGAAGTGGATTTTGTAGACCAAATCTGCAAAAAAATCATTTTGGAACATGGTCAAGATAATCTACTTGTAGCTATTTTTTGGAACATTTTGAGTGAAATCTGACACTGCTATTGCATCCAAAAGTCTTCAAGACTTATAAATCAACATAAAATTTGTCCATTTTGGAGTAATGGGAAAAAACAGTTTTTCCCATGAAGCCATATGGCCTCTCTCAATAGCATTGGACAACACATTAAAAAATAAAATAAAAATTTCTTGCACATTTTTTGTTGTAATTTTTTCTAAATAATAAAAAAAGGCTATTTTGTATAGCACTTGTCATGTGTTGTTGCAAACAGAAAATCAAAAAATTTGGGAAGCAGAAATCCACTACCTACTTGCATCCTTGCTATGGCAAGGAATACAGTGGGTAGGAACCCCACACCCCCTTCCACCATTCTATTTAAATTGCTTTATTTGTTGTAGGTGGCAAGATAACCAACCACCACACAAGGCCACAAGCTCTTTAAAACCCATGAAATCATCTATGAAGAGTTCTACATGGCCCTAACTCATACACCATCTGCTCAAGCTTCAGGCCCACTTGGCTTTTATCAGACTTCTACTATCTTTAATGGCCATTTGGCATTGATTTTCTATATTTACCAGACATACCAAAGCTAGTGGTGGCAAATCCAAAGTTTATGATGCTTTTATTGTATCTAGTTACAGCTAAAGTTAGCAATTTTGTTATATATGGCACCTATTTTGCTAAATTTAGCTATGACATGAGTCATTGAATTCTCAGTTTTTTGTGCACTCTGCAATGTTGCAAGTGGTTTAGTTGGATACTTAGTTATGGCCTATAAAGTGACGTCAATTGTTCAATCATGTGGGCAAAACCTATTAATTCACAAGTGATTTTCCTATCATTACCACTCCATGGAGAATGATATATTGTTTTAAATGCACATAGCATCATCCTCAATACCTACTTAAGACTTTAGAGATACATTATTCATAGGTGAGTCCAATTCACATTTCAACAAATTTCCCCTCTTAGCCTTCAGACAAGGGTTCCTACCTTTGTTATGCATCCAGCAACATGAACAAAAACTGGTAATCACAGTTTTCTATGTTCTCTAATCTGCATCTCACACTGTCAAATATAATATTTGTGCAAAAACTTGGGAATTATTCTCATTATTCCCTCTTGGAGAACCAATTTATGATGAAAGAGTATTAATTTTCACAGTAACTTCCAACAATGTTGATTCAAAGATCCCAGTATCATAAAACTGTCTGAAACAGCATGAAGCTGGCTTTTTAGATGTTATTTAATTTGTATGATAATTATTGAGCCAACAATTGCTACAAGAATCTAACTAGTAAAAACTATGCTCTGCGAAAAATTATGCCCAATCAAAATCAGAGTGAATGGGTTTGATAATTGCTGATAAATCACATTAATTCACGGAACCTAAAAGTTCTTATTGAGCAGGTTTTGACCCCTGCCTTACAATGAACTACAAGAGCAGATTATTGAAACCTGAAGTTCTTGCTTTAAGGAAATGTGTGGGTGCCTACATATATAATATCCACATGCTTATGCATATCTATACATACATATCTCTGAGTGTATGTGTGTGCGTATGTATGGATTTCAAAATTAGGATGCATGATGTATATGCTACCCTTTCTGAACATCCATGCAGTTTTCATCTTTCTAATACACTTTGAATAGAAAGTAATTTGACAACATTCATTATTTCATAGGAGACAAAACAAGTTGAACCATAAAGTGAATTCTATAATTGTTCACTAATCTGCACAAGTTGATATGTATTTCAATCCTCTGATGTGTGAATTTAATAACTCTTTACCCAATTTGTGAACGTTTGATATGTTAGACAGTGTATGCAGATTATGCATGATGAACTAGAAATAAGACAAGGTGCATCGAAATTAATGAAGCACTATTATCAATGATATCATTGATATGCTAGAAGTACCTTTAGAATCATCTGGTGCTAGCAAGAAAATTCCAGCAAATACTAAACTTATGCCAATGAGAAACATTGATGTTCTCAATATATCAAACACCTGTTGAAAGAAAAAGATGCAGGATCAGAATGCAATAGGCATGTGAAGTCTAAAAGGATAATTTTTCTAACATCTTATTCAATAGAAAAATCTTTCCATTCAGTAAAGAAATTTCTCACTTACCTTATATTCCTGGAAATATATAAATCCAGTAAATATAGAAAAGAATGTCCAAGCAATTTGAAACATTGGTACAATAAGAATTGCATCAAATACAGCTAAGCCATCATTCAGCCTAGCCATCTGCATTATCAACATGAATACACTATTCATCAGCTTCATATCATAAACAGAGAAAATTATGCAAAAAATCAGATTACTGGATTGGGGCCGACCATCAATGTGGAAAGCATGAGAAGACATGAAAATGCATCACACCAAGGACTATACAAACTAGCAGATAAACTTATTCTCAATGGCTCCCAAGTACAAGGAAATCCAAGATAATAAAATTATTGGAGTAAAAATTCACACAGCGTAAACCAGAAATTATGCACACTGATCATTATGGATGTGGAAATCTCATGTCTATAATAAAATATTATTGAATGGGCCCCATGACACACATCCCTAGGAGACAAGGTTGTTTTAAAAGGTGGTCTTTTTCCTAATGATGAATAAGACCATCAAAGTGGTCGATCCACTTAGGGGAGATATATTTTTAAAATAAACTTTATTAAAATAAGGAGGAAGCCCTAACGTGGCCGATTAGGGTTCAGAGGTCCATAAAGAAACATTTGGAGGCTTCATTTCAGCATTCAAGCGTTCATTTTTTACAGCAGAGAATTGAGTTTGAGCTATGAGAAAGAATTTGAGCAGCAGATCAAGACTTCTAGGAATGAAAACTCCCTGGAGATTGGAAGGTTGGATGAAAACCCAACTTTTCTTGGAAGGTGAATTCATCCAGAATTCATCATAGCACAGAAATCAGTGGATCAGTCATGTGTAGAGGGCAGATTTGTAACAGCAGATTTCAGATCAGGGTTATTTGAGACCATATATTCCATATTCATTACACAGGCTGTCTGCTGTACTATTCCATTCAGAAATCACTGCCAATATCTAGCTGGGCATAGAGTTTGGGAGCTATTACCATGCTGAGAACTGAAGTATTTAGACTGCTGTAGCAGATCAGATTGTAAGAGCTGCCTCTGTGCGAGAAATCAGACTATTCTATGTCCTTCAGGCTGTCTCAAAGAAACCCAAATCTGTACCAGACTTGTACAGGTATGCTCTTGGGCTTTTGAAGTCAATAAAAATTAAGTAAATTATTGCTTTAACTGTAGCTTTCAATCTGTACTTGCATTTTCAGTTTGTACTTTGTACTTCATTTCATATTGCAAATATGAAGAAAAAACCAAAAAATCAGAATATTGTGAAGCCTAAAAAAAATCAGAAAATTCAAAAACAAAAAACACAAAAGAAATCAGGACTTGGAGTCATCAGATCAGAGGGGATCTTTCATTTGTCTAGGCCAAACCCAGGCATACCTGCAACAAATTTGACGAGGGCCAATGCCCAAGCAGCAAATTCACTCAATTTTTTTTTTAAAAAAAAATTCACTTCTAAGTTTACCAAAAAGACAAATTTGCCATACCCCTCCCCCTAAACCCTTAAACATAAATTGAAAACAATTAAAATATTTATTTTTTGAATGCCAATCTGTGTGGTTTTGAAGGTCAACCCTGCTGGGAATGCTGCCCCAAGACCCCCAAAAGGGACACTACCCCTCGACCCCACTAGGGCATTGCCCCTAGACCCCTATTGACCTCATTTGATTTGCCAACTACTCACCAAGCCCAAGTTTTCTCACAAGTTTCCATCTACAATATTGTAATCAAATTGGCCAATCTTCCCTAATGTTGATTAATGCTTACTTGTTTCCCTTGCCATCTTGAAGATGACTTTCTTTTGGGGGGATGATGTAGTTTGTGTACAATGTCTATTAATTTGTTTCAATAATATGGATGGTAATGATAATTTTAAGACCCACATAATGATGTTTGATCAATAATAGTTGATTGTTGATGCTTCACATTATTATTTATATATATATAAATTTGAGTTTGACTGATTGACATCGTAATGCTTTTCATTTTTATGGTGGTTATGTTTATTATACAACATATGATGCTATGTGTGGTATTTTGAACTTAACAACTCTTGTAAAAATATATATATTTACGATTTTCATATGTTTTTGTATAAATGAACCCAACCCCCAAAAACATTTGACCAAATCCCCAAACCCAAACTAGTGCTCAGACCAGTAACTTAAGAATACACTCAACGAATTACCAAGAGACAAGAACAAGAAAAAGAAGTTACTCTGATAGGTTGCTTCTCAGGAAACAAGGAAAAAGGTGCTGAAATGAAGAGCAAAAAAGAAGGAATCCATGTCAAAAACTTTGGGAAAGAAAAGTCCATTTTGGATAATGTTTTCATGTCATTCTCATTTCAAAGCTATTTCTGCCAAAGAATTAAGTGTGTCACAATGTTTATGGCATTTATGTAGCAAATCACCTAAACAAATGAAGAAGACTAGCAAGCCAAGACTAGCCAAGCATCCATTAGGTCCATGGGTTGGCTTGCACAATCCTAGAATCTTGCATTCAAATAGGGTTACTCCGCATGTCCTAGGAAGTTATATTCTATAAGTATATACCAGACATTATTCGCATCACACTAGCCATGGGGAATGCACCTATCTCCCAACCATAGCTAACTAAATAGAAAAGTTACCTAGAAGATTGTACCTTGACCCTTAGTTTTTGTCACCATATTAGAAACACATCCCCATCTCAAAGACCCGGATAGGGACATCTCCAAACATTATGAGACTTCACATGAAGTTCCCTGGTGTGTCGATATGACTCCTAGAGACATCCCTTGGA
The DNA here is from genome assembly GCA_027943335.1 of Chamaecyparis obtusa. Classification (NCBI taxonomy): domain Eukaryota; kingdom Viridiplantae; phylum Streptophyta; class Pinopsida; order Cupressales; family Cupressaceae; genus Chamaecyparis; species Chamaecyparis obtusa. The sequence goes on from BSBK01003272.1 coordinate 762,781, forward strand.
GAATGGGAAACTCCCAATATGGATTTTTGTGGTTACCATATCCAGCCCAGTTTGTCTAATTCAGTACAGATGGCCATTTTTTGGGCCTCCCAAACAAATAAAATTTTCAAACCTATAAGTATGGAAATTTCTCATATATATCATATAAATTACACTATTTATCCACAAAATGCTGATGTGGTTCAAGGGATTGAGGTTAATTGGTTGAAGCATTGAATTCTCTTTATGGAGACCAAGCTCAAATCCCAAATGGACATCTAATATGGAATTCTAAGTTGGAACTCTTGGTCTTACATGGTTGGCTTCCAGTGTGGAGATTTCTAAATAAGTGGATTTAAGTTCTAACTCCTAGTCTTCCATAGGTGGTTTCTAGTGAGGTTGCTCAAAAGGAGCTGATTTTAGTCTCGTTGGTGTGTTCGTAGGAGCTTCTATTGTTCTCAGGGTGATGTTCATTCTAAATGCATAGCAATATAAAAAGAATGTGTCAATATGTGATTGACAGAAGCTAAAAGAAATAAAGAAATATACTAATATACTTGTAATTGTAACAGAAAATTCTCTTGTCAAATCCCAAAGAGGCATGATGAGAAGCAATAATAAGGCCTAAGATGTTGTCATGTTCCCTTCTTGAGTGTAAGTTCACTTTTAATGTCACAATTTTTTTGGTCTCTTGCACTATGGTTGGAGCTGAGTCTCTGGGTTTGTGCTAGCCTGTTCAAAGGAGTATTTCAATGTCGCCAATGTGCTCGGATGGTATACAGGAGATATCTGACACTTTCTAGAAGGATTTCAGGCAATTTGTCTATACTTACTATTTATAGTAAGTGTCAGTTTTGGACACCCACTTAGCGGTTGGCAAAGTTACTATTTATGGATACTCAATTTGATGATTTAGTGGAAACATAAGGTGTTTTGAGGTTAACGTGGGCTTGAGTCTGAGCAGCAAGCCTATGGCCAACGTGTGCATGAAGACGGATTTCTAGATAAGACAAGAACACAAAAAACACGAAGCGACAAGAAGTAGAGAGAAATCGTGACTTCTTCAAAGGGCTTATAAAGTAAACCTAGCTGATATATTCTAACATATGGATTTTTAAAATAGGCAACTTCAGATTTAATTTTATGTTTGATTGTTTGGTTAGCCGCTGAGTTTTTTCCTTGCAACATGTAAAATTTAGATCCCAACATGGTTCAATTGAGCATTGATGCTATAACATTCACAAATATTCAAAAAGGATAGGCATGAGCCTTTTTCACTTTAGTTCGGGATTCTCCCTTCTTAAGCACGAGCCTTCTCTTGAGGGTGAATTTCATCTAGTGGCGTGTGCTCAAAACATTTTGGTGTATGCTTCTTTATCTTGAGTGAAACTCTTACTCCTTAGAGTGGATTTATTGCCAACCTCTGTTTCAGACACGAAGCCTCCAGGCTCATTGCTGGGCGTGTCCTTTCAAATCAGAAAGGTCAAGATTGATAAAGGAAATCTGTCTCCTCTTACTAGATACACGAAACCTTCAGACTTGGTGCTGGGCGTGTCCTTTTAAATAAAAAAGGTGAAGATTGATTAACAAAATCTTTGTCTTCTCTCACTAGATGTGAGGTTTCATGTTGCTCTGTGTGTGTTGAAGATTTAATTAATGTTCATGAAGGAGGACGTTAAAGTGGGTAAATTATGTGGAAGAGTGATAGGAAGGTGATTACGCAGCAATAGGAATGTGGGAATCGTTGAAGACTTTATTTGATGCTAGAACTTGTTGCTACAGGTGTAACAAGACAGAAAAAAGTCATTAACTATGTTCCTGATTGGAGATATTCCTTGCCTTTCTTCTTGCTTGGGTACAACTCCTTTCCCCTAGCGAGCATTGGTGGTTGTTAAATTGCTTGGGTGTAATCTTGATCCCTGGTATTGGTGTGTGCAAATTCATTGGGTATGAGTATCCTTTCCTGAGGCATTGGCTTTGCTGAAGATTCAAACTGAGGAAGATATTAATCACAGATCCCTTGCAATCAGGTAAAGAGCTCGGTGTTATTATTAAGGTGTGAATTAATATTTATTTGAAACTTCAACTAGCATACGATTGAAGCATTTTAATATCTCCATTGGGGTAAGAAGTAAACTACTCTATTTCTGTATTTTCAAAACAAGCAGTTAGCTAAACATCTGATATCATTGTATTGAACATATTTGATCTATATGCTTTAAAACTCAATTATTGACTCCAATTGTTATGATGTTCTTTCCTATGAATATTGGAGGAGACTTTTCATGTAATATCATTTAAACTTGGTCCTACCATAAACAAATCAGAGAGGTTCTATAATCAGCGAACTGTTTGAAAAATTTCTCTGAGTGGGAAAGAGTTGAAAACGTTTGGGAAGCAAAACAGGATAGCTTATTACAAAGGTATCAGAGCTTGCAAACCTGCCACCATGTGAGTTCATTTCAGAGTTAGATGATGACCAACAAGGAAAAGAGTCCTTTGAGAGAACAATTCAAAAAGTCATTCAGAATCAGAAAGGTTCTATAATCAGCAAACTGTTTGAAAAAAATTCTCAGTGGGAAAGAGTTGAAAAAGTTTGGGAAGCAAAACAGGATAGCTTATTACAAAGGTATCAGAGCTTGCAAACCTGCCATCGTGTGAGTTCATTTCAGTGTTAGATGATGGCCAACAAGGAAAAGAGACCTTTGAGAGAACAATTCAAAAAGTCATTCAGAATTATTGATTCTGAGCCTCCATTGGAATTTGTAAAAATGATCGGCATGCTTTATGCTTTGGGAAAGCAACTTGAGTTCCAATATCAGTCTGAACATGGTCTTCTTAGCAAGTTGGGTGAAATAGAAATGTGTTGGATGAAATTGGACCAATCAGAATTTGAGCTGTTGAAATGTGCAACAAAGGAAGCCCTTGGTTGCAGTAGTCCAGTTCTAGATGATGAGGCATTTAGATGAAGATGTGAGACTTGCAATCACCGCTTGTCTCAGTGACATTATGAGGATCTTGGCTCCTAAAGTACCCTACAAAGATGACATAATGAGGGAGACTCTACAGCTGATCATTGACACTTTTCATGGGTTAGGTGATTCCAGGACCTCTTCTTATGGTAAGAGGGTGAAGATTTTAAAATTGATGGCTAGGGCCAGAACATCTGTTCTCGTGATTGATTTGGACTGTGATGATCCCATTCTTCAAATGTTCAAAATTTTCATAGCTACAATAAGGATCGTGAAGAAACTATATCTTCTTGTCAGCAAATCATTATAGTCCTAAATTCCTAATCATTGATTAATGTGATTCTATTTCCCAGCCCCTTTTATCTATGTTGTTGGCTATTATGAAGAAAGAATAGGGTGTTTTTACAGCTGCTTTTGAGTTGGTCAGCTGTGTAATCAAACAATGTGAGAAGCTGCAAGCTTTCTTGAATATTGAGGAGACTGAATTTCCTTTCAGCTGTAGTTCTGCTCTAACTTCATCTCCACAGTTATGCATGGAGGATGGCATTGATGATGTTGTTCTTGATCTTAAAACGAAATCTAATTTCACATTGCATGTAGCTGATCTTAAGCAGAGATCTAGTGACCTTAATGATTTAGATTCACGGTTCACTGTTCAGGATGATACGGAAGAGGCACATGTGATTTGGGACAGCCTTGGAGACTTTGATGACAGGTACGAAAGTTCTGATTTTGGTATGCAACATAACAGTAGTTCATTATCCTTGCTTGAACAAGATTGGAAAACTCATTTTTTGGTGTCTATGGAAAATGAAGTGCACATTTTATCTAAATTTGACAACATTAGAAGGCTTGTTGAAAAAGTCATCTTCATGACACCAAGAGACCAATTTGAACAAATTAGTACCCGTGCTGATTCACAAACGAACAAGAGCACTCTGGAGGGAATAAAATCAATTTCCTTACACATGATGCATGATAGAGATATAGCCACCAAGTTTGCAGATGAGACTTTGTCTCTAATTAAGCAGTTAAAGGAGAGGTTAGTAAGCTCACCATTGAGCTTAATTCCACTAGGCTTTGTTTGGAAAGTGTCCAAGAGACACTTCCTGAAGCAAATAAAGAACTCTATGAGGCCAAACAATTCAAAGAGCAGGAGAAAAAAGAAAGGGCTACAAAGATCAAACGGGCAATGGAGTAGCTTGATTGCATTCAAGAGGAGTATGATCTTGCACATTGTCCCATAAAATCTGAAATTAGGAGATTGGATCAGCATAATGTTTGAGTGGAGCATAAGGATTATGTTGATCTTTAGTTGATTGATAACTCTCTATTTGAGATGAGTGTTGATGGACATTTGATAATCCACTCTTTGAGTTGGATGAGGGAGTTCTTTTAGATTTCAGTGATGAGAGTGGAATTGATTACATGATTTGGGACCCAGGTGCAGTTCCTAGCTGTGAGGCGTTGTGTCTCAGGATTGCAATAGTCAACTTCCAACATTAGTACTGCTGCCCACTTTCTAATCAATTTAATATGACTTCGGATTCTGATCCACAAATGACTTGTATGATTTCTTCAGTCCAATAGTTGAGCAGTTCATGGTTGAGGCATGATGGTAGAGATGATTTCATCATAGGAGATGACTTCGTTGCTACTTCCATACTCATCTCTCCTATGCTTTTGGTGGGATTTCAAATTGGCTACCGTCATCCTTACATTTCCACATTGGTTATTGTGACACATTTTTAGGATTAGTGGGTTAATTTCCGAAGTTAGTACTGCTGCCCACTTTCCGATAGGCTTACACACGACTTTGGATTCTAATCTGCAAATGAGTTGGATGGTTTCTTCAGTCTAGCAATTGAGTAGTTCATGGTTGAGGCTGAATGGTAGAGCTGATTTGATCATAGGAGATGCCTATGTTGCTACTTCCATACTCATACCTCCCATGTTTTCAATAGGATTTCAAAATGGTTACTTTTGTCCTTACATTTCCACGTTGGGTATGGTGACATCTTTTTATAAGCAATTTCATTGGGAGCCTTGGAAAGCTCTAGGACAGTTGGTTATGTGAGTTTTTCCAAATACAGTTGATTTTTGTTTTGCTCACACTCTAGTGAGTGACATTCACTGCAGATGTTACTTGGAGATGGTATGCATATTTTCAGATGATGCCTTATTGATTATAATGGTTTGAGTGTGTTGATGTGTTCGGAACCATTCCTTGGACACTTTGAAGTTAAGTGTCGATGTTATGAGTTCAATTGGGGACAAGGGAGACATTCCCAAGTTGGCAGATTGTAGAGTTGTGATAATGTTTGATCTGCTTCATTTTTGGGATGTCATGAGAAGAAATGTCGAGTTTTGTTCTTTATGGCAAACAAGCTTCTCTTTTTTGTTGCCTAGGATCGTGATTGGCAGTGAGATTGTTGATGTGATTTTTTTTGAGATCTTTGGCAAGATATATTTTATTGTGTTGATTTCAGCCCTCTTGGGTATTTCAGTATGGGTTTTGATGATGTTCACTTTTTGGGGTCCCAGGAGAGAAGAGTGCAGTTTGGGCACAATGGTTTGTTGGTTATGATCATAGCACTCCAAAATCAACAAGGCATTTCCTTTCTGAGATTGATTTGGAACCTTAGGATCACATGGGTTTGTAGTTCAACAATTGAGGATGAGGGAGACAATGCTAGATTACTAGAGTTTACTCCTATGGTATTTTAGTTTGGCTCTTTCAAAGAGCAATGTTCTAACGAGATGACTAAGGTTATGTTGTATTCGATTGTTGTCCTTACATAAGGTTTTTTGGAGGTATCTAGTTTGGGCGCCTTGCAGGATAGTGTCTTCAATAGATGTTGTTGTAGATCTCTTAGCTTGACTTTTGACCCTGGGATCATTCTTAGTTTTGGTTTGGATCAATCAGATGACACTTGGATTAGTTCGGCATTGCTTGAGGACAAACAATCTTTGGGAAGGGCAGAATATAATGTCCTAATTTTCAAGGTCTGTTGTAGTATAGTTGAAGTTGACTTTCAAGGTTTGTGTCAACCAATTCAAAGGAGTATTTCGATGTCGCCAATGTTGGTCGCATGGTTTATTGGAGACATCTGACACTTTTTGGAAGGATTCTAGACAATTTGTCTGTACTTATTATTTGAAGTGTCAGTTTTGGACACTAAGTTGGCGGTTAGCAAAGTTACTTTTTTATGGATACTCGTTGATTTCTTGATTTTGACATAAGGTGTTTTGAGTCATAATTTTTTAAAGAACATTAAAACATAAAGTTAAATTCATTTTAATAACATCAAAACATAAAGTTAAATTTAATATTTGACTAATGTTTCTTTATCTTGCACAAAACTCTTACTCCTTAGCATTACTTAATCACCAACCTTTGTTTCAAACGTGAATCCTGCAAGCTCATTGTTGGGCATGTCTTTTTAAATCGGCAAGGTGAATATTTATTAAGGAAATCGCTATCTCCTCTCACTAGACATAAGATTTCAAGCTTCTCTATGTGCATTAAAGATTTAAATAATGGTTATAAGGAAGGACGTTAAAGTTGATGAATTTTGCGGAAGAGTGATAGGAAAGTGACTGGGCGGTGATAGGAATTTGGGAATCAAAGATTGTATTTGATGCTAGACCTTTCTGCTACTGGTGTAACAAGTCATAAATAAGTCATTAGCTCTGTTCCAGATTGGAGACATCCCTTGCCTTTCTTAATGCTTGGGCGCGACACCTTTCTTCTGGCAAACATTGGTGGCTGTGAAATTGCTTGGGTGTGATCTTGATCCCAGGCCTTGGTGTGTGCTATTTCATTAAGCATGAGGATCCTTTGCCTAAGGCGTTGGCTTTGTTGAAGATTAAAACTGAGGAAGATATCAATCACAAATCCATTATTTAGGTGTGGATTAATATTTGTTTGAAATTTGAACTAGCAATAAGATTGACACATTGTAATATCTCCATTGAGATCAGAAATAATTTAATAAGCTACTCCATTTCTGTATGTTCAGAACAAACCATTTGCTAAACATTTGATATCATTGTATTGAGCATCTTTGACTCTACATTTTTTTAAAACTCAATTATTGGCTCCAATTATTATGATGTTCTTTCTTCTGACTGTTGGAGGAGACTTTTCATGTAATATCATTTCAATTCAGTCCTGCAATAAACAAATTATAAAGTTTCTATAATCAGCGAAATGTTTGACAAAATTACTCACAATGGGAAAGAGCTGATAAAGTTTGGGTAGCAAAAAAGGGTACCTTATTACATCACTGATGACACAGCCTATTTTTTCACAACTTTTCCTATATGATAATGAGATGGTAGGAAAAGGGAAAGTTAATCAAATAATTAAATTAAATTGTTGAAAAGTAAAAATTAAAAGGCAACTTGTATTTAAAAAATATGTTTTAAGTGAATATTTTAAGTGCCCCTAAACTTGTGGTGGAGCAAGATGTTTAAAAAGGACAGTTAGTTATACTTTTTCTAAATTTGAGGAATATGTATCAAACGGATAATAATATTATTATATTTTCTTAAAACATTTATAAATAGGAGGAATGTTTTTAAAAGGGATCTTCTTGATTTTTAAAGCAATCACATATTTCAAGAATGAATGTGTATTATTCTTCTCTTCTTAATGATGCAAACCCTTCCAAATTTCAATCCAATTTCATCTAGGGATTAATAATGAGCTTCAACATGCATTGTTTTTAGTGCTTCAGTTTTGGGTGAGAGATTTTCTATGTTCATTTCCAGTTTTATTGTGAAGTTTTGAGTTGCTTTGCAGTGTGATGTTATTGGAGTTTGCAAATGAAAATGATATAATAATGTTGACATTTTTATGTGTAGTTCGTATTAGAGAAATTAGGAGCAGATCTAACACAATATTAATATTTTATTTCTATTCACTTCCGTTCATTTACAAATTGCATGTTTATAGGATGAATAATCTTAACTCCTATAATGACATCACTGACCTCTTACTATAAATCTAGGTGGGTTGTTCAACCACCTTGATTATCTCCCTCCTATTTCCCCTACTAAATATCCACGTGAGTTGTTGACACAACTTGTGCAATATTACACACTCACAATAATATAATAATAAATTGTTTCTCAACAACTTAATATTAACTTATAGCTTTATTTTATAACACATTAATAAAGTTAAACACTCATGTGAGCTAATTCCTAACAGTTTGAAATGTTTATTACTCCAGTTGCTAGTTGTACCATCCTACAAGATTAGTGATGCAAATGCAGATGTTGTTGCAGGTTTGACTACATGCTGTGCCATTTTTATTTCCATGTATCTAACTTTTTATGTTTTATAGAACAATTTCGGGATGACATTTTCTTTCTCTTGCTTTGCACTCTTTTTATTGTGAGTAAATTAGCCTCGGCAATAAGTGTGCATGCTGGTAAGGTTAATAAAAAAGCCATCCAAAAAGGCCATGTAATGATATTTTATTTACATATTCTACATATTGTTCTCTTACTGACTTGCACTCAAAACAGTTGCAAGACTTCTCATCCTAACATATCATGGTCCACATAGTCAGACCACCACACAAGTAAATGTATGGTTTAGAATATCAGGTGAAAATCCTAAGCATAGACCATAGAAATAACAAAACAAGATTTAACAGTTAATAGCCATGCATGCTTTGGGGCTTTATGCTTCTAGCTATAAACTGTAAATATAAAAAAACACATATATCGAAAACAATCATGCATACATTTGCTTGTGCTGCTTATCATGACAACAGCAATCAGGAATATGGTATTAGCAAAACTTCTCTTTGATACATTTCCAAATCTTACCCAAAATGCCGCTGTACTTAAAAATAATGAGAGTATAATGTATGTAAACCACCCATGCAGCTGGCTATCACCACTGATGGTTAACCTGAACAAACTCGACCTACAAAATAGAATACCAGAATATTATTATCAAAGATTGAGTCAAGAATGCCAGTATGATGAAGATTTTAAAAATCATAAAAAATACTAAGATAAAATATCGCTGGCCATGCCGAAACTCTGAACTGCAACGTACAATGATTTGGCAAATAAAACTGAATGAGAACCAATGGCACCAGAGACAACAGCATAAGTGAGAGGAAGTAGTTGATGCCAGTAAGACTTAATATTGTGTCTTCCAAAAGTTGAAAGTAGTTGCTCTCCTTTTCTGCAATATGTACAACTAACAATATCAACTTTCCCACTCCTAAAGCATGTTGAAATCTAAAATATATAATCAAAATCAGTAGATCCTGAACCCCCCAATTTCTTGAGACAAAAGTCTGAAAATATATAGCATGGACATTATTCTAAGATGCCAATTTGGAGGTCCTTGCACATTCATTATTTTAAGTGATTATCAAACGCTTATAATGGATAACGGTCCACATTTCCAATAACTCACCTGAACCATATTGCACTATCTAAGTTGAAGTATTTTAAAAGTAGTTAATTTACATATCCATAAACAAAGATTATTTTTTTTAATTTATAAACATTAAACGCCAGGAGCATCAAAAGATAATTTTTCACTCATAAATGCATATTACCTGTAAATAGAATGGCTGGCCGCAACAATCAATAAAAGACCCAAACAATATAAAAGAAATACTTGATTTGTATACTTTTCCATCAATTGCTCTGGTGTATAAACTACAAAAGAACAAAGGGAACTCATACCAATTAAGACTTAAAAAAATATTCACAAAAATATAATCAAAACAGAACTTATGAAGAAAGAATAAGAGACAGAGAGAGTACCAGGCGATTGATGGTTGCCAAATGCAACAAGGAAGATGTTGCCAAAAACAATAAGAGCTGTGGCAAGAAGTACCCTGTGTACAAGTAAAGATCCTCTAATGTTCATACCTGACCTCTGACTTCAATTTGAAAAGACTAAATACCTGTAATCCTACAGACAAGTATAGTTTTGTGCCATCTAAAATTTGTTTTTGCAGTTGAAACATATAGACATTAAATTCTTTTTGATAGCATCCAAAATATGGTTACCTTCCTGTCACCTTTTCTTTCAGAACAATATAAGCAAAAGCTACATTGGATATAAACTGCACAGACCCTAGAGCTGCAAGAAGTGACTGCGAAGCACCAATAGTAATCAGATCAATTGTTAATATTTTCTACATATTTTATAAGGCTTTCAGTGCCTTTATATAAACAGATTTGCCAACCTGTGCTGCATATCCAAAGGAAATGAAATTGAGACAATTTCCTAGAGCAAATATAAGCAATCCTGCATGTAAAGCATTGAGCTAAAAAGGTTATGATAAAGTAAATATGCACAATCCAATAATACACTGTACAGTGCATATCAACCCGCAATTAAAATTTGTATGGCCAGACTACGAAACTGGAACATTCTTACCTACTCGCCAAGACTGGAAGTATATGATTGGCTTAAACTCAGCTTTTCCCCCAAACTCTGTAGTTTCCAACAATGCTAATCTCTCTCTCTGCAATGTGTACATGTTGGACAGAAAATTTAAGGTAATTCAATTGCTTTTGGAATTCACAATGTCTCAGACAGATGAGAAATCACTTCATGTAAACTTCTGAATGTTTTTAAATTCAATTCAGATGAAGCATTTTCATTATACTGTGACATGAGTTCTGAATTCTTGTCCATGAAAACATGAACTGAACGAACTAAAATTTATAACAAACTGTCTATCATTATATTTCTAAAGCAGAAAGAATTATGTTATTGTCCACCAATGATGAAAGTAGGTGTAGTTAGCAACAATTAAGTTAGTAGCATTTTGAACTTAACATGGTTGTACTCAATTATGTATTATTTACTGATCAGCTTTGGATAGTTGTTAGGAGTCGGTGGTTATTGGCGGTTGTGTTCTGCTTGGAAACCGTCAAGTATTTTAAATTGGCTTCTCATAGTCTAGGAAAGTAGTCTGATCTTTATAACTCCAAATAAATAAACCAATTATTAATATTGGTTTAAAAAAAATTGGTATGCCCTATTATATTCTATTTATTTTGCAATAGGTAGTCATAGTGTTGTCATAAGTTTTCCATGGTCCAGGTACTATTCAAAAGATTGCTTCTAGAATTGACTGTATTTGTAATGTCTCCATTTTCGCTCACTTTAGCATTGTGGTTAGCTCTGGCTTTCTCAGGGATTGTCATTCATGCCAGAGGGGATGTTTGACATTGGCAATGAACTCAGATGGTCTAGAGGACTCTTATGTCACTTTTTGGAAAGAATTTTGGCTTCTAGAGTGTTCTCTAAAATTCTTGGAGAGAACACCTATTAGTACTAATAGTAAGTCACCCAATTGGGTATGATTCTCATTATCCATCATTGATATCACTCCAATGTGGTCGAATTCCAATCCTGATGCTTTTCAACAGTTTCCGCAACGCAGGTGTATTATTGGCTTTAGTTCAATTTTTTTACTAAGGTTCCTTAAACTAATCACAATAATTTATCGGGCACCTTAGTATTATAGCTTGTTGGAGAGAGAATAAAAAATTTTAAATCATAGATGAATAATATTGGGACCATGCAAATCAAATACCATCATTCTTCTGATAAAAGGTCTTTTGCAGCCGAAATGGAGTTAACATAAAAGAAAAATTAAAATGTGCTTTCCAAAAAGTTTGGCAGGAAAAAGTATACAAGGCAACTCAGGGAGCTCATTGCTATTATGCAGATAATAATATTTTCTATAATGAAACCCTTGTGGTTTGGAAACCCTATTGCTGAAGATCAGTGTTGGTGGTGATACTATCTATCCTTGCTTGTACAGGCAGAGTCATCCAGATTTCACATTGGGTTTCAATGTTTGAAAGCTTTATGAAATTTGTGATGTCTTTGGTTAAAGACAAATTTCAGTTAAGATTGAGAAATAAGTTGTAGGAAAATGGATGCCGTATGAAGGTATTTTTAATATTTGTTTATTCAAGTTCTCTTGTGGGCCTTTGAGTTTTCTATATCTGAGTAAATTTTTTGAAGATCTTGCTAGCTGTAATTAAGATTTTTGATGTTATAGCTTGGTGTGATTTCTCGTGTTGGCTTATGTGAATGCTTGACGGTAATAAAGGAGGACTAGGCATTACTGAGAGTTACCCTGCAATAGACGTACAAGACAAAAGACCTTTATGCTGGGCCTGTGGATTTTATAACCTGTCAGAAACGTGGGTTGAGAGTTTGATTGAGGTGATAAAAAACTTGGTGAAAGGCATGAACAACCAAAAAAGATGGTCGACTATGTATAAGGAGACATTTGGGCATTGTATAAGTTTAAGGACATTGGAGAAAGGCATGACATCCTCTAAGGAGTTCGCAGGGTAGAAAAAGCCCTTATCTGAGATTGTGGCAACCTTACTGAGGTGCATTAACAGCGGGAGTCCATTGTAGGGAGGTCGTAAGAGGAATTTGAGGATATCTTTTGAGAACTGGTGCATATTTAATCTCAGTGACTAAAAACTCAGTGAGAGGCATGAACAACCAAACAAACTGGTTGACTATGTATAGGGCGACATTTAGGCATTGTGTAAGTTTAAGGACATTGGAGAAAGGCGCGGCATCCTTTAAGGAGTTTGCAGGGTAGAAAGCACCCTTATCTCAGATTGTGGCAACCTTACTGAGGTGCGTGGGACTTATTAACAGCGGGAGACCATTGTAGGAAGGTCATAGGAGGAATTTGAGGATATCTTTGAGAACTGGGGCACATTTAATCTCAGTGACCATTTGTAAACAGCTATCTGTGGTGCCTTCAACTTTTTGATTGTAATGAATGCCCTGTGATCTTCAATTATCTGAATTTAGTCTGAAGATTCCTTCATTACTCAAACCACTGAATATACTGTTCAAAGATCAGAAATCTATTCAAATTAATTATTAATTTAATTTCTTTAGCAGATTTCTTTGTAATAACTCTATAATCAGAAATATAACAGTAGTCTAGTTGCTTGATTAAACTATTCAAATTGTTCCTTATGAAATACTGTTATCTGTTAATGCTTATATGAAGTGACTATCAGTCTGAAACATCTAGACCTGCAAATTAAATATCATTATTCTCAAAAAAAATCATATGTTATGATGATGGTGGGAAAATTGAAAACAATTGGGAAAATCAGATAGGGATTTTACAGTGTATGCTTTTGTATTGACATTATAGATCACCTCAGTGATCCATCATCATGAATAGGGAAGTGAAGAATTGGACTGTAACCAATCTTAAAGGATGGGCAAGGGTCCAGGGACAAAGTGACAAGAGGATTGGAGAGCAATTATTAATCTCTGTCCCTTGTTCTCCGGTCCTCTTGTCACTTCCTCCTCTGCCCCTCTTTTTAAGACAATGTCTACAATCTAATTCTTTACTTTCCTCTTCCTGATGATAGATCGCTAAGTCTGATCTGACACATCGATACAAAAACAAACACAGTTAATTATAGAAGCGATTTTCAAAGCCAAAATGTTATCAAATGGTAGTAACATTGCCTTTAAGAAATCAGGTCAGATCTAAATAGTAAATTAATTTGTAAATATGGCCATGTATATGGGATAACCAATTAAGAAATCAGTGGAAACTAATCAACAAAGGACAATCTCACTAAGTATCTTGTGTATTTGTGAGATATATCTATAAAAGAGGACATGAAGGAAAACAATTTGGAGATATTAAATAGTGACTGAAGAAGTGGACATGCTCAACCATCTTCCCTGGATCCTCACTATATACTACAATATTGCAAAACTTGTGTGTCAGATGAGATTTAATTTGGTCTAAACTCAAATCAAATTACTGGTGTCACTAAGATGGTGGCTTCCATCCTCAAAGAACTAGAAACCAATTGTATTTAATTCTCAACTCAAAATAATGGTGTCACTGAAATGGTGAATGCAATTCTGAAGAACTAGAACCTGATTTTATTTAAGGCTAGCAGAATGTCCAACCCAAGTGGATTCACACCCACAGACAAAACAAAAAGATATCTCATTAGAAATGTTCAAAAGGGAAGTTACCTGATTATGACCATGTTTTAAAAGGTTTGTCCCAAAATTTATACCAATACTTCCAAGCAGATTGATCACTGCTCCTGTAACCCATTCTCCCATTTCAACATACAAGGGAAATAGGCAGCTCCTACTCAAATTCACCCTGCAAAGTACCCCCTGTTCCTGATTTAGTTGAATTCTTATAATATTTCACAGCGCAGTTGCCTTTAAACGTGTTGTAGAAAGTCCTGATATCCATATTTGAAACTTCATACACGGAATGAATCAATCTTCATATCTAATATTCTTGAGCTAGCATTAAACCTGCCACCAGATACCAAACACATAGCTTCAACACAGAAATATACTAGTAGAAATTTTCTGAAGTTTTCGAAGCATAATGCTTACAAAGATACATTCTACATAAAATAAAAACAGTAAAGCAAGAGTGTAATAGAAAAAAGGTGTAGATAATAGAGAGCTATATCAGTTTATCTTTGAAAAATACTGGAGTTCCTTTATTGATGCAAATATTCCTATTTTGGGCTCAAAAAATAATTGTTGACATGAGAAAAAATGGAATATAAGATCTAAGAAAACATGCATTCCAACAAAGGTACTGAATAGCATTGTCAAGATAGCAACTCAAAAAAAGAATTCTCCAAATACAGCCTCTCACACTTGAAAAGTATTATAATACCATTTGACCAAAACAAAATCCTTGCACCACAAATCAGATGATAATTAAAAATCCATTCCTATATTGCATGCTTATTACATCTACAAGACAGGTACATGAAGCAAAACAGCAGTAGCTGGAAGTTAAATGGTAAATATCCATTTATCATAGTTAAAATTCAGCACTTATGAGAACAGGACTGGAAAATCCATATCAAAAGAAGCCTAATATCTATTTCATATTTTGCATATTCACAAAAGCCATACTTAGACAAAGAGGGAAAACAGTGAGGAAAAATTGATGGGAGTTGACTGATTTAGGAATGTGAGAACAAGAAAACATCAAGGGTATAAATGGAATATATAAAGGATGCCAGTGCATATCATTAACATACACTAATAAGGTAGTAAAGCCTCACTTGTTGTAAGTACCCATGGTCATGTTGTCCTCAATTTTGACATCACAAAATTGTGGCAACCCTACACAATTTTCTCATGGATTCGTAGGTGCATCCTCTATATTTCAACGCATTGATAAGGTGTCATGAAGGCAGCTCGTCATCCTTGAATTGTACTTTATGTAGTGTTATTTATGCGTTCTTTTTGAAGGTTTTCATCAAGTTAATCCCCTCAAATACTTGTTAGAATGAGTTTTTCTTTTCTAACTACAAGCACTTGATATTTTACAATCTTCAAGTTTATTTTTCGGTTTTCCCTTTCTTGTAAGTTGTTTTTAATCTCGTTTTTCCCTTAGATTAATACCCCCTTAGAATTTCGCTCGTTTCAAGCTATCTTAGGCCTCAAACGGAGTTGTCTAGCTCAAGTTATGAAGGAAAAGGTGGGTTTTTCAGACCGACTGCACATTTTATTAAAACTCCTCCAATAGTGGGCTTTTTATTGGCAATTGCACGAAATAAAATTATTTTAAATATCTAAAGTGGATTTTGACATCCATTTTAAAATTTCAGTTTAATCTAAGTTGGTTTGACCATAGTTTTTAATGTTTTAATGAAAATTGGCTTTTTCTAGTCTATTTTCATGTTACTTTATTGAAAACTATAGTTATATATTAAATATAATTACATTAGACACTTAAATGCAGGTGGGGTTTTTATCACCCATTGCATATCATCCACATGCAAATCAACTTTTAAAACCCACTTCCAATAAAATCTCAGTCCTAAATGCGTAAAGGTGGGCTTTTTATATGCAATAACACATTTTTATTTAAAAATATATCATTTAACATGTGTTAGTGGGGTTTTTATGTGCTTTGCATATTTAAATCTTATTATTATAAACCTTTTATCACTTAAAGGCTTATAAGTCAGGAATTTGAACCCAATAACATGTCATTGCATTCCAAAAGTCCGCTAGCATGTATTTTAACTTGAGTTATGACTTAAGTGCACAACTGTGGGGAATTTGAACCCAAAAGTAAATGTATTTTAACAAGCATATGCTTTTTCATTTCTAAAACCTGTCAATGCTTCTCCTATTGATGAGTTTGGACTTATAAAGGCATACAACGGGGTTTTATAACTCAAAAGCAAATGCTTTTTTGTTTCTAAAACCTGTTATTACTCCTCCAAAAAGTGTGTTTTAAGTAAAATCACTTTTATGGTGGCGATTTTATACCCCAAAAGCGCATGCTTTTGAAGTCAAAAAACCCATTTTTGACTTGTTTTACCTTGCGTTTGGGCATGAAATGCTAAAGGTGCCGATTTTGAAGGCAAAAGCACTTGTTATTGACATAAAAAAGTGTTTTGACTTGTTTTAACTTGCCTTTGGTATTAAAAAGCAAGTAGTGGCAATTTTTAGGAAGAAAGCACATGTTTTTACAACCAAAAAACCCGTTTTTGCTCATTCCTCATGCATTTTGAAGATGGAGAGTGATTTCTTTGGCCATTTGAATGTGTTTTTGTAATGTCCCCGTTTTTAGGCCCTTGAGATTAGCTTATTTCAGTGACCCTCGTAAGCTAATCAGGTTGTTGGAGGGGGTCGTTTGGCAGAGCCAGTGGTGAGTTACCACTCTAGAGGTCTGAGATGTCAGGATCGCTCTTCGTTGGAGTCAGTTTGACAAACTTACTATTTATAGTAAGTGTTTTTTTATTGGTAATTGTCTTGGTTGCTATGTTTAGCAGGGTGTATGTGCATTGGTTTCAATTGAGTTGGGATTACTTATGCAGAATCTCCAATTTGAGGGCTTTGCTATTTTTAGCAAGTCTAATTTGGTCTGGTTACTATTCCTAGCAGGGCAGTGTGTGCTCAGGATGTTGTTGTCAGAAGATTTCAATTACATCTCATTATATTGGGAGTTATTAAATTAAGCTTGCTTTAATTTAATAACTTATGTAATTTCATGTTATATTTTGATGGTGTAAGGAAGAAGCTTCTTTAATGAAAGGTGTAAAGAAGAAGACTTCTTTTAATGTTGCATTGTATATCCTTTGGAGAATTCGAAATTCTCTACCATTGATCATTTTATGAATATTGAAAAGTTGAGACTTGTGAAGGAAAATCGAATTTGTGTGGAGAGTTGCTAGGGTTTGAACAGTTTGAAGAATTTCAGAATTTTATTTGAGCCTTAACACTTTGAATTGGTTGGAGATCACCAATGAATTGTGTTACCCTCTTGAAGATCGAAATTGGTACAGAATGTAGGAAGCTGCGTTTTTAATTCAGGGAGTTGCTCAAAGATTCTAAGTGCTGCATTTTATTTACTGGTACGAAATTAATGCAAGAGGCTGTGTTCCAAAATTGGGGTGTGCAATCACATGGTAAGCTGCGTTAGTTACATGAATAGAGGCTGCCGCCCATCATTGGTGCTTGGCTGCGTAAGCCACTCTCAAACCAGGGAGACATTGTTATATATACCTTGGCGTCTTCATCCATTGGCTGCATCAGGTGTATCCAGAGGCTGCGATTTAATCAGAGATTGATGTTTTTTTCAGTCAAGGCTTGTTAATGTAGACAAGCAGCCGTTTTAGCTAAAGGTGCAATTTAGATCAAACACTTTGATCATGAAATTCTTGCAAATATTGAGTTAGTCATTGTGAGCTCTAGAATTAAATTAAATTGCTGTTGTTTTTATTTTATAATCTGGAAAATTCAAAAAAAAGTATATATGTTAAAAAAATACAAAAAATTGCAAATAAAATAGGAAAAGAAGTTAGTTTCCAGTTGAGAACCAGTTAGGCTCATCACAGTTTTGGTCTATAAAAAACGCGTCTCTCCTCATACTTGGGCATTTTTTATGCATTATCTTTGGGCGGCGATTTTGAGAGCAAAAACACATTGATTTGTGTTCAAAACAACCCGTTTAGGGCACGTTTTTGCCCAAAAAAGCCCCATTTTTTGCCATTTTCTTCCATCAAATCCAAATGTTTGCTATTAAAGGTGAGTTCTTGGGTATTATTTATCATTTGCAGCTTGTCTATCACTCTTTTCAAGTTGTTTTAAATGCCCTAAACATCATTTTTAATTGCACATTTGCATTTGAAATAGTCAATTTTTGTTGTTATTCTCTTGCATTTTGTTTCTCTTTTCTTCCCACTTGGCAACTATTGCATATTGACTCTCCAAAATAAGAGGATTAAGACTAGGATTGAAGTCTATATGATCTTTTGAGCTCATCTTTTCTAAATCCGAAAATCCTCTTGGATTTATTTTAGATTTTGCTCAAAGATTTGGCAAGACTTCTTCTTGTGAGTTGAGGTAATTTTTCTTTAAGTTCTTCCCCAATTCTTTCCAAGTTCATGTTTTGGTTTTTGATTAACATGTAAGTTTTCATTTCTATTTCAGATTTACATGTTATGTTTGTTTTGTGCTCCTTCTATCTTCCATCTTCATTTCTCCAAATTGCATATGCAAGTGCTTCATCTTAATTGCATATGCAGTCAGGATTAAAAACCCTATTCTTGAATAGAATTATCAAGGAAAGAAAGCTCACTTTGCAACATGCTTTTGCATCCAAAAAGCCCACTTTCCTGCTTACACGCACTCCATCCACGCTTGTTATATCGCTGCCACATGACTTAAAATTCATGATGGTGGTTGCTTGCACATTTGCTTATGATGAAAACATAACAATTCATTATAAGTAGACATTATGCCGCCAATTTTTCATGCATTCTTCACACAAAGTTTGTTGTCCGCATATGCAATCCCCTTTGGAAAACCTATTTTTGGTTTTTCTCACCACATGAGTGACCATTTTGAGCTCAAACTCATTCACCTTTTCGCTGTCCCAAAGTTTTACAACCATTCCCCTTGTTCACAACATTCCAAAATCCATACTTGTACATCAAAAAGCATGCAATAGACACATCCATGCTTTATTTTCTCACCTAACACTTGCTGTCCATTCATATGTAATACCCTTTGAAAAACCCATTTTTGGTTTTTCTCACCATACAAGAGCCAATCTAACCCAAACCCATTTGTTCTTCCGCTGTCCACAAGTTTCCAGCCATACTCCATATGCAAAAATCCCGAAACTCACACTTGTGCATCCAAAAAAGTGCAATAGATCCATCCCTTGAAGATATTCTCTCCTTGTGGAATTTTCATGTCACAGCTACTCAGGCATATCATATTGCCATATCAGGAGAATATCTAGCCAAGACTAGAAAAGGAAGAAGAGAAAGGATACAAAGAGAAAGGGAAGCCCTTAGGAGAGCTCAAAGGCCACCCTTAAGAGAAATTCAACTTCGAGAGAATCAAGTGAATCAAAACTTGAACACAAGCTAGATAAGAAGATTGGATCTTACTCCCTAGAAAGGTTCGAAAGACTACAATCAAAAAGAATGCCTTCAAGACGGAGATGGAAAGAAACAAATGTGCTTTTCAAGAAACAACCATTATGATACAAGGCAACCAAGGATGCAGGTTCCTATTCCAGATAAAGATGCTTTCACCAAACCAGAGCATATCAACCATCGGGCATCCTGTAGCAGCATGAAGACCAACGAAGGATGATGTAATAGGTGTCGTGTCTTGTCAGACACTTAGAATCTTTTTGTCATGTGTTTGTAATTGACAGATTACATGTAATAAAAAAACAAGATGTAATTGCATGTGATAGTATCAAGTGCAAAGCTGTAACATATAATCAGGTTGCAAGTGCTTTAGGCCTTGTAGCATCGAATAAGTCAAAGTTAGTTAGTTAGTTAGGGAATAAGTCAAGGTGGTTAAGGGTTTTCCCCTTCTTTCTCTACCTTTCTCTCCACTTTTTTCCTATATAAAGGAGGGACCTCATGGTAAATAATCATCTTTTGACAAGGCAAGAAAATTCTGCCAGTTTGTATCTACACTCTAAGACTTTGAACTTAGATGTAAATTTGAATTGCTTTCAATAAAAAAGACAACTTGTTTTCAAACTTTGTGTTGATTCAAGATGTTATGTGACGACATTTTCTGGGTATTGATTGTGAGTTTTGGAGCTTTGCTCAAGAGGGATTTGAATTCAATTATGCAGACTTTGAGTTGCCTATTGCATTCAGAGCCAATTTGAACTTTTAAAGACTTTGTGTCGCAAGAGGAAAAATTGTTATAGATAGTAGTGGCTACAATTACTTAGAGCTGAAGTCTTTGGGCTTTGGTTGTAAGTGTTTTTATTAAATTTGAGAATACCCAGTAAGAGACTTTGCGCCTTACCCGTTATTTTACTTGAATTCTAATTCGGGATAATTGCAGGAGACTTTGGGTTCCTATACTTATTCCAAAAAATATAAAAAGTAAACTGCTGCCCCTAGTATTGTTCTTACGTCAATTTCAAGGTCACCGGTATTATCATAGCAATAAGGCACTTTTTGTTAAGTTGGAAAGTTGTAGTTGTATGCAAATCATTCTTGAAAAAAGAGGAATTGATTAAGTGAACCTCCCTTTTCATAATTTCAATTAAGTTCCTATTGAAGCCACCTACAGTAAGAAGGGAGCCTCCCCCATTGCTGAGAGGAGAGAGAAATCTCATGAGATGTTGCCTAAAGTCACACTTTTGTAAGTTGTGGTCACAGTGACTTACAAACATTTTAGCCAACAGGTCAGTGTGTATGTCTTGAGTTTGTAACTGAAATTCTCAAAAAGGTGAGAGGTGAAAAGGCGGACTGTTAAATATTAAAGGGTGGCAATTAATCGGTGGGAAGCTAATGTTGGTGGGTGCGTAAAGGGCACAAAAAGAGAATCTCCTACCCCTAGGCAGACCTGCAGACGGAAGCCCTACTATTCTATGAGCAACAATGTTTTCATTTGGATAGGAACAAGGTAGCTCTCGACAGATTGGATGGATCAATAGAATGACAGTAGTTGTGGCGTTGAGTGAAAGAGGTTGAGGGAAATCAATACTCACCCGGGAGAAAAGGGAGAGGGTTGCCTATAGATAGTAGGGCTTTGGATTTCAAAAATTTCTATAAAAATAAGGAAAGAGAGAACCCACCTTGGCCAACAAATAAAAAGGTGGAAAATAGTTGAACTAAGGTGGGCTCAGCTACCTTAGAGGGTTCCAAAGCCCAAAAAGGACACAAAAAGGTAAGTATAACAATTCAGTACCTTCCATAAGCCAAGAGTTACAAAGACTCAAAAGATACTTAAGGTTCAAGAGTCATGTGTTAAGAACTATCAACAAATTCATGTTCAGCCATGAACAATAGAAAATATGCTGTTGATAGGAGTACCAACACTACCAAACATCTCACTTGAGGAGTCTATTGTGTCTACGGGAATCAGTACCATTGAAACTATGCATAAACTAGTTGACTGTTAGAAAAAACAATAAGCTAAAACTCAACTGAAAGCTGACCTCCCTGCATTAGGCTACTTCCCACTCGTAGCAGAATTTCATGTACAAGCTCAATGCATGCAGATAGACTCACAATCTACACCAGCAGTTAGAATTGGATTTTTTAAGGTAGTTTTTAAATATGTTGTGTTGTGTTTCCATATATATAACATGAAATAACTCAATAAGCAATGCAGCTTGGCATGGATAGAAAGTCAAAATAGTCATATTCAACTCAGAAAAAAAAGGATTTGGAACCACTATGAATTAATTAATGTAATTTTTCAAAAATAGGATTTTATTGATTCTGTTTCTGCTAAAAAATGAAGATACGATTATTTTTGTTGACAATTTCAGGTAAGCTCCTCTGATAATCAGAAATTCTAAATAATGTGGAAAAAGATTATTGATATGTATAGTTTAATATTGTCAATTATTAAAAGTGTGTTTGAGGTTCAATTTTAGATTTGAATGACTCATGTAAATAGTGTTAAGAGTCAGCTACATATGAGAACTTAAAAAATATTAATTGTTCCTACTTTAGACTTTGGAAAAGATAGAAAATATATGAACGTTAATTATTACTAATTTAGTACCATGATAAGGAAATGGAAAAGTAGAAAAGTCATATTAAACTCTGAGTCTTTCCAAATCATTTTTAGAAGAGAGGTCCATATTTGATTAAGTTTTGTTATGATTTAATTAAAATTCTGGAGTTTCTATAATAACCATGTTTATTATACTAATGGAGAACTTTGGCAAAAATTCATAGTTTTGGGTGCCTGCAAGATGTTCCTTAAGTCTGGCTTGGATGCCCAGTCTTTCCTATGCATAGAACACTAGAAGAGCAAAGAATTCAATAAACAGTATCATTAACATTATCAGATTTCCACAATCCATTTCTAAATGCATGTTCGTTTCTGGATTCGATTGTGCGTGTTATCTCATGGAGTTAGCCTACATGGTAGTAATATGTGATTGAACATATATGTTAGCTAAGGCATTTGCCTATGGAAACAGTGCTTAAATTTTGTATTTAAGTGGAAATGTCAGATGGGAGGGAAAGTATCACTGGACATTTTATTTAAGATCCTGATTTAGAATATTGTATTGGACATTGGAGAATTTATGTCTCACAATGGTCAACCATTATTTGTGGACATGAAGCTCCCATCCATTATTGTTGGAAACAGCCCCCCTTTGTCATAGTCTTATACTTTTATTTAGAATATTGTATTGGACATTGGAGAATTTATGTCTCACAATGGTCAACCATTATTTGTGGACATGAAGCTCCTATCCATTATTGTTGGAAACCGCTCCTCATTGTCATGGTCTTATACTTTTATCATTATCATGCATATATGGTTATTTATAAAAATTATTTTAGTAAACATTGAAGCATCAGATGTTGCATGATACAATTTTTCAAAACACACTGGGCTACTTATCAGACTACCTTTTGACCTGACATTCCAGAAAGAGGTAAACATCCTTGAACCAAGAACCTGGACTAAGTCATATGAAGTCACTAACAATTAGAGGGAATTAACTATATGAGAGTGTTCAAGATTTTCATTACAATATTCAAGATTTTCATTACAATAATGACTGCAACATGTGTGAAATAAAAGCCTAAATGCAAGAACCTGAGAAGAAGAGGGTGACAATCAATCTCTAAGGAAAATGAAACCTCCGTGTACGCCCACAAGGTCCCAATTGGAGGACTACAGCAATGGTTAAACAGTGCCCTATTCCAGGCCTTTTATTTTCCTCTGGGATTGACTGGATCAGGAAAAATAGGCATAATGGTTTAAAATTTAAAATTTTTTGTTTTGTTGGGAGTAGTCTTGCTGTCTTGTATTGTGTTTTTCATGCATTCCTACCTTTGGAAACTTCCACAAGAACACAATATTGGATTGTGATCCCATTTATTATAATTGACAAAGTCACAAAAAGGATTGTATTACGAAGTGTTAAAAAATTCAAAATATCACAAACTCTTAAGTCCAGAAATTATTCTAAGAGGTGTTACAAACGAGATTTCAACTTCCAAATTGAAAAACCACAAAAAGTTCTTTCAGGATCAAGTTACATCCACTTCTACTAAATCTTACTGTAGTACCAACATGCAATGCATATTGGTCTTCAATCCAGCACTGGTGGTGATCATTCAAGAGCTATCTAACCGGGAATTCCCAAAGCATATGTGCAAGTCTCTCTTCTGAATCTACATCCGCCCATTTCTGGCCTGTCCTATCTGAGCCTCCCCATGGTTCACTCAAGAGTAATTTTTGGAGACTTTTGCAGGCTTTCATTTTTCAATTGAGGTCTTGGGATGGAGAATCAAGGCTCCAAACTAGGACTAACCCCATGTCCCCATGCAGTTTCTTATATACAATTTCTGCTTAAATTTAAGCAGCTGGAGCATTCCCTTGTAAATTTTTAATTAGGGGAAAATGATAAATTGGAATCTTTCCTTACTTTTGTGGAGCAGCTGCTTCTTAAAAATTGAAGGGGGGCTGAAAATAAGCAGCAACTTCTTATTGAGAAAAATCAAAAATGACACATGGATTACCATTTTTTTCTCCTTTTTATTTGCCTTCAATTTCGCCTGCAAAATTTATTTGCAAGAAATATTATTAAAATTTTATTTAAAAATGCTATTTAAGAGAACTGCTTAAAATAAGCAGAAAATTTTAGTATCCATGGGGATAGCTGCTCCACAAATTGCTGCTCAAAAAAGCTAAGCAGCAGCTGTTAGCCAAAATAAGCTGAAGCAACCGAATGGGAACCTGCCTTGAGCCTTTTTCTTTTCTTAGTAAGTTCTAGATCTTGTTCTTGATTTTGAGCTAAGTTATTGTTTAGGTTTGGGTTTGGGGTTCAAGTTCACCAACAGTGAATTCATTTCCTCCAATTCGTTATGTCCTGTATGGCCTACAAATTCTTTTTTGTTATATATAAATATATTAAAAATAAAGAAATAACTCACATATAATAAGTTAATTAATAAAAACAAAGAAATAACTAAAAAATAATAAGTTAATTAATAAAAAAATATCACATAAAATACAATCATTATTCAGTTCCTATAAAATTAAACAATTTCTTAAGTAAAAGAATACATAAATACTTTCAATTTCAAACTACTAAGTACTATGTGAAATATAAAATTAGAGACTCCCTGTAAGGAGCTGCCTGTATGTGTTACTTTCTTTTGTATTTTGCAATTATTGGAGATATTTAAACTCAATCAACAAAATGTCTATAACATATTTATAACAACAAATAGGTAAATGCATACTTAGGCTTCAAACTGAAATTGCAATCTCACCATTTATATCTTCAACGTATGATAACAATCACATACATGAAACATTGAAACTTTATTAAAACAGCAATTCAATACATTGATTCTTTAATGAACAGCAGTAGACATCAATCAGTAAATACAATAAAAACATACCACTCCGCTGTCCCAGACTAATGTCAAACCTGGTACGGCCCAGCAAGCATCTACAACACACTGTGATTGCTAATAAATCTATACAACACTCTTCTTATCTGTCAGACCTGTATGGCATCAACTTTCAACTTCCATGCATTTTAAGATTGTACAGCATCAACCCAGGTATGATCTGTTTTGTATAATCCTCCCTTATGCTGGTATGGCTAGTTTTGGGTTTGTGAGACACTCCTACAGCAGGTATGGCACCGTAGACAAGGTCTCAAGCATATACGGAAGCCTTAGTTTGCTGCGAATGAAGATTTAGTTCTACTATTGATGACAGATCAGACCCTTCAGCTCCCACTTCAATCCCAAATCTCAGACTCAATTCAAACCCTTTCCTAGATTCTTTATCACTTTATTCATGGGTCATGCAGCCAACTTAGGAGGATTGGGAAGTACGATGAATTCAAGGAATGTAATGTGAGTACCCTTAAAAGTCCACGTGATAGTATCCTCTTCAATCTAAATACTTTATTAATTTTTCTAAATTCCTTTTTTCACCCATTTTAAAAGGCGATTACCTTTATCATTTTTTTCATTTTTCTCATGTGGGGCCCAATGGTTATTTATCTCTTTGACTTCATTATTTTTTTGTCCAACCCATTGTATGGTACTTTTTCCCTTTTCTGTAATTTTCTTGTGAAGTCTACTCTAATCTAACTCTAACGCCACATCAAATATGGTCCTTTGTAACATTCATTAGGACAATCATTTATAGGCTCCAAATCAAAAAAAAAATAATATTATTATTCAGAGGCATACCTCCATTAATTTTGGGATCTTCAATGAAGTTAGGTACCTCTACTAGAACCATAGATGGAAAACTCGTCGATTAATCGCCGAGTTTTTTAGAGCTGCGACTTTTTCAAAGAAATAATCGCCAAAAAAACTCGCAGAGTAATCGGCAAGTTTTTCCAAAAACTCGACGAGTTTTTTAAAAAAACTCGCATGTGCATAATTGGGCTTTAAACAAAAAAAATGCCATTTTTGGAAAAAGTTTTTCATTTGCAGTGATTTGGTCTTTGAGTAGAGGAGGAGAAGAGGCTTCAAAGCCCTTGCTAGCTAATTGCAAACTATTGGAGGTGGATTCGAGTGGATTTAAGACAGATTTCAACCGCTTTTGCAAGAAAAATCACATTCTAAGGTAGGTTTGCTGAGTTTGTTTTTATGGTTTTTAAAAACTTTCTATTCTTTTATTGTTGAATCTTTTTATGGTTTTTTAATTCAAAATCATTTCTAAGTAGTTAGAAATGATTTTGAATCATTACAAGAAGATTCAACACTATTTTTAACAAGTTTTGTTGAATCTATCACCATTTTTTTGAAGAATAACAAAATTTTTTAAATAAAAAACCCTAGCAGTTTGTGTTTTTTTTTTGTACTTTGATGACATCTAAAAATATTCAAACTAATTTAGATAGTTTATGACTTTGTTTAATTCTTTTTCTCAAATATTTATTTTGTGTTTTTAATTTCTATGTGTAGGGCAGCAGTTATCAGTTAACCATTAATCAACATGGCAGAAGAGTGGCCACTGACACCATGCCCTTCTGAAAAAATAGGCACCCGGCCTAAAAATGCTAGGGATAAGGCATGGAGGTATGCCTATGAAGCACTAGATGAGCTTGGGAAGGTGATTTGCATAAGATGTGAGACTAATTTTTGGAGGCATAAACCGCCTCAAATACCACCTTGCATGCATTAAGAAGCATGATACAAATCCATGTGACAAAGGTTTAGAAGAGAAAAAAATAATTGTTAATGCCCTATTTGCAGCTGGGGAAGAGAAAAAATTGCACAGGGAGAGGGGAAGATTAGCTATGAGGGCAGTCATAGCTGAAACTCAAGGTGCTCCTATTGACATTCAAGAAGAAGAAGCACTTGAGAGCATAGTGGGCTCTCTTCATGACCCGCGCATCCGCAAACAAAGTGCCTCTTTTACCGCTTATGCTTCCTCTAGTAGAGTGCCTTCTTCTTCACCACCATCAACATCAAGGATAGGCAGTTATTTTGTGCCCAAGAACACACCTAGAGCACAACCATCATTAGAGGCTACTAGATGGAACAAGGAGGCACATGCGAAAATTGATATTGCAGCAGCTGATTTTTGGTATTTCGACAATCTACCATTGAGTGTGGCTGAGAGTCCCTATTGGCTGAATTTGGTGACCGCAATTACAGTTTCGAGAAAAGGGTACAAGGCCCCTTCTCGCAAGGATTTGAGTGGAAGGTTAGTAAATAATTGGAATCCACTTGAGTTCATTTTTAAATTTTAATTGTTATTTCCTACTTATTAAATCAAAATTGTGTACTAAGACTTGATTTCACTTTGATTTTGCAGGTTGCTCGTAAATGTGGTTGATAGGGCAAGAGCAGTGGTGAAGGAACAAAAAAAAGAGTGGAGTAAATATGGCTGCACCATTCTATCTGATGGGTGGACAGATGGGAAGAATATAACCATTATTAATTTTTTGGTTGTTTGCAAAGATAATGTGGTATTTTGGAAATCTGTTGATGCCTCCAACAAGGTGAAAAATGCGCAAACATTGGCATTAATGTTGGAGAATGTTGTCATTATTTAATTTAGTTTTGATGTAAAATATGGAAAGTTGGAAACTAATTATTGAATTTTTAATAATATGCCAAGTAGAATCCTCCAAGAGAGGCACCCCACTCTTTTTTGGACACCTTGTCCAGCACATGTCCTTGTGACCTTCTTTTGGAGGGCATCGGAAAACTTGATTGGGTGACTCCAATAGTGGAAGATGCAAGGCAAGTCACAAAGTATATCTATAATCACCCTTGGGTTCTAAATTTGATGAGACAATTCACTAGAAGGAGAGATTAGGTAAGACCCGCTATCACAAGGTTTGTAACAGTTTTCTTGATGTTGCAAAGTATTATTACTACATTGTCTTCTTTGAAACAAATGTTTGTGAGTCCATCATGGCTTGACTCAACTTATTCAAAGAAGTCTGAAGGAGAGGCTATAGCGCGCATAGTCTTTGACCAAAAAAATTTTGACAAGGCTTGTGAGATTGTGAAGGTAACTTCAAAACTTTAATTTTTAATTACTCTTGATTCAAGTCTGTCATTATTAATTTGTAACTTACTACATTAGTAACTTCATTAGTTAATATTTTTGTAAACTAATTCATATTTTTCAAATTTCAATTGTAGGTGTCCGAGCCCCTGGTTAGAGTTTTGCGCTTAGTTGATGGGGATCAAACCCCAATGGCATGTCTTTATGAGCCCATGGATAGGGCCAAAGAGTCTATTAAAAATTACTAAAAGGGGGATAGACTCAAATTTGATCCCATTTGGGAAATTATTGATAGGAGGTGGAACAATCAACTCCACCAACCCATTTATGCAGCTAGGTACTTCCTCAACCCCCATTTCAGGTATGATGATTCTTCTTCAAATTTTACTAAGACTTGATTTTCATTTCACTTTGTTTTTTTAGGTTGTGTACTAAGACTTGATTTCACTTTATATTTGTTTCAAGCATGATGATTCCTTTTCAAATCCTAATGGAGAGGTCATGGAGGGCCTCTCTGTATGCATTCAGAGGATGACATTAGATGTTGCGCAGAGAGAACTTGTTGTGACCGAACAACAAATCTATGTGGAATCAAAGGGTAATTTGTTCTCGTCTGAGCTAGAAAAGAGAGCAAGAGGCACTCAAACCCCAGGTAAACGGTAGAAGTTTAAAACATTTGCAATTTTTCCATTTGATAAGTTATGTTTTTGCTTTTCTCATTGCTTTATAACTTCTTAATATTTTATTTTGCAAATGCCAGGTGGCAAAGTTGGGGTGGAAATACCCCTAATCTAAAGCAATTTGATCTCAGAATCTTGTGCCAACCTTGTAGCTCATCCCATTGTGAGCACAATTGGAGCTTATTTGAGTCCATCCACACAAAGAAGAGAAATAAATTAGCCCAAAAATGCCTCAATGACCTTGTTTATGTGCAATATAATCTTAAGTTGTGCATAAAAAAGGCACAGGTAGCAGTAGTTGGTCCGCTTGATTTGGACAATATAGATCCTTACTATGATTGGATGGCACAAGAGCAACCTCCTTTGTTTATAGAGGATGAAATCGTTGATTTCGAGAGGTAGGCCATGGAGGGGTAGGGGGGTGGATTGGATTTCACATTGGATGACATTGAGGAGGACAATGAGGAGGAGGACGAGGAGTCAATACCAGTGCCAGAGGCAGAAGGAGATACATCTAGGATGGAGAGCGAGTCAGCAGCAATACCAAGCGAGGAGGCACAGTCACGCCCATCACAGGGTTCCTCTTCTAGAACTAGACCCTCTCCCTTATATGCTAGTAGAGCTGGGAAGAGGAAGATGTGATTGTAATGATGTATTTACTTCTATTTTTGTAGAAACTATTTACTATTTTGCTTCTAGCTATCAACATTGCGCATGAGAATGTGATTTTGTACCCACTTTGCATTTATATATATCTAAACTCTGCTTGTTTCCTTTGTGTTCTCATTAATTAACTCATTGGATGCATCTTCTCATTGAATTTTGCAAAAAAATTGTATTTTTAATTAAATTTAAGTTGTTTTTTAAGTTCCCGAGTTTTTTCAAAAACTAGCCAAATTTTTCTTGTGTTTTTTTTGGGGCTTAGCAAGTTTTTGCCGAGTGAGAGTTTTCCATCTATGACTAGAACAATGAAGTCAACCATATTCAAAAAAATCTACCTTTGCAAACCATGTATTTTGTCCAACACACATGAATGTTGAATTTTTCAAAATCATTCTTCATTTTCTACTTCTCATCACGCAATCCTTGTTCCTCTTTAGTTATCTCCATTGTCTCACTAAATTTTCAATTTGATAAAAATGTTTCATAGTTCTTTATAGCTTCAACAAAATTGAAGTTTGATAAAAACACTTCATAATCTTTCATTTTCCCATGGTAAAAGCCATGAAAGAAATTTGTTTCATCTTCCAAATGCTATTGCAATTTTCAAAAAAAAATGGCATTCACCTCCATTGGACTCTAATCATGCTTCTCTGCCAACTCTTTTCCAAATTTTAAAGGTAACAAATTTGAGGAAGCTACTTGCTCAATTACTACACAATCCTTTGGATCAATTATGTACTTTCTACCCTTGTTCTCAATGGAGGTTTTCTTTTTCATATGCTTTCTTCCATAATGAGATGAACAAAAAAATTAATATAAATGCTTGAGTTTTGATAAGTACCTTTTGCCCCATGAGGATTTCAATTAATTCAGTTCTTTGTTGATTCACTTCTACCAGCTAGAAAGTTGGGGGTTAAATGGTTTGCTTTCCTAGACTTATCCAAGTCTTTTCCATAAATACATTTATACCAGACCTGCCATCAATAATTTTGTTGGTAAGATTCCTTCCAAGGATCTCCATGTGCACCACCACTAATTTCTTTGCCATGTTACCATGGTAACATGGAATTGGTCATTTGGTCTCTTGACAATGGAGGTTTGATTATGAGGTGTTCATTATCTCCATATTCTAAATGGGCAATGACATGCATTATCTCATCCCTCTTATATACAATATTAGTTATAGCATTTCTAAGTTTGAGAATACTTTGCAAGAAATTCAATATTTTAATTGGTACATTGAATTGAAGTACTTGCCTTGCAATAATTTTATTGGATTGTAAGTAATTTGTTACCATGCTAGAATTTTTATTTGAGTAGCAATGATCATTATCCATTGCATGCTTCACCTAATCTCCTACTTCATGAAGTTTTTATTT
This sequence comes from Chamaecyparis obtusa, assembly GCA_027943335.1. Classification (NCBI taxonomy): domain Eukaryota; kingdom Viridiplantae; phylum Streptophyta; class Pinopsida; order Cupressales; family Cupressaceae; genus Chamaecyparis; species Chamaecyparis obtusa. The sequence goes on from BSBK01003272.1 coordinate 793,487, forward strand.
TTTAATACATGGGTATAGGTAGACAACCTTTGTTGCCTAGGCTTAAGTGACAACAAATGTTTTATTACGTCTCTCTACATCAATTATATTAATGCTCGCCTTTCGTTTCAGACATCCTAAATCATCACGATCTCAAGCCCACACCAATTACAAAGTAGTCCCATTTCATTCTAGTTTCTATGTCAATGCCTCACAAAATGTCCCCACTCACTAGATTTTGACATTGGACAATGGTGCAGCCTTTGGAAACATATGATATCTGACTCCAAAATCCCCCTCTTTGATTTGGATAGCCATCCAAAAATGTGTTCATGTTATTATGCAGCCTTGGCAGAATGCTTGATGGATTGAACTACTCTCCCTGGTTAAAGCGTAATTGAGTACTCTTACTCATCAAACTTTAAAGGCACTCTTTTTGTTGAATGGCACATAATTTGACAAATATCACAAAACATTTTCTTAGGACAATAAGCTTTGGTTCAACCTTCACTTTTTGGAATCTATGCACCATAATTCTTTGGGTTTTTTATTAGCTTCCTTCAATTCCTTCATCAGTCAATGTGTGTCTCTCTAAAGTACTGTACTATTCCAAAATCACTATCATTATTTCCATATGAGCCATCATCTTCATCCATTTTTCTTTCAGATAATGAAAGCATCTTTTCCTCACTTTCTATGTCCATCACTCTATTATACAATTTTGTGTATAATGAAGGTGCTAAAACTTCAAAAAAAATTCTTAACGAAGGGATAAGGCCTTCAATAAAACATCTTCTCTTTAGACCACCAATGGGTTTGTTTCTAAGTTTACAAGTAATTCCTTGAGCCTATGACTATAAGCTCTTACACTTTCATGCTCACCTTGCCTAGTGTTGTAGATTTCTAATACAATTGTGTTATCATCTAGAAGCAATTTGAATTCCTTCTTTAAAAACATTCCATAATCTGCCATGTATTTCAAGAGGCTAGTTCAATCTCTATGTAATAATCAACGACCACAACTCTCACGGTGGTTGGAAAGGATCAAAGCCAATATGCTTCATCAATCTGGCCCTTTACTGCCCAAATGAGTTCATAGGTCTTACAATCTCTTATCGAATCCTATAATCCATCTCCTATAAACTTGGACAACTTATACCTTTCTACACTTGGGCTTGATGCTAGAGTCAATATGGTTTTACCCTGAAGCAAACTTAGTGCCTAGAACATGCTCCTTAGGGGATTTTGAGTGCTCCTTCCATAGTATTAGACACATGGAATCTTCTACCTTCCATCAGCTTCAACCTTTTGCACACTTGTTTCACCTTCTAGTTCTCTTTTAGCCCTAGAGTTTCAGCTTGATTTCTTCTTCCATTAACAACTCTCTAATGCCTCAAAGGTTGTTTTAATATGTTTCCCTCTATCCATCTCAAAAAATCTTCAAACTAGTGCATTCAGATTAGAGAGGTAGTTGGCCTTCTTGGGAGGTTTGATCTCAAAAGCAAGGGTCCCACACCTGAGATCAATCCCATTGTGTCATTGGAATGTTGGACCTAGTTCGGCAGGGTGCAATTTCATGTGACAACATATACTTTATAGATTTAGAGGCAATAAGAGTCTAACTAACTATTCTACTTTCCATTTGAGACAGCACTATTGCTTTCTAGTGAAGCAAGAAGAGTAGGAATGTACTAACATATTGCTCCTCCAATTTCCTTGAAGGTGGATTCTTCAAAATATTCACTGAGAAACAGAGGTGCAACTATGCTTAAAATATCCTCCTAAAGATTAAAGTCAAGGACCCCGCAGGGGCGCTGCCCCTCGACCCTATTGGGGGCGTTGCCCCCAGACCCCCATTTTATTCTGGAGGTACACTACAATTGTGAGTTGGGGCATCGGAGAAGTCAACGTAAGCATTGCGTTTGTTTCCTACGGTGAGAGAGAATCCTGAAGCCAAGCATTGGAAAGAAAGCCCTAAGCCGCAGAGGGAGACGGATTTGGAGGTTGGGAACCAACAGAGTTTGAGGGAAGGCATTGCAGGAGCAATGGCCATGCAAGAACAAGAAATCGTACGGCACGAGGAAATTATTCAGTTCAGTTATCAGCCTTTGGGGAGTGTGACCAGTTGATGAGAGTCGGAAGATAAGTTGAAGAGGAGACAACATGGTAATTCCCGAGGGAAGGAGAAACAAGGTCACTCAGTGAAGGATAAACCGACTACTAAAGATGAATCGAAACTTGTTGAGCCAAGGAAGAGGACAGGTAAGGTTGCTTTTAAAGGTACTTGTTTTCGTTGTGGTGAAGAAGGACATCGATCGTTTGAATGTTCCCAGAAGGCTAATGATCAAAGAACTGCTGTGGTGAATGAGAACATACTGAATAAACCTGAGGTAGAGTCAGAAAACTTGCTAGTTCCAAGAACATTGCTTGGTACTAAGGTGGAACCTTGTCAGAGGAGTAATTTGTTTAGAACTCGGTGCAAGTTAGGAGGAAAACTCTGTAATGTGATTGTGGATGGTGGTAGTACTGATAACCTTGTAGCTGAAGAGATGGTTTAGAAACTTGGTTTGAAGAGAGTGAGACATCCTTGTCCTTATAGGATTGGTTGGTTGCAAGACGTACATGCTTTGGAAGTGAGGAATCAATGTCTTGTTGATTTTCAGATTGGCCAGTATAAGGATCAAGTGTTGTGTGATATTGTGAACATGAGTAGTTGTCACATATTGCTCGTAGACCTTGGCAGTATGATTGCAAGGCTGTGCATGATTGTGTCAAGAATGTGTTTACTGTTGAGAAGGGTGGCAGGAAGTTTTCCCTAATGCCTTTACTGGATACAACACTCGATAGGAGGAACTTAAGCTTTGGGAGCCGAGTTGAGTTGAAGGATCCTGGAAGGGTTGGAGATCAGTGTGGAGAACAAACTTGTGGATTTTAGAGGAAAGACTTGAGAAGGAAAAGAAAGCAGAAGTGGATCCAGGGTACGAATGTTAAAGATTTGAAGGACATGTATGTGAAGAACCAATTCGGGGTTTATGTGTTGAATCTCGTAAGATGTTCTTCCAGCCTTTAAGAACATCTTTTCACACCTAGGGTGTCTGATGCAGGAGCATCCTTGGGAAGTTGGCAATCCTGCATGTTGGAGTGTTTTTGTGTTACTCGATTGCAGTGTTGACCGAGGAGCTCGATCTTTGAAGGGAACTTGGTCGTTGAAGGGCTCGGTTACTTCCAATGCTCGGCAAAACTGGTGCTCGGCAGAACTGGTGGTGCTCGGTCGATGTGTACTCGACTATGCCTGGCTTGCTCGGTTGTTTTGCTGTCACTCGGCAGTTTGGCTTGCCAACTCGAGTTCTTGTGGATTTCTTAGGCCGACTTGTTGTATTTAATTTGGGTAGTGTGTGTTACATTCTCCTAGGTAGATCTGGAGGCTGTCATGGAGAATTAAATTATCTGTAAGGCTATTTGAGAGCCGACTTGTATTGCATTTAACATTTGTTTGTTTTAGGAGCCGACTTGGGCTTAGGAGTTATTTATTTCTTCCAGCCGACTTATGGCTGAAGAAGCATATTTAAGAAGGGAGATAGGGAGATATGGAGATATCATTGAGCAGAGAGATTCAAGTGTGGAATCTATAGCTCCAAATTCGTAAGCAGAGCTAGTGGTTGAGGCTTAGGAACAAGGAGATTGCTTGGTGACTTGTGAGTACAAGTTTAGATCTTGCTGGATGTTTCTAATAGATTGTTGTAGCCTGTTGTTACCGATCTGGCTAGCTAGGGTTAGGGTTTGAATTGGATCTTAAGGGATCTTGCAGAACTATTACTTGCTATGTAATTGGCCATAACAGGAAAGGCCTTACAGCCCGGCACATTGCATGTAATCAGTTATTGTATGAATAAAGAATTCAGATTATTACAGATCTTGTTTTGTTATTGGATTCCTTTATGTGGTTGTTTAGCTGGGGGCTTGGACATCTCCTTTGGGGATTCTCTCGGCCTTGCACTGCGTCAAGTTTACTTGTGGTGTGCCTCCTAGAGATCATTCAAGGCACTTTGATTCACACTTACTATTTTTAGTAAGTCACTTGGATGTTTTGCTCATACTTACTATTTATATTAAGTCACCAGGGTGGTCAATAGGCATCATATCCATATCTAGAAAATGGATGGATTATTCCCATGAGTTGATATTGGCAATTATCAAGGGTTTAATGATTTAAGTTAAATCAAGTTTAACTTTAATGAGATATGATGACATAAAGGAGAATTGCTTCTAGATTTGACTATATATGTTTTTTTGTTGCGAATGTTTTGAATCAAACTCGATGATCCATCATTAGGGCAAATAGCTACAAAAGAGAAACGAATTTGACTATGTATGTTTTTTCGTTGCCAACATTTTGGATCAAATAGCTAAAGAAGGGAAATGATGATTTCTCTTCTATAGCTATTTGCCCTAATGATGGATCATGGAGTTTGATCTAAAATGTTGGCAGCAAAAAAACATACATAGTCAAGTCCAGCAAAAATTCTTATTATCATTATGGACTGTGAAAATTTCATGAGTTTGACATAAAGGGGGTTAAAGTGATTGTAAGTCGTTTTCATAAAGTGACTTTATTTTGGCAACTCGGGAGCCATAAGGTTTTAAATAATTTAATGAAGTGTTTTATGGAGATAGGCACCAATATTGGGAGATATAAGGTGAACATAAATTAATTCATAAAGTGGCTAAGTTAATTAAAACTATATAAGGGGTCACTCTATTATTATTCCCAATCGCGAGTACATATGAATAGGATTTCTGAAAACTTTGTGAGAGAATTATAAAAGGAGCTTTGAGGAACTCATTTGATATACTTGGCTTAGTTATTTTCTCTTTGCGAAGTTTGAGAACTTTGGCTTTCATTTACAGGAAATCTAAGGACGGAAACCCTTGGAGTTTCTCAATGGTTTGGATAGAAACCAATATCCATCTTTGATGTGGATCCATCTAGGATTCACCGTTGAGCATATTTGCGGGTTTCACATCATTTGGAACTTCAACCAGCTATGGTTTGAAAGAAGGAAAATTATATCAGCTACTGTTGAAAGTTTATTTGCAGGTGGAAGACATACTGCTTCAGATTTTGAGTTTTAATTGCCATATTTTCATAATACCATGGATGGCTAGGGTTTGGCAAAATTTTGTGAAGGTGTAATGTCCCCAATTCGGGACATTAAGATACATGATTGAAATAGGTTTTAATTGAAGATTTAAACTTATTATAAAGGAAACAAGCATACAAAATTCAATCATAAAATTAATATAGATCCTTCAGAGCTGATATCAATTACCAAGAAGAACTAACTCCTAATACTCCAGCATTGAAGACTTAGACAACCATGTCTAACTGTTACAACTCCACATATCACTGGAGATCTATGTGACTCATATGGAGTTTTTTTGGTACCTTAGGCTCAGCCTTTTGGACTGTCTAGGACTCTAGACCATCAACCTCATCACTTACTTCTCCTTTCAAAACCCTCATAGCAGCAGTACACTCAAGAACCAAAACCAATATTTTATCTTCAAAAGACAAATTCAAAGAAATTATTACATGTGGAAGTAATTGAGAAAATAATTCATGGTTTTCCTCATCAAATAAATGCATGTGAATTTGTTTCCCACCTTTGCAACTATCGATCTCTCATTATATCACATTGAGATGAATTCGACTGCTCCAAACTAAACTCCAGCTAACTCTACTTCTCTAATGATGTGTGTAACATCATTGTCTCAACAAAATGGCGATACAATAGAATCAAAGCAAACTATTGCAGATTCATCTTTTCAAACACTGGTTGAGAGAGGAGCACTTCAACGGAATAATTCTCTCCAAACCTTGCACCAAGTCAGACGCCACACATGCAAAAGGAAAGACTTGCTGAAACAACAGGAAACATTTCGATTTGTATTGCATCCTCTAGATACCATTACATCATTTGGTTCCCTTTCTCAGCCCTGTAAATACAAGTAACGCAAATTTCAGCCAAACAACTTTCTCTATGGCTGTGATAATGGTAGAAATATGGATATCACAGTTTCAATCAGACAAGTAGCAATCATCCCATTCGATGAGTTTGAGTTCATCCATAGAGAGCTCTTAGAAATGGCAGGACTTACAAAAAGGCTGCAAAAAAGATAACTCCTCCCTCAAAAAGACTACAACCTTCTCTCAAACACATTTACTTCAGACAAACCTGCTCTAATACCATGACAGAAATTCGGAAAGAGCCAAATAGAAGTCTGCAAGAGATTTTACATAAAAAATATTGTGCTTCATATTTTAAAATCAAATGCATCACACTTATATAGGAGCTTAATCTCCTACATTACAGGAAACTCAGGAAACTTCTTTATTCTATTGAATTGTTTTAACAACTCAACATTCATACCACTAATATAATAGGCTATTAAACATACTTTAACAAACCTAAGAAATAGTATATGCATCTTACAAATGATGCAATATTAATAACAGAAACAACCTTCACACACTTCCTCCAGCTACTGCATGTTATCCTTCTCTGGCGCATCCAATAGAACCTTCTCCACAGTCAATGAACTAGCACTGTGAACATTCTGTCATCTCTAACTTTCTGTATGCCAGAGCAAAACCTCTTAAACCTAAAAATATGTCTTCGTGTGTAGCCTTATTTAACTTCCAAACTGCAAGCCAAAATGCTCTATTGCAGTAGAATACAGTAGCAATAATTATGACAGTGTAACTCGGTACACATACAATCTTTGAACAACAATCCTCAGTAACTCAATGCAAACACTTCCAGGCCTCCACAAATTCACTAGACATTCAAGAACAACTGACACTAGTACATAATGATAACAATAACATTCTGAAAGAGAGCCATCCAGTCATTACTAGATTCTGTCCTACATTGTTCTCAAGTATTCTGACAGTCTGACCTACTCTAGTCAACAAATCATTCTCCTTGACATCAATGACAATGCTAAATTGAAATATTCAACAAAAATCTCCTAATGAAATCTAATCCAATGAATGTCCTTGCAGATTTTAGGCCACAGTAAATAACAAATTGCTATTAGAATACTACAATTTAAAATTCTCATATGACCACTGTTCCACAATGACCAAACCAGTGCCAAAAATGGTACCCAATGCAATAAATCACATATAGAATCATATTTACAGCAATCCCTTTCAGATAATTGGCAAATCATGTATCCATTTGTCGATGGGAGTAATGAGGGTCATTCGTAAGAGTATGGCTCCAGTTCAAATCTGCCTCACCACAAGTCAGCCCATAACTCTAGCAGACATTTGGTGAGATTATGGTGTAAGGATTGTAAGACAATCAATAAAGCCTCATATTTACAAATTATTAAATATATGATCCAAGCTTCCAACAACATATTGAAAGCACCCCATAATCTCATCCAAGATTTTCCAAGCAGAAAAGAAGAAAAGAATAAATTCCCAATTGCAGGCATTTCTTTGGGGCTCAATTGGATTGGGAAGATTGGATTAGGAGTTTTCTTTGAGCATTGATTCGATCAGGATTTTTCTTCAGGCATTGATTGGATCAGGAAAATTGAGCATTATTGTCTAAATTTGCTCTTGCCAATAAGTGGTCACAAGGTTGATTCCTACAAATCTGATGGTTCAAAATGAACTCCAACACCAGAAGTGCATCCACTGCCATAACCATCTAATTAACTCCATTATCAATCCATTTGCGAAAAAACTAAAGACCAATTTGCATAACAATTTTCCAAAAGGCAGTGGCATAGGTTATTCCCACACATCTACAAATTACAAATGACCAACACTTACACCAAAAAAACATACCCATTGCCAAATCAAATAATGAACTATTTTTTAAGAGTCACCTTCTGGCAGATAATTTGCTGCATCTAACAATCTTGCCAATAGATGATCACAAGGTTGATTCCTACAAATCTGATAATTCTAAATGAACTCCAAAGCCAGAAGAGCATCCACTGCCGTAAGTCATCTAATTAACTCCATAATCAATCCGTTTGCCAAAAATTGGAGGAACAATTTACATAACAATTTTCCAAAAGGCAGTCACAAAGGTAAACTCCCACACAGCTACAAATTCAGAATAACCAATACTTTGCCGAAAATGTACCCATTGTCAAATCAAATAATGAACTATATTTTTTAAAGTCGCCTCCTTACAAAGAATTTGCTGCATCTAACAATTTTCCCGAAGGGCAGATAATATTTGTTTATCCTACATCCACCTATCCAAAATGGCCCATAACGATGCCAAAAATTACCAACTTCCCTGAAATCCCTAATGACATCTGTCTACAGAAATCCCCTTGTAGTTCTTTTGCCCAAATTACATAAAAATTTGCCAACAGGTGGTCATAGTTTCAATTTGCATGCCTCTACCAATCCAAAATGACGTGACTCGGTTCTTAAAACTTGAATATTGCTACCACTATTTAACTCTTATTGAAACGCCCTTCCAGATGGTTGGCAATTTTTGACAACAATATGCCAACAGCAGGTCACAGTGTCAATTTTCTTCCAAATATCTATACAAAATGACTGACCAGCGCCAAAAGTGTCCGTTGCCATGAATCACCAGATGAATTATATTTCTACCAATACCCTTGTGCATGTTTGGCCAAATCACAAAACAATTTGCCGTGCTGCGGTGTAATCATGATAGGGCATTTGTCAGAACATCCCCCAGGTTCGAATCTCCTGATTGTAATACGGCAGCGTATAACTCCAGCACCCATGGTGAGGTTCTTGTGCAATGATGATTAAACGTTCAACTACAACTCGTGTTCACAAATCTTTGAAATGCAATTTAAGCTTGCATTGTCTGGTGTTAAAGGCCGCCCATAACCTCACAAGATTCACCAAGCTAAAAAGATTTACGGCAGAAGTTATTCCATGGCATAAACCGCCTAATCAAATATAATTACAACAAATTGTCTGTCATATATTTGGCCACTTTACATAACTATTTATCAACGTGAAGTAGCCGTATCGATTCTAGTACACCCAATAATCCCTGACCAAGCAGAAACAATGTACTCGATGTAATAAATAGCCTAGTGAATTATCATTAAGACGAATATCAAAGCACAAAATAAACCCCGTTATACAACAGTCTACCAACATAAGGTCACAGGTTCAATTCTCAGACACCCTTGGTCCACCAAAACCAAAAACGTACACAGTGCAATAAATTGCCTAGTGTTGTATAATTATAGCAAATCTCCTCTGCACATAATTGGTCCTTTCATACAACAACTTTTCAGCACGAGGTTACAGGGTCAATGCTTATACACCCACCAATACAAAAAAGACCAGAAACAAGTACTAAATGCCATACTAATGAGTTATAATTACAGCAAATATTTTTGCATATGTTGTGCACTGTTCCATAACAATTTGGTCACAGGATCGATTCTCACACGCCCACATATCCAAAATGAGCAACGACATAACGGAGAATGTACCCAGATTCCTAAACCACCTATGAATTATATTCACAGCAAATAATTCCTCACATGACACCTAGGAGAGCTGTTTACGTGAAAAATTCAGCCAGTAAAACTCATGCATTCATACATTCAATGCGGAATGATAATTCATCTGCATAATAAGCATAAAGAAAGTGTGGCTTACCAAATTTAGAAGCAAACCTCGAAACAGATCCAGATTTGTTTCTGGAAAATAATGGACATTTTAGACCAGTTATGTTACTGGAAGACCAGATCTTGCGCAAATTTTAATTTCTTGAATAAGATTTTCGTAATCTACAGGATTGATTTCAAGCAAATCATTACAAATTCAAAAACATAGCAAAATTCATGATCTTTTACCGGTAAATTGAAATATAAAAAAATTCAATGATGGCAACCCTCCGGAGCAGATTTGTGCGTTTTCTTTCTCGTATAACTTAGCATGAAACGAGCGGATGGGATTGAGGTCTCTTCCACTTTTCTTTTCTTTTTTAGCATTTCTAAGGAAATTATAATTTACTTTACCGTTACATTTAAAATTCACAAACTTCACATGTCCTAAAAGCTATTTTTAGTTGTAATAAAGGAAAGAAGTAATAGCATTTTTTTTTAATAAGACGAAGAGATTTTTGTAAGGTTTTTTTTTTTTTTTTTTTAAAAGAAATAAGATATACATAGTGAATTATAATCTTTATAAAATAAAAGTTAAATATAAGTTTGTGTTAAAATAGGGTTAATTATAAATTAGTGTGGAAAATTAAATAAAAGTTAAATTCATTTTTGTGTTGGAGTAATGGTAAATAATTAAAAGAGCAAAAAATGGGGTTAATTATAAATTAAAAGAATAAAAAGTAAAGTATAATTGACTTGGAGGATGGGTGAACTTTGGGGAAGGCCCAATGTTTCACCTATGTAATGAGTGCTAAGTGGTTCGTTCATTAGCATGGGAGATGGGTACTCATTAAACATGGGCAATGAATTTGACTCAAAAACTACACAATTGAATCCTAAGAGCAATATCACAATTTGACTTGTTGTGGAAATCTCCTACTTATAATGAGGTTAATTATAAATTAGGTGTCAAATATAAGTTACAAGCTTTAAAAACACCAAACTCAAAAGTCTCTAAAATCTTTTAAGAAAATTTATTCATTGCCATTCATACTCACTATTTAGCTTAACACTTCAACACCATTAATGAGAATCACTTGCTTAGGCGATATCTCATTGCCATACCAAATTTACATAAAACTTTAAATTTGACACCACAAATCTTTTCATACATTTCTCAATCCTATTCAATATATATAATACCCACTAAATTTTATTGTCATTTTTTCTTTGTTATTAGTGTATAAGCATAAATTTTAATTGCTTTTATATAAAATTGTTTTTCCTAATTTTTTATATAAATTTTAGAATCTTATTTATTTCAATGAGTCATAGAGCCCCACTCCATCCCAATTGAGAACCTTTTGTCTTGTGGAATAAACACACCTTGACTATAACCTCACTCTAGAATGTGTAAGAAATATTCTTAACTAGAGATCAACATCTATTATATTCAAAAATATTTTCATAATTAATATAAATGTATATATGAAATTTTCTTAATGATTTACCCCACAAATTAATCCAACAAAGTCTCAATTATGACTTTCCAACTCCGACTCCTAAACAAATATTGTGTTTTTGGTAAAATTGAGGCGTCAAGTTAGGCGAAATGGGAATTGTGTATGACGCAATCGGTGGGTTGAGTTGATGCATGTAATGGATCAAAGAATATTCTATATGCCTTAACCACGTGCTCAACGTGACTTTAACCAGAATATTCTATATGCCTTAATTGATTAATCTCCGTGCAGACTTCATGCAACGGGTCAAGTTTGATCACAAAGCATTGCATGATATTTGTTTGATTATTTGAATTTTTATGGGTGTATTGACAAAAGTTATAGAGCCAAAGCATAGGTCAAGGGCACATGGTCACAAAGAGCCAATTTACACATTAGAATTATATTTTAATGAAAACAAAAGCTCCATCAGAATTTTCATTTTTTAAAATTAATATTAATTTTTTATATTAAAAGGTATAAAATTGGAATTGATAATAAATTAGTATATGTGTTTTTAATTCTTTTTGCTAAATTAATTTATATTAGTATTATAAAACAAATATTTTAAGAATGATATATTTTATAATTATTATTTAAACAATTTAACATATGAAATATGTTAAAGATGTCAATTTTTTATTTTAAAATGTATTATATTATTATATTACTTATAATATTGAATTATTAATATATTATAATATTATAATTAATATTAAACTATTATTATATTTAGATATTGTAATTAATATTTAATTATTATATTTTAGTATATTCATATTATTAGTATTTGTCAATAAGGCATAGTACTATTGTAATGAATTTTGAATTCTACTAATTAACTAGTTATTAAAAAACAATCATATGAACTAAGTAAATTGTTTTTTATTTTTCAAATTTATTTAATCATTCTAAAGTTTACATGCATGTTATTTAAGTTTTTAAATTCTAAAAAATATTGAAAACCCATATAAAATATATAATATTACAATACAATCTAATATATAATATAATAATGTATCATATATATAATTTTTTTCAATCATATATAATTAAAAAATATATTAATAAAATAAAATTAAGATTAAGAAATAATACAAATAAAATTTAAATAAGCATTCAAATTAATTATAATTTATAAGTTAGAATTTTTTCAGATAATTATAATTAAAAAATGAAATTATTTATTGTTACAACTATACTAAAACAAATAATCATAATTATGTAATATAATCATTAATTAAAATATATTTAATTAAAATTAAGATTTTAAGATTATGATTAGATTTCCATTCTTATAATTTCAACTATCATTAATGGTATCAATATGATTCTACATAAAAAAAATTTAATTATAAAAAGTTATTACTTCTACTATAACTATATAAAACATAATAATTAAAAAATTAATATACTATTACTTCTACTTTAGTTTCTACTATAAATTAAAGACAAGTACTTAGCCACTACATGGCACTTGTCATATTTCTATTAAACTCTTTACAAAAGTAAAAATTAATAAGTTAAATAAGCGTTAAGATGAATGGCTTATAAGGCACAATATTTTTGAAGGTTTTCCAAATGAGGTAGCAAACTAAATGAGCTTAACCTTAGAAAAAACCACTTAGCATCACCTAGATGTAATAAACCTATCGTGAAACATGGATCAATAAATTTGACTCAAAACTAGACTAAAATAAAAATTATTTTACAATCAAACTATTATTATTGATATTATATTATTTTTTTATATTTCTATTATTATTTGATTATATCAATATATTGTATATTATATTTTATCCACTTCTTCATAATTAATAATATTATTTCTTTTAAAATATATAAAAAGTAAATTCTTAATTATAAAAATTGCTTGAGATGTGAACATATGCAAAGATACACCAATGTTATTTGCGAGGGTAGGGTTTCCCTTCCCCATACTCAAATGGAAAGAGAGTGGCAGATCGTAAGGAGTCAAAAGGCAAGAAGGGTCGTAAATACTCTGGCTAGGGAGGATATGACTAGCTTCAGATGGATTAGAATCAATAAGGGTGTGTGAAGAATATTAACTTATTAATCTTGTAATTAAACGAATATAAAATTTAAAAATATGATAAATGTATTTTTAGTTCCTACTCTAGGCTTTTAGAACTATAGTCAACAAGTAGTTTTTAACAAATGATTAAATTATGTAAATTCAGCCAACTAATTTTTTTTAATTTTGTTAATAATATCATATTTTGATATTTCATAAAGTAAAGTTGCAATTTTTTTAACAAAACAACTTTTAAAAATTAGTTTTCTTAGATTTGATTGTATAAAAGCTTTTAACAATATGAGTTCTTTTTGGAAGAAAGTTATGCTATTGACTATTAGTATATATATTGCATTGTAATATATTCATCATATAGTTAGTTTTTTAGAATTATTTATTTGTCTCATTTTTTTAATAGACTTATTTTAAATAAATATAATTTAAAATATCTAAATTTCTTATTTTACTTTCAAACACAATAAAAACATATTTATTTTATAATTAATTATTATATTTGATTAAACATAATATATTTAAGAATCAACTCAAATTCTAATTTATATATTTTTATTTTATATCTAAATATATTTTTTAAATGTATAATAACTAATTTTTTAATTTATTTTATATTTATTTAATATTTAATAAAATTGAATTTAATTTGACAAATTGAATCCACAATATATTTGGATTGTTTCTACCTATTCTATCTTTCTCATTATATATTTGTCTTTGCAAAATAGAGTTGAGTTGATGTTTCTATCATTTGCATCATTATTCCATTTAACAAACCTTTGTCTACTGTTTTGGACGAAATGGAATGTGATATTCATAAAATTTAGAATTTAGAATTTGATTACTTTTATAAAAAAAAATGGACATGTTTAAATTGATTCAATTAGATATTATAGATATTGTTAAAGCTAACAATGAAATTGAATGTGATGAAATTTTGAAATTTTGAAATTTTGAATTGAGATTATATATGTTAATTATATGAATATTGATCATATTCTGGATTTTTGTGATATTGAATAGGGAATCTAATCAATGGTATATTCCCTTGACCCCAAATCAATTCTAGCACAAATGATAATATTGTCGTGAATGTTTTCAACAGAATAAACAATCCATTTCTATCAGTTTTTAATGCAATTCACATCTAGCTAATATGAACATCATTTTCATATTTTTCAATCTCGTTGTAGTTTGATGTGTGTGTGTGTGTGTGTGTGTGTGTGTGTGTGTGTGTGTGTGTGTGTGTGTGTGTGTGTGTGTGTGTGTGTGTGTGTGCGTGCGCGTGTGTCTATGTTAGTTTTCATGTAAATTTATCCAATGTGAATATTGTCTTGCAAACTAATTGAATGTTGTTGTACACTAGGAATGAGATCCAACAACGAAGAAACTCTTGGCAAGATGGAGTGCTTGGAACCAACTACCCAATTCCTCCTGGTGAAAACTTCACCTACAAATTTCAAGTTAAAGACCAGATAGGAACCTACTTATGTTTCCCTTCAACATATCTCCAGAGTAGCTAGAGGATTTGGGGGCCTTTCAATTGCAAGTGGAGTGGTTATCCTAGTTCCCTACGCCCTTCCTGATGGAGAGTTCACCATCCTAATTAAGGATCGATTCAACACTAATAATTTTGTAAGACAAAATTGAAACCCTAACCTTTGAAAATTATTGCACTATAGATAATGTGAGGATTCTTCTAAATATTGTGTATCACCAGGTTCTAAGAAAGTAGCTTGACATTGGAATGCCTCTAGGGATGTCAAATGGTGTTCACATTAATGGGACAAATGTTTTAATGCAAAAACTATAATTATGAAAAAATTTCCCTCTGTTGGTGCTCAAAAATAAAATATAGGGATTTTTTCCACCTACTAATGATAGTGGCTCTTGCTCTATGGTTAATTTATTATTGTTATTATAAACTGTCAAATTCTTTTGCAATGCTTAAATAGTCTTTCTAGTATTTTGGCACGAACTTCGTTGCTTTGTAGCCTTGTTTTAGTTTAGCATGCACTTAATCATGATCACCCCAAATTAAATGCTTCTAGTTTTTTATTACAAAAGTTTTTGTATCCATTTATGAATGTAATAGCCTTCTAATAACAAAAAAAGTTTAAATGATGTTTTTTTTTAATTTGTTTAATAATTTTGAAATGTGTATACACATATACATACATATATATTTACTTACATACAATATTAAAGCGATAATATTTATATATTTTCGTGTTTATATATTATATTTATATAATTTATAAATGTTTATCAATATCATTATTTCCAAAATATATTGGCATGTATATTTTAAAAAATCTATATAAAATATATTGAGAGGTATTTTTTTGAATCACTTTAATATTACACATATGCTTGATTTAAAACTATATATATGGTAGTAGCAAGATCTATAGCTACAACGTGTAAGATGTTAATTCAATCTACAACATAATTTTTTAGATATGTAATGTTAATGCATGTGTGTGTGTGTGTGTTTTGTATGTCTATGTGTACGTGTATGTGTACATGTACATGTACATATATTTGTGTGTGTGTGTGTGTGTGTGTGTGTGTAAATAATAAGTGATATTATTTAATAATATAAATTATATATAATTTTATATTTTGACATAATTTTATATATGGTTATGATAAAGGTTTGAAATCATGGTTAAGAGGTTCTAGGGTGAGAATTAAGGTTAAGAAGTAGGGTTAGTTTAGAACTATAGTATGGATTAAGATTGGAATCATGATTAATATTATAGTTAAAAATTAGAGAAATATCTAGCTAGGATTATGGTGAGAAATAAGGTTAGGATTATAATTACAATAAGATTTGGGGTTAGAACTATAGTAACACTTAGGAGGTATGATTCAAATGGAGTTTAGAGTTAGAACATAAATAAGCTTAAAAATAGGGTTAGAAGCAAAGTTAGTGTTAGGGTTAAAATTGGTGTTAAAATTAGGGGTATAAACAAAATTTCAAGAGTAATCATAATCCACGTTATAATAGTACTATAAACCTAATTATAATTCAATCCTAACTTTAATTATAACCTAAATTAGTTTGTAATTCATAACCCTAATTAAATTCTCACTATAACCCATACAGATAAAAATAAATTTGGATAAAACTATGTAAGAAATTTTATTCGAGTTTCAAATCACTCATAAGAAGAATATTATGTGAAAGATTATTGTCATATTATATTGTACTATTATTCTTAAGTCTTTTGTATCTTATCCATTATTTCTTATTTTTATTGTTCTTGTTCTCATTCTTAATTTTTTTTAGTTTCTATCACCTTCTTCCTTCTTGTCCTTCTCACCCACATGCCTTTTTCTTCCAACCTACTTTTTCTTTTTCTCAATATTTTATTCCTGCAACCTTTATTTAAGTTATTTTGCATTCCATCTTTCACAAAATCATCTTCTTAATGATGAATCATTGTGAGTGATTCAAAATATTGAATAAAAATTCTCACATAATTTTATCCAAAAAATATTTGATCTACATTCATAGACTATGAAAGATTTATACCAAAAATATAACCCTTCTCGCAATCTAATTATATCCCTAATTACTATATTGAACATAGCTATAAATCTATTAACTTAACACTAAATATAATCTTAAGTTAATTCTAACCCTTACCCTAACTCTATCTCATAAATTACATATAATCTTAACCCTAACTCCAACCCTAAACATAATAGAAACTATAATAAGCTTAGCTCTAACCTAAACCCTAACCCCAATCCTAATTCTAACTTTGTCTCTAACCAGATAACTCTAACCATAATTTTAATCCTAATTGTAATCTCATCTTTAAGCTTAACCATAATTGGTAATAGCACAATGTGATGGTTAAGTTGTGGTGTTGTTCTAATGAAGGGTGATCCTATTACAAAAGAAAACATACAAAAAAAATAAAGAAATCAATATAAAATGAAAGAAAGAAACACTTTCTTTATATTATTCCAAAGAAATCAAATTGTACGACATTTAGAATGTAACATATTACAACCACATGGGCCTATCATTACAATAATCTCAAGTCAGAGCCACAATTTTAAGTACTGGAACTATATTTTATAACCCCCATTCATCTTCTTTATTTAGAATGCATAACCACAACATAATAATCTAGAAATTAAAATCCCCCATTTTTGGGCACCAAAACCCTAACCAACAAATTTTCTACTTAAGAAAGTATATTGTTAGACTTCAAGTAGACAAACTTCTAGGAGCCATAAATTTTAAACTAGTCATGAGATCTTTATTTATCATAAATCCTTGAGAGTATTGTGATGAGACGACATAAGCAAAGTGTGTTGATGCATCAACTTTTAACATAAGTAAAGATGGTAATAACTAGTTTCATTGTTAAGTTGGGTAAGAGCCGTTAGACACAGGTAAAGAGAGTATTCAAATGTTTGAGAGGAAACCTATATTTTTGTGTGACTTATCATGTTACATATATTATGAAAAAATGTTGAGTTTCATAGGTATTTGTGGAATACAATTGTGATAGCAATATGAACAACTCTAGAGGTAAATAGAGTGTTATACAAAAAATTGGTTATAAGTAGTTTCACAACTAAGTTGGGTAAGGACCTTTAGACATATAAGGTAAAGATAGTGTTGAAGTGTTTGAGAGGAACTGTATATTTTTGTGCAACTTATCATGCTACATATATTATATGCACAAAATGTCAAGCTATAGATGTATTTGTGAAATATAAATATGCTAGTGACATAGGCAACTAGAGGATTATTAGTAAGCACTAGCAAATTATTGTGCTACTCATAATCAAAATAGAATATTCAACTACAATACATGCTTATAAGGTAGTAGTATGGTTAAAAGGAATATGTGATACTATTGGGTTTGAGAGTCATCTTATGAATCATATAGTATAGTGTGTCTAGCAATAAATTTTGTTCAACATGCTAGAACCAAGTACATTCATATGCAATATAATTATAGAAGTCTAAAATGTCCTCACTTAATCAAATAAACATTAATTAATTATTTAATTATTTTACCATTATTTCTTATTAAATAAATATTGGGTGGTTTCAAGAAGTTGAGTCCTACTTTTGGACAAAAAGTGGAAGTGTTTTCCCTATTTTTCAAAAATTATTTCAATTGATGTCAAAATTAGAGGCACTTAAAGATTGAATCTCAAAAAGTTGAATAATATTAAATGTACTGCTCAAAGTCTACTTTTCAAATATGTAATTTATTTTAATACCCACATGGTAAAAATTGCATGTTAGTAGGCATGTTTAAAAACCACTTTTTAAAAATGTTTGATTCAGGACCATACCACACACGTGTACAACCACCCTTTTTTGAAGTAAATAAATGAATTTTTGTGAATCCTTATGGGGAAAGGTACCTAAAACACTGAAGATTGATGAGAATATTTTTTACTTTTTTATTGAATATCTTTTTTTAATTAATTTTTAATTGACTATAAAGTACATTTTTTAAACCTCTGGTGTATGACCACCATAATTTAATGATAACTTCACTTTTTTTGAATTTTTTTTTATCTTAAAGTAAATTCTCTGTAGATTGATGTCATATAATTTATTTTTCAAAAACCTAAAATTTAAAAAAAAAAATTCAAAATTTTAGCTAACCTTAGTATTTCAAGTTTAGGTACCACATTGGCTTAATAAATATTGTAAAAATATTAAAATTACTCATATCACTATGAAATTTATATTTTTAGAATTGTATACAATAAGAACTAAAGCGGGTTTTCATTTCATCAAAAAATTCATTCAAGAAGGCCTCCAAAAAATTATGACAAGGTAGAAATTTTATATTCCAATGCCTTAGTCATATTGTTGCAAGCCCAAGCATAGGCTTGGTCCCACCAAGCCTGTCCCAAACCAAAAACCAAGACGACATTATGGCTCCTTCTCATAGTTTTAAGAAATGGGTGCATGTTTCTATTTGGACCGTTGAAACTGAAATGGGCACCCATTTCATTTAAATAATGGGTTCCCATTTCTTAAAGATTTGTTGCAGAAAAAAAATAGGACTCTTGACCTAATCTCAACGATTGATGAGTATTCAGACATTTTTTAACTGATTCATAATGTAGAAAGAATAATTTGAATCAACATTCTCTTTTTTTGTCTTGTTTTGGATATGACATGAAGAGAATCCTTTAAATTCAAATTTTGGTGCAAACATGAGATCAAAGAAACACAAAAAGAGGCAAAGGAAGGTTCTAACAGCTAAGGAGGTTGCAACAAATAGAGAGAAGGAGGCAAAATGACAACGAGAAAGAAGAGAAAGAATTCAAAAACTGAATAATGTTAGAGCATCGAGTTTAACAATTGTTTCAGAAGAGGAGAACAATGAAGAAACCATGATGGATGCAGAGGTTGAAGAATTAAATACAATGTAGAGGAAAATGTAGGTGCATATTCTAATCTAGTATTGGATACAGATATGTCTTCATAGCAAAATGTAACTTATTCTGATAAAGAACTTGATCATTTGGTAGAAGCAGGTTACAATTTAAATGATTTAGATTTTATTCCTAAAAATAGAGCAATAGATTTTTTTGCACATCAAACTCCACAAATTAGTAATCTTAATCATAATGATAAATGAATTGAAATTCAAACCCCAATTCGAATTGAAATCAACAATGTGGATGTAGACATAGAAACACCAATTGAGAAAGAAACCCCTTTGAATGATAATGAAATGAATGAACAATTTCAAATTAAAATTTATGTGCACTAGACAATCTACATGGTTTGATTTTGTGGAGACATATTAGGACACACACGACTAGATTGCTTAGACATTTTTTTTATAATAAGAAATTTGGGTTTCAATGTCAACTAATGTTACAATTAATTAAAATGACTAAAATGCAAAAAGAGATGAAGAGGTTAGGATTTTATGTGAAATCCAAGAAGAAGGACGAGTCTATAAAACAAGTTGCATCAATTATTGCAGTGCCTTCGACACAATCAAAAAGAAAATTCATTTTGAAGATAGTAATGTGGCATGATGAGCAATAACAACAACTTTAGTAAACAAAACTACTACTAATAAAAGAATGATTACAAACATAAGTGGATATCTTAATATTCATCATACAACTTTAGCAAGAGCTGTGAAGAGAAGATTTAACTTTGAATGTGATCCGGAAAACCATTAATGGACCTTTAGTGGCAGAATCCCGAGGTCTAACATGAAAATTACTAGTAAAGTCAAAACTTTTATTGAAAAATTTGGCACGATAATACAAGAGTATCACCTAATTCCATAGATGTTCTTATATTAAAAGTCGGCTCAAAAATTCATGATCCACATCCAAAACATCTTAAATGGATATGACTCAAACTGAATTATATAAAAAATATCTAGATGATAAGGTGTTAACTATTAGTATTAGTCGGCTGGTGGTCCCTGCTATTGTTTTCCAATAGGTGTCTCATTTTGTGAACTTTAATGCTCTATCTTTATGTTGTTTTGTACTCTGGTTTTGGGTCCATGTAAAACATGCTTTTACCTTAATAAAAAACTATTAGTATTAGTCAAAGATATTTTAAAAAATGTAAACCATGGTATGTAAGGATTAATAAGGAAAGAGTCCCCTGTTGTTGCAAAACTTGTGTTCAATTTCATTATCATTATGATATTTTTTGATCTATACATTTTACCATGCATACTAATGAAATGTTGTAGGAATGTGGTATAAATTTATGCCACCTCAAACTTCAAAGGAGTTTATATCAAGTTTTTTTTGTAACCCACCTAATGAGCAATTTTATCTTTTGAATACATGTGTTTCTGGTGTATGTAATGTATGTGGAAATCTTACATTATGTGTGTGTAATGTATGTGGAAATCTTAGATGAATGTTTGAATGAAAATCTTTCAATTGATTTTGGACAACAATTAGTTGATGTAAAAAGATTTAAACTATTGTGTATCCATTGAAGGATGGAAACATTGGAAAACGATGCAATCTAATTACTGAAAAAAATTAGTAGTGTTCATGCATTTATGAATGAATTCAAGAGTAAGGTCGTACCTAAATATGTGAAACACTCTCAAAATGCTAGATGGATTGATGGGAAATTTCACATATGCAAGAATACATTTCCAATTGGTAGTATACTTTCAGTCATTGACTTTTCAGAGAACTACATGCTTGCACCACAAGATGAGATCCAATCGCAATATTATAATTCAGTGCAAGTAACATTTTTTGTTCATATTGTGTATAGGAATGCACATGATAGTACACAAGAGGATCAAATTTTTTTAGAGATTACATTTCTATATGAGTGATAATAAATTACACTCATCAGATTTTGTCCAATATTTCTTTAAGACCTTTTATGTGAGTTTAAGGGAGAGAGAAATTCATATAACACAACGTCTAATATGGTCAGATAATTGCATAGGGAAATTCAAGAATGCTAGAATATTTTATTGGTTGAGTAGGACACATAAGAAAATTAATATCCAACTTATCTGGAGTTATTTTTAGGCTGGACATGGGAAGGGAGAACATAATGGTGTCGATGCATGTGTTAAGAGAGCCCTTTGTAGAGAGCAACTCAAATTTGAGGAAAGATAAAAATTTAAAGATGCACATGCAATTGTTGAATGATGTAAAACAAGTTTGTCTATAGGATCAAGTCAGAACCTACAATTAGACATTTCTTCTGAATAGTTGAAGAGAAGAATATCCTTTCAAGATGTTATTGTGATACAATCATCAAACCGACTAAATGGCATTCATTTAGGAGTTCCAATTCTAACACTTGGACTATATGGACTAGGGAGCTTGTATTTTTTTGTCAATTTTGTGTTGCAGTTGAATGGGAAGAATGAGAGAATACATAATGGGTTGAAGAATGACAACAAAAATTCTTAACAACCAATGAGACACAAGATCAAGATGATATAAGAAATGAAGAACTGGATCATGCATTTGCATTAGAAGATTATGATCATGTTTCAGACCTCATACAACCTGGTAATTTAATTTATTTTTTTGTAAAACTTTAAATTATATTAGTTATGTATGTCATATAATATATGATTATATTTGAATTATAAATCTAACAAGTTTTATTTGTGCATGTACTTAATTTCATTTTACAAGACATGTGTATGTTGTTATTGCACATGAAGATAATGAAGAGTAGATTGAGTATTGGCTAGCTCGATGTGTAGAGCCTAAGAAAAAGTTGATATGTCATCAAGTATAGATGATGATGGTTTTCAATATCCAAATGGATCTATTGTGTTAGTTGGTACATGGATATGAAAATACCTGACAAGAAGGAACAGTTTACCAGCTTTTGAAGACTATCAATTAGAAAAGAAGTTTATACATTATTATCATTTGGTAGTGGCAACAAATATCAAATTGGAAAGATACAAAGGGAAACCTGCTAATAAAATATCATGGACACTTTCAATGGAAGATCATGAGTCAATCATAGATGCATTGCAGAAAAGAGAGGATGTTGATGGTACATTAGGTTGAATCAAATTTATACATGTAAGTTTTTGTTATTTGTCTTATTTTTATATGTTGTTCTATATGTAGATGTCTTCTTTCAAGTGTCATATGTAGAGCTAATTTAGAGATAAATTTGAAATAAATGAAAATTAACTATAAATGAACTTTAAATTTAAATACATATTTTCTAACATTTCAACATTCATTTTTATGATGTAGGACCTCTAGAAGAACATAGACATGAACTATTTATGTAGTTCAATGCACACTTGTATTCATCCAATTTTGGTTTTATAAACAACATGAGTTCACTTTTATTCTTCCAATTTTGTTTTAAATATAAGTTAAGTTCATAGTTGTATTCATCTAATTTTGTTCTAAATATTAAACTATTTACATTGGTCATATGTTCACTAATAGATAATGATAGAGTTATTTGTACATTTGTATTCATAGTTCAAATTAATAGATCTTCTTGTTAGATAGATTAAAAAAAAATTATACTTAATCAAAGTCAATATTACTTACATCTATAAGGAGAGAGAGAGAGAGAGAGAGAGAGAGAGAGAGAGAGAGAGATTCTTGTTTTAGTTGTGTCTAGGTTTACGTTTTCTATCTAGGTTTTCTTATTTCAGTTGTGTCTAGGTTTGTGTTTTTGTTTTCTACCTAGGGTTTCTTATTGCAGTTGTGTCTAGGTTTATGTTTTTGTTTTCTACGTAGGGTTTCTTATTTCAATTGTGTCTAGGTTTACAATTT
The DNA here is from genome assembly GCA_027943335.1 of Chamaecyparis obtusa. Lineage (NCBI taxonomy): Eukaryota > Viridiplantae > Streptophyta > Pinopsida > Cupressales > Cupressaceae > Chamaecyparis > Chamaecyparis obtusa. Next base: position 816,938 of record BSBK01003272.1, read on the forward strand.
TCTTTTCTACCTAGGGTTAAATTAAGTTTTAACAATATTTTTTAGTTTTATAGTTTGGTATGATAATTTACAAAGTAAACTAAAACTAAAAATAACTAAATAAAACATAAGATACAATTATTTATACGGTAAATTAGAAAACAAAGTTGAAACTAAACAATTACTCATTTAGTTCTATTTAAAAATAACATTAAACTATAATTTTCAATGAAAAAGAACAAAAAATAATGGTACATACCTGGAATTGGAGAAAAAAAGCTAAGGGGGTCGACAATAGCAGTAGAAACGGGCACCTGTACATCAAAAATTGTGAGCCCATTTAGCAAGTTGTGAAAATGACTTGGAAAATAGTTAAAAAATAAAATAAATACATTTACAAAATGAGCCCCTGATTTTAAAAAAATCAGTGCTCATTTTTTAAAAATCAGTTGGGAAAATGACTTGGAAAATAGTTTAAAAATAAAATAAATACATTTACAAAATGAGCCCCTGATTTTAAAAAAATCGGTGCCCACTTTTAAAAAATTGGGTGCCCATTTTGCTTTGAGCACCTGAAGCTAAACGGACACCCGATTTTTAAACGGGTGCTCATTTTTTAAATACGAGTCAGACGCCCGAAGCTAAACAGACGCCTGATTTTTTAAAAACAGGTGCCCATTTCTTGCGCCAAATTTTTTTTACCACAAACTTCCGCGGATAGGCACCCAACTTTCAAATTAATTTAATCAATTCCTTGGCCTCTTCTTCTATTAAATAAATACAATATTCTATTTATTTAATCATCTCATCACACATTTTTCTGCTATTAATTAAATAAATGCTCCTATGTATTTACTTAATTCATAATCCTCTTTGAGCTCTAACCCTAGCCCTCCATAGTCCAAATTTGCAATCATGTGGCAAGTGTCTCATTCCTCTTTATTCCTCTGTCTATCTCCTCCCTACATGACTAGACTCATTGAACTTAAAGATGCTAATCAAATAATTGATGCACCTCTTAATATCATCCCTCTATTCATTTAACCTTTTAATCTTATTCATTTACATCTCACCTCTTAATGTTGATCATTTATAATTTAACCTCTTAATCTAAACCCTTGACGCTCTTAGACTTTTATAAAAGAGATGTTTCCAATCATTTTGACATCTACAATTAGCATCTACTAAGAAAATCTACACATGTATACTATCTACATGTTATCATTGATATCATAATGCTATTTTATGTACATTCTTCATAAAATGTACATCTAATGATCATTCTTCATGTCATCTTGTGCTAGTACTTAATGTTGAGAGTAGTACTATTATTTACAAGGTCTTGAAGGATTGGAGATTGATGGAGTCAATCTTATCAATGTGTCTCAAGATATATTTGGTTTATTTTATTTTGATATGTACTTGATTTGGATCTCTATTGGTGGTGTTGATTTGTTTGTAGATTCTAGACTTGTGGTTGGGCTATTAAGGATTTATAATAGAGTTACATTTTAAAAAACACAAAAAAAATATAGAAAATATAATTTAAATAGAAAAATTTAGACAAAGAAAATTAAAATTAAAAAAAAAACTCTTTATATCATTTTAATAAAAAATGATATAAATATCATGCATCGTAAGTTAAAAGGTTCAATCATTTGCTACTTACCAATAGTCCTTCATTCTCAGACACATTCTTTTATCAAGAAAGTATAACATCATCATCTAAGTTTTTGTAGAAAGTATAACATCTTTTCAATACAATAAAATTATGTAGAGCTTTTCACTAAAATTACATTACTTCAAGAATGGTACAAAAATTACATTATTTCAAGAACGGTTCAATATTACGTGATACATACATTTGAATAAGAGTCCTCCTAGAACAAAGAGAGATTAAGATGTGAGACAGAAGATATAAACTTTACTTTTAGCAATGCAAAACTGATTCTTTAGGTGTGAAAGTATTTTACAAAATGATCTAATTTGTTTTTCATCATTAAGAAGTACAATAAAAATACAAATCTTATTCATCAATATAAAAAAAATCTTCAAAGTTTGAAGTATACTTTTAATGTTCTTGAAAATAAATAAAATTAATGATTTAAGTTGAAAAGTAATATATAGATATATTTTGATCTTGTTAAAATATTTGGTTTTATTTTTAATATGGATAAATTTTGTCGTAAATTGTTTTTAATCTAATTTTAAATTTTATTTTCTTATCTAAAATAATGAAGCTTTGATGATTTAGGAAATAATATGTGTTTTTTTATGGGTTCAATCTTGTACATATAAAAGTGAATAATGCACTTTTAGGTTCAATCCTAAATTTGTAATTTTGATCTTTTGTTGAGAAAAATTCCTAATGTGCTTTTGATTATTAGGAAATTTATATCTTTGTTAGCTAAAATTGGTAGTGTTGAGATATTATATTTGAGTTCATTGATCAAAATATGTTATAAATTAATAGTTTTTAGAAATTTGAAAGACATTTTAGGCAACTATAAAAATTCCTTTGTTGTCCTTAATATCTTTGACGCTAATGTAATATTCTAGAATATAATAATGTCATAAAATATTAGGAGATGAATTTTAAAGTGAATTAAGATCATTTTTACCTAAATATCACAAATTCAATATTTTGGGCTCAAATTGACAAGTAATTACTATTTAGGATTGAGTCGGCTTAGGCCAATCTCAAAATTTGATTGTAGGAAGTCATGAATCAAAATCACACATGTTATTCTAAACCAATTAAGAATTACACCTTCAATTGAAAACCATACATTTCCTGTGGGTTTTACCTATGACAAGAGATGAAGAATATCAAGTTCAAATCTACATCCTTGGGATATGTCGAATCATGTTAAGTTGAAATTAAATTCAATTAAAAATATTTTCATAAAAAAATGGCATTTGGGTGGTAGTCATTGCATTTAAGGTAAAGAAGCCAAATTAAGTACAAAATATCATATTTTTGGTACCACCACATTTATCTTCTTGATATTCTACCAGATTGAAATCTCCAAGGATGATGCAGTGAGCTTTTGGGAGGGAAGAAGCTATCCAATCCCAAAGAGAATCCCTCTCTCTATAACATTGGGAGCATAGATATTGCATAAGCCAATAAGCTTATCCATGAATCTAAGGATCGCTCAATATGCTCTGTTATAGGGGGATGAACCACTAGATTCAATTTTATCAAGCCATTTGGACCTAATGATAATTTCAATCCCACCTTTTCCTTTTCCATGATATGATACAAAACATGTGGCATGCTTTTAAAGAAATCTCATAATGTTAGCAACATGAAAACCTACAACTTTGATTTCTTGTAGATAGATAACAATTTTGTTACTCATCTTATTACACCATTCCCAAACAAGATATTTCCTATCAGGCATCTCCATTCCTTAGACATACCAATTGGAAATATTTATCATTTTATTGTTTAGAATGAAGAGATTGTTTCTGATTTTTGTATAGTCTGGTAAAACAATCAAGCAGGTCAACACCATTCTTGCTATTGCTTTTGTCAAGGGATGCTAAATTAGATAATGATTGCCTATCCATAGTGTTTCTTTTCTTTTACACATTCTTACTGACAACTTCCATAAATTGGGTACTGTCATCCAAACTCATATCAACCTCAAGGTTGTATGGAACAATCCATTTATTAGCATTTTTCACAGTTGCATGAGGGGAGGTCAAGGAATCAAATAAGGGATCAATATGTTTTGAGGGGTTCTATTTAAGTTTCTTCAACACCCCTATTCTATCCTTGATGGTATCTAATACAATCTATTATTTATTTCTCCTTGGGGGATTATCTATGTTTAAAGGAGGAGAGTTTGAGTGAGCACCATCTCAGGAGTGGGGTGCAATATTTGGCATGTATCACATACAATTCATCAACAAACAAAGGGTTAGTCAAAGATATATTGAATTTAGAGTCAATCCCTTGATCAAACATCTCTATTTCATAATTTTCCTTATTAGCAAAAATGTTATTAATAGTAATATTATCATTGCATAAAACCTCCCTGGAAATATCCAATTCAGCCTATTTATTCAAATTTGAATTAGGGTTTTTAGGGTTCCCTGTAGTATCATTTGTCACAACATTAAAATTACTTTTTGAATGCTATTTAATGAAGGGCATTATTTTCTAGTGTGACCATTGAGCTTGCAGTGAAAACAAGCGTTAATATTTCAAAGTAGAGTTAAATCCCAAGAGAAATTATCTCCTTCAATGTCCAGATAAACTCTTTCAAGAATAACCACCTCAGGGTTCAAAGACAAGAGAATTCTTACATTTAAATGTGGAAGAGTTACCCTTGATTCGTCAACTTGAAGAACATTACCCAACGACTTCAAATTTGAGGAAAAAATGACCAAAATTTGGTTTAAACCCCCTTAATTTCCAACCAGTTGGGGGAGGACCTAGAAACTACCTTTTCAAGGTCTCCCTTACACGACCATGGGAAGGCACAAAAAAATGATTGGACCATGTTCCAGAAACCCTTTTTAAGAACCCTTTCTTGCATATTATGATTTTTGAAGAACAACACAAAAAGCCCTTTCTGCATCATGCAACAAAAACTAACATATATGCCTAATTTCTTCCCATATACATTGCTCAACCAATCATAAAATAACTTATGAGAAGGAACATAATTAGAATCCATACAAACAAAAAAGATAGGCACATGTGTCAACCTTGACTACTCTGTTTTAATGGCTTTAACCATGTCTTCATTCAGAGATAATGATAGGATTATTAGGCCAACAGGAGGGGACTTCCCATTTCTTTCCCCTACGGGGTCTCCATCTATGAGGTTTCATTCATCTCGACATCTATTGGCATTGAACCCTAATCTTTCTCCTAGTTCTAATTCAACATGCTCCAAGGTTCTTCGAATGTAATTTTGTAGATGGTGGATAAACAGTTGCAAAATCCTCAAAGACCACTACTTTGAAAGATGGTTTTGAAGGCTTAATATTGCCATCCAGACCCTTGTCATTTCTATTATTAATATTATCATATTGTAGTGCATTAATCTCCACCATAATACCTTAAATGCACTAATTATAGTACTAGGTTCCAAGAGTCCAAGCCCTGAGGAGAAAATGGGAAGGACATGAGCTCTCCCCTGCGAGGGAAATTAGCAACAAAAACACAATAAGGAAAAAAACATGAAAAGAAAGGAAATCAAACACAAAGAAAACCCAAATCTAGGACACCCGACATGGCACGCAGAGGACAAGAGAGAAAGAAGAGAACTCCAACAATAACTCCTAGGTACAAGATCCTACAAAGATTAGGTGAGTTTTCACCTCCTACAAAGTGTGCCAAGAAATCTCCCTATAAAATTTATATGATTTTCAAAAATCTTGAATCTAAATTATAAGTCTAAGAGATTTGAAACCACTCTAAAAAATCCTAAAATATATACATGAAATATAACGTAAAGTATAAGAACAAAAAAAATTTCTTATACTTAAATGTTATATTTTATGTATATATTATTTTTTTGAGATTGCATTTGACTTGAGTTTTAAGAACTTGATCAAAGTGGGAGAGAGAGACAAAGGGAAGGGCAAGTTTTCAATGTTGAGCATTTAGCACATGCCAAATATGGCACAAACCTTATGCTTTTGGGGGGATCAAAATGGTGAGTGGCATATTGTTGGTGCCCCATCTTTGTGTACTTACCCTTCCTTTTGGTTTTGATTGTCTGGGAATGGGTGGTGTGGGTTTCTTTAGTGCTCTCTTCTTGCAGTTCTTGCACGAGGGACTTTTTTTTAACCCTGGTGGAATGAAGATTATTCTTGGGCTCATCTTTTTCTATACATGGAAGGGGTAGTATTTTTTGTTTTAAGATCTAGTGAGATTGGGGATAAGTTCGTGTTCTTGTGATGGGGTTACTCTATGCATTGGGCGCTAATTTTTTTTTGCAAATTTTCATTGTTTTGTGTTGGCTTTTCCATGGCTTTGGTGGTCTTTGGGTTATTTTTTTATGGCTCTATTTGAGAGGTGTCATGTCTTTTCGGCTTCCTTTTCTTTCACAATCTTCTTGATTGGGGTTAGACTTCTTTCTAACCTCTTCTATTTCTACAAACTTAGGTTTTTGTAGTGGTCTTATTTGTAAAGGGTTGGAGGATGCCTCTTAGGATCTTCCAGACTTAAGGTTGGAGGGTGCCTTTCAAAACCTCCTAGTTTTCTTTAGTGATTCTGCTAATAATACACCTATTGAGGTGGTTTAGGATGTTATGCATGCAACAAATTTTGCCAAAAAAGGTTTAGGGATGCCTTTCAAAACCCTTTATCTGAGTTTGCTACAAGTTTTTTGGATGCCTCTAGTGATTTTTGGGATTTTCTTTAGTTTCGTAGTTCAAGGTTGCTACCTAAACCCCTATGTTCTTATTCCTATTATGTGATATTTTTGGGGTTGGGTCCCTTGTTCTCACTTATTATTGTTGTGTTAAAAAATAGTATCTTGAGTAAAGGGTTTTCTCTTTATTGGTTTTGGTGATCTCACTATTTGCGCCCTCATCACTTTTGTTGCCTTCTAGATTGATGTTTGGGTTCAAAGACCCCTCTCGATTTATCTAATCAAAACAAATCTAATGATTTTGAATATCAATAAATAATATAAAATATTTGTCTAATGTAAATAGTGGTACCTTTCCTAAATCACTTAGAATTTAAATCAATAAAATTAAGAAAATTCAAATTTAAGTGGTTATTTTATTTTAAAAAAAAAATTTATATTAGAGATAGTTTACAAATGTTTTTGATCGCATTAGTTTACAAGTTTATGAGCTCCTTACGAGCCTGGGATTTGAACTAGGGTCTCCACAATGAGAACTCATTGCTTCGACCAACTAACCTAAACCCTTTGGACCTTATTTTATTTTTTATTTTAAGATTAGAATTATTAATCCCAACAAATTTGATCTTAAGATTTGATTAAATAAAAGTCATAGTTGTTAGATTAGAAGGCAAAGAGTTTTTAGAAATCATATTTTAGTCAAAATTAGGTTTGATGATTGTAGTGGTTCTAACTTATGTAAATTTCAACGATAATATTTTAAATTATTGCATTTAATTATCTCTCAAATAGTGGGCAAATTATTTATCATTAAAATAAAGAGTTTCTAATTATTACTCCAGTTAACTAAATGTGGTTTAATTAATTAATATTATGATTAGGTATATAAGATGACTAATCTACCTCTATATGTGCTTATAGTAAGGAATGACTCTACATGTGCTTATATTTCTAATAGTATGGGATGTGAAAGAGGTTCTATGATACCACTCATCAAATCCTTGTATCCCCCTTTTAATTTACTAGTTAGTATTCATGTTACATGTAAAATATATTTAAAATATATTTAAAGGTATACATTCTTTTATCATAATTAATCATAATGGGCGTTGTTATTAGTACTTGTTGGGAGGCTAAGCAAACACTATTGCAATGAGTTTTAGATTTGTTGGTTTAACAAGTGATTAAAATAATTTGTATGGACAAGTCATTGCATTTATTATTTTGTTATACATTTTATGTTTTGTATAGTATAAATGCATTATTTTTAAGTTTATAACATGTAAAAAATAAGTTTTAATAATTTGATTGGCTGAATTATTTGAAGTCTTATACACAGATTTGTCGGATTGAGTTACTTCTTCCATGTTGCATTGTTATCAGCAAAATTTAGGCACGCATGAGAAAAGGGAGTTAAAACCATGTTCTCATTAAAAACAACTTTCCATAAATGATAGAAATTAAATCTCATTTATTCAAATTGAATCCACATTCACTAGAGCTAAAATTTATATTATATGAGTAATTTTAGTGTATAAGTAGTTTATAAATATCACCTTTTCTTTAATATTATAATTTAAATAAAAAGTATTAAATTATATATTAAATATATAATTTAATATTTCCCATTTATATTTTTAAGTTTTTTTATTTAAATTTTATTGTATGTCAATTATATATTAACAAATATCACATAAACTTATTTTTGTTTATAATTGTTATTTTATTTTTTACAAAATATTTTAATTTCAATAAAAATGTATTAAATAAATATTTAATTTTTTTACAAAAAAATCTAAATATAATTAAAAGTAACTATAAATTATTTTATTAAAATTTTTAAATAAAATATTAAAGTGAAACAATTATATTTTAGATAAATCAATGTAAAATAGATGAAATTGTATTAAATTCTTGCCTTCTTTCCTTTCTTAAATAATGCATTTTGTTTAGTTTTTAATTTTTAAATTAGAAATCTTTATTTCTATATAAAACTTAACAACTTGATTCTTTTTTACCCAATTATATTGACTATAATTTCTCTTATATATTTTTAACAAAATCTAAAATTATTATATTTTTTCCAAACATATAATTTTTTTATATCAAACTATTGAATTATAAAAAATAAAAATAAATACAATTTAACAATTCTATATTCTCCAAACTAGATAATAACCAGAAAATAATTAACTAAACATTATTGCATTATATTTACTAATATTTTAGAATCCAAAAACCTAAAAATAGGAATATAATCATGACAATATATCTTGGCTCTTTTTAAAACCATTATAGCAAATAACATAAAAGTTTTTATTGAGAAATAAAAGTCATTACATTATATCTTCTCACTCACTTTAGAAAGTATAAGTAATGTTTGAGTAGAATAGTAATGATTAAAGAGGAGGATGAATTTTTTTGCAGCATTGTTGGGCACCGCCCCCAATTGGATGGCAACAGTGGCCACGGCAAGTCTTACAATTGGACCAAGGACCGCATAGCCAAGAAGGGTCACATGTCGCATCACCTACATTTCAATTTAAAATATTATATTTTACTCTCTCTTAGGTCATAATTAAATATTTATATCACAAAATTAAATTAAAAAAACAAACCTAATTTCTATTTTTAAAATAAATTAAATTTTATGTGAGTCATATATATTTCTCACTCAGTATCCAAAAAGAGTAAAAAAGAAATAATAATAATATGATAAGTTAAAATAGTGTGAATATATCTCCTCATCACTCTGAAAAATAAATCAAACCTAATTTCTATTTTTTAAAATAGGTCGAATCTTATAAATCAAATCTAATTTCTATTTTTTAAAATAAATTTGGTCTTCTAATACCAATTATGTATATTATTTTCAAAAGATTTTTAATTTTTTTAAACATATTTCTTACATACTCTAAAAAATTAAATAAAATAATATGATAAGCTAAAATAGTGTCAATATATCTCACCCATCACTGTAGGTGGTGAAAAAAGGATGCAGACAATAAGAATGCAAGCAAACAATGAAGAGCCCATTGCAATACCCTTACTCACGTCAATTTTCAAATTGCATTTCATGAATGTGCACACAAGTATTTATCCATCTAGGAATTGTTTCCTTTCTTTTGTGATGTATTAGAAACTTTTTTCTTATGAGTTTTGAGTTGATTTAAGAAAAAAGTTAGTGTATTGGAAACTTTCTTCTTATGAAATTTGAGTTGATTTAAGAAAAAAGTTAGTGTATTGGAAACTTTCTTCTTCTTGAATTTTGAGTTCATTAAAGTTAAGTTATGTTTATGTTTAAAAAATTAAATAAATACTAATATTTTTAAAATATATAATAAATTCAAATCTTAAGAATATATCATTTCTAAAAATAGTTCTTAAAACATACAAATGATTTTACTCAATTGTATTTATAATTATTGAATAATCAATCAATGTTTAAAATTATTTGAATAGTTTGCAATTTTTTTATTAAAAAATTATATAATTAAAAGTTACATATTTATCTTTATAAGAATATAGATAAAGTACATATCATATTTTTAATTATTTTATTTTAAAGATATATTATTATTAGTACTTGCCTTTTAGGCAATACTATTGCATTCATCTATGACAATTAATAAATTGTTTTGCACTAATGAAAACTAATTATCTTTTAGCAATTTGATTTTTTCTAAAGTTGAGAAGTTTATTTATTAATTTAATATATCATACAAATTATTTATCTTAAATATGATTGGTTGAATTAGTTTTGACGTTATAAGACTCCTTTTTTCGAAACAAATCTTTTACAATTTTCCAAATTTTAGAAATTTTATTTCAACTATTATGATCTGTAATCTTTTTCCCTCTATGATGATAGGCATGTTCAAATAGACAATTGTATGTGTTTCTTTGTTAGTTTCTATTTTTTTCCACCGTTATCTAATGGAAACATTATCCTTGTTAGTTTTTTTTTTCTCCAACATTATTTAATGGAGGGGTTATCTAGTCAATCTAATGATTTAAATTCAATAAACTAAAACAGCAAAATATATTGTAGAAAGCAATTCTACGTACATCCAAATCTAGCCTTGAATTCATCTTTCTCAACCACATGAAAATATTCCTTCCACCTATTGCACTCCTATTGGGACTCCGCTCCTCTTTGTCCTATAAATTTTCCTCAAATTTTCTCACAATGTCTTAAAATTGAAATTAGTTTAATTTTATGTTTTTTTTTTTAAAAAAATTCTTTAAAATATGTATTTTCAATTTATTGAAATTTTTGTAAGAGGGATATGTTATTTTATTATTGTTTTAATAATATATATTAAGTTAGTTCATGAATTTGAATCTTTTTTTTCATTTATTAAGTGTAATTCCTTTTAATTTTTACTAATCATTTTCTAAATATGAGATTTATATTATATTAGATTACTAATTTGTATGAAATATTTAAATTTTGATTTTGATAGTTATATTTTCTAATTTATTATAATATAATATTTATTATTTATATATAAATTATTTTATTTATGTAATTAATAATTATTGTATCATATTAAAAATGATTTAATTGATTTTTATTTTTATTTTTATTTTTTTGGTAAAAGGTCGAGGCCAAGTTTTATTATTGCTGAAACATAAATACATAAACCCTACTCAGTGCAGGGGCTGGTAGGGAAGAGCGGGGATGAGAAACCCTCCAGCATTGCTTGGGACCATAGTTCAAAAAATTATTCATAGCTAATAAAGGAGGGCATTCCCTTCCTTTACATAATTCTACCATATAAGTATTGTAAGTTACATTGTTATTTTAGCTATGAGCGGGAGAAGATCCGTATCTAAATGCCTTCGTCAGATTGCTATGTTTGGATGCCTTTCTTTCTTGGTCACTTCTTTGTTGTTCCCTTGAATTATTAAAAATAGCTCCCTTGGAAACTTTTTCACCCGTCCTTCCTGAAATATCTTCCCTTTGGCTAAGATCTTTGTTAGAAGATCATTATTACATTAAAAGAAAAAATTTAAAGATTATACACTAGCTAGTGGAGGATCAAGACCGTACTTGCTAACTAAGAGGAAAATCGAAGGCCAAAACATCAAAGAAACACATGAGAGAAAAGGACAGAAAGTATTTTTTTCCCCTGGTAACCGTTTATCTGAAGTCGATTGCTAGATTCTGACTTCAAGATAATCGACTGCCTTGGAAATGCTTTCTAAAAAGTATCAAGCCAAAATACTATTCCTAGTAGATACTATATGCTGCTTCTCAAAAAAGTAATTATAAAAACACTGATAAAATATGACTATGTAATTAGCAAACTAAAGAGGCTAATCTATAAGAAACAATATACTTATATTGAGAAGAACGAGATCCCCAAACTAGTTGGTTGCTTCACTCAGGGCCAGAAAGCATCTTGGCTTACATAGATATCATAGTATTCGGATAGTCCCTAATCTCGAGGTTAGTACATAATTACTATAGTCTAACTTCAAAATTAGTGACTATCCCTGTAGCCATATCTGAGTCTACCTGTACTCAAACTTCATAGCAAAACATCTGAGGATAATAAACATGCATTTGATATCGTCGTTACCTTGTCATGGACTTATGAGTCTATTTAAAGATCTCAGTTGGGATAAAATTGCCAGTTGTATTTATTTATTTTTTTAAAAAAAAACTAGTAGGGAATATCCCTGCATGAACTGCATGTGTATTACAAACAACTTCATAGTCCTATAATTAGTATCTATGAAACGAATAAACCATAAGAACTTTCTGCCACATAATTTGTGAATAAAAGAATGTTCTACAAAACATGTCCATAGTTACATCGTGAATAGGATTAAGAGCCATAATGAATTAAAGATTGTGAAAAAAAAAAAAAAAAACATCATCCATGCTAACATTGTTATTGGAAAAAAGTGGTAAAAAAAAGCTAAAAAGATAGACTAAAGAAACAATCCATTTATTCTTTGTAACCATCAATTTTACTTATGTAATCATTTCGTGCTAATGTCATTATTTCCAGCATTTATTAGAATGTCGACATGCTCAGATATCTAATCTCGTTCTAACCCTTAAAAACTTGCATACATGAGTATGAATATGGTGCTTCAGAATAATATGTTATATCTAAAACCCTATCTATAAGTGATTTTTGAGAATGTTCTTACTGCATAATATAATTAAAATATCGACCTTGCCCAGACAGAGGATTAGGATGTCTTATAATAGTAAAGGAAATAGTCTTGTTGCATAACATAATTCTTTGTATGCCCTAAAACTCAGTCTGAAGCTAAATTATCCTTAAGAGACAAATGATCTTCCTGAAACTTCAAGTATAGAAACAAAAAATCATTAAGTCTTATGATTAAGTAAACAATGATCATTAAGTCATTTGAATAAGTATAACAACTGATTATAAAGTTACAATGGTCATTTAAATAACATAATTTAGACACTTCCTGACTTACTGTAATCTACCATAAACCCTTATTCCTAGTCCATTCAAAAACTTTACTCAATCTTATAAGACAAATGCTCATGAAATAAAGGTTATCCTATAATATCCTTGTTACCCATATCTTCTAGGAAAGCTACTCCTGCATGAAAATTATTATCTTTGATTGATGCCCTTCGAATATTACAAGAAAACTTAGAAGCTCTATACTTTAATTAACACCACTATAAAGAATCCACAGTCTAAGATAAGGGGATAAAAATCCTTATTATCATTATTTTTCCTGACAGCAAACAGTTTTTCTTCATGGATCCTTCAAAAATATATGTGAAAACCCTTAACAATTATACTATCTAAAACTTTGAGAAGTTATGCTTTAAACAGTCTTTAAAAGCTATACCACATATAGCCCTTAAGTATATGTTGATAAGATTTCATAGATATAGATTCCTTACCAGGCATGATTGCCTTGCATACTAGCCTTATGAAACATCTACAGCCTAAAGCTCTCCATCAATACGTAGGGAAAGACTAAATAAAAAGCATTACTCCTTCCTATCCAAAGTGGCTTTATAACTTCTGAGATACATACTCAGTTTTGTAAAGGAGCAGAGAAATTTAATTAAAAGCATCTATTCTATTTCCTACAGTAAAAACAAACTTCAGTCATAAACTTATATATATTTCTTATAAAACCTTGTCCTGTGTCCAAGAAAGTCATCCTTCCTAGCATTGCTTATCCACATTTTTCCATAAAGCCATAGTTTTAAACTCAAAATAAATGAGACGTTACTATAAAGCTAAAGTTGCCTTTGGTTTTATATTATTTACAGAGAACAAAACTATCCTAGCTTGTTTCTTATTGTAATTTTTTATACGCCACCAGCACCTCCTTTGTTTCATCATCGAGTTTTCGATCTCAAGAGTTGCGCTTTACTTTTGGCCCAATGAAGCAAACACCATGCTTCTCGTCTTCATTATAATCGTCATGAATTTCATATCCTTTAGCCCACCAGTAATTCTTCATCCAATCCGCAGTTAGAGGTTTGTTAAGCATGGATTTCATTAAAAAATCCATGTTCCTCTTCATATCCGGCCAAAATGTCTCGAAGATCGCCTTCTCCCTATGAACCAATATAGGGCATTTCTGGGAAATTTGGATGGTGGGTAGTTGGTTCTCCTCCATTCTCATATATATTCTCGGGATAGGGATGCAGTTGGTCTCATCTATACTAAAAACAACCTTCTCAAGGCCTTCCAGTATGCCCTTTATGAGAATCCTCCTTGTTACATTGACGATTTCTTCTTTTGAATATTCAACTTCTATGGCGAGTGAGATAAACAAACCCACAGTATGACCATTGGTTTGAATAGTGAATGAATTCTCAAAGTAAAACTCCCCCAAGCTTTTTTCTAGGGCTTTGCGGCAATCATTGGGGATCTCTCTCAATATCATATTCCATCTTTCAGGGAGAATTGGCCCCTGAAAAGCCATTTGTTGCTTTTCGTAAGAGAAAGTGATCACGTTAGTGTCCATTCTAAGGCCTCTGCTCGTAAACTAGATAAAAATGAAAAGCTACAAGACCTTGCTTTAAGATTGGTGTTAAAAGCTAAGGGGAGAGTTCTGGAGAGAATCGTGTGATCATTATGATCTTTAAGTCTCCTATCAATAAATGATCACACAAAGTACTATATTATTGATGACGGCTTCAATTTTTGACAACCAAGTACCCTGCCTTGGGAATTCAAATTTGGATATAAAAATGAGGCTTCCTCTTTCATGATTATGGGTTAGATTGTGGAAAAATGGGGTATCTAAACATATCTATTAGAAATGATAGATAGATATGAAAAAAGGAGTTTAGGAATAATAAGTAGTATTTTTCTGTGAGTAGTTCATTCTTTTTTAAACAATCTTGTAATTAAAAGTAGGTTTAAAATCCTTTTAATTCCCACTGATTATAATGTTATCATAAGGTTTCAGGACCTTAAACTATATATTTTGTCTTTTTAGGGCTTAGACGCATCATAAAAAAAACATTGCTTAGGATCTATAGAAGCTATAAGAAGACTTACTACTTTAACTAAGAATAATTAGAAATTTTTTCCTTTGTGTTATACTTAGTAGTTAATAGTATAAACCCCTGCTATATCTATTCCTAATTTATCTTATGTTCTTGCCAAGGCCTTGAAACCTATTAATCCTCTATTTCAAGAGGATAAAATGAGGTTCTCGTTTAAATATTTTGTTAGGAAATAAAATGATAGAAGGTGGTCTTTTGCTAATAAACCCGGGCTCGAGTCAGATGATTGCTAATTTTCATTAAGTATAAATATTTTAAAGCTTTAAAACAGAAGAAAGTGTATACATGTAAGCAAAGTATAGAAAATTCCATAATGTAGAAGCTTCCTTATGTGAAAGAAAGAGATTACAAAGCTTTCCTACTTCACTTATTTAGGCTTATCCTAAAGAGCTTGATGATGTTGATGAATATTTATCATCTTTTACCAGTTTAAGACCAATTTCATCTTCCATAATGAAACCATTAATCCAGTTTGCTTCAGATGGGGATCTTAAATGAGTGAAGAAAAATAAAAAATCTAGATTCTGCCTGATGGAGGGAGTCTCCTCTATGTATCTATCCCAATCTTCTAACTCGAGGATAGGAAAAGTCGCCACAACACTTCTTTCATACTTGCAGGGTTTTGGTATAGTTAAATCTATGCGGATGCTCTTTAATACTTTGTCTAGATCCTTGAGATATTTTCTTTTGAAAATCCTTCTACATAGATTCCCAATAGTCTCCACATCAGGATCTACTTGGAGGGTTGAGGCAAGAAACATTGCAGGGATATCTGAATTGACTCGATACTTGTTTGAATTTTCCTTAAACTCTTTTCCCAGAATTATTGATACTGCTCTAACAACAATGTTGAATTTGATCATTAAGATTTTTTTGATCCTGCTAGAAGAAATGACTTCATCGAAGGCTATTTGCTTATGAAAGCTTCTTAATTTAATTGGGGTAGACATATCCACTAGATTGAGGGAGACTGCAAGATGGTAACTCCAATCTTCTTGTTTCCCTTATAAAGGCTACACAAGGGAAGTATAAGAGATGAGAAAACCAAGCGTTAGCTATTCTCATGGAATCTGAAAGGTTTACTTTATTTTTCTGATTAGTCTAGGGTGATAATTAGTACTTTTAAATTGATTGAATAAGGGAAGGAAGGATTAGTATATATTTAAAAAAGTTACCTTTGGATAAAGTTTTAGCAAACATTTAAAAGATAGCACACTATCATTAAACTTTTAATTTATATAATAGATTATTAATATGTGAAATTATTTAGTTAAGATGCATGGATGCAGTTTTAAAGGATAAATACACTTATCAGTGATGCATTTTAAGAAAGAAAGGAAATTAATTAGTACACGTTAGGATGAGACTCTAAAGATGAACTTGAGGTAACCTTTAGGGGCTATAGATTGCGATCTAAATACTATTTACTATAATGCTAAATCTCTAATGTTTAGGAGGCTTGGACCTGCCTTTAGAAGTTTAAGATTATTTAAGAAGCAAAATTACTACAACTATAAGAAATGTCCTTCTATATCAATGATATTCCATCTGCCCCCAAGTTTGCAAGTTCATCTTCCCTCTTATTACCTTCTCTGTAAATATGATTAAATGATACTTCCTTGAAAGATTCACATAGGGATAAAGCTTGAGACATAAGAGAATTTAGCCTCCAATTTGGAGTTGCTTTTTTCCTGAGTGCATTAATAATGATTGTTGAATCGCCCTCAATTTCTAAATGTTGTAAACTCAATGATACACATTTTTGAAGACCCTTTATAAGGGCAAGAAGTTCTGCCCAATTATTTGTTTCTACCCCAATAGGAGCAATTAATGTAGCAATTTCCTTACCTTCATGATTGTGGATGCTACACCCAATGCCTGCAATGCCCAGATTTCCCCTAGAAGCTTCATCAAAGTTCAGCTTGTGCCAATCATTCTTTGGAGGTTTCCATATGCATTCATTTCTCTTTGATGATTTATTTTGAGAATTAGAGCCAATGAAAGGTGGTAGTACTAAACCTTCCCACTTACCTCGCATTCTTCCATCCCATTGACTCATTTTTAGATCTATTTTTTGGGTATTAATTGTGTTACTGTTCATTTTTTCTATTATTGCAGCTTCAATTTTATTACATAATTGTTTCCACTCCATCTTTTCTTCTCTAAAAATTCTTTTGTTGCGTTCTTTCCATACTTCCCAAATAACTATTGATGGAGAGATAGCCCATAAGTTTGCAAAAATGCTACTTTTTTTAATGATTGGCCAAGCTTTCAGCATATCATTAAGAGAAAGGGGGAGGGCTGAGGACCATCCTAAGTTCCCTTGCAACCACTTCCAACATTGACTTATGTATGGACAGTTTAGTAGTAAGTGGTCCACATTTTCTTCATCTTTCTCACATAGTGGACATCTGCTTGGACCCGAGTAGCCAAGACTCCTAAATCTATCTGCAGTTAAAAGTCTATAGTTCAAAGCTAACCATGTATAAAAACCTACTTTTGGTGAGCATTCCTTGCTCCAACATAAGTGGATTGGTAAAGAGGTTTTGGGTCTGTTATAGTTTTGGGTAATGAGCCTATACCCATCCTTTGTATTGTATTTGCTTGACTTTGATCCATCCCAAACTAGTTTATCTCTTGAGTTATTAAGAGAGATTTTTCTATTCCTGAGAATATCTCTGAATGTTGATTCTTTGGATAAAGAGACCCCATATTCTTTTATGGATTTTCAAATCTAGTTCCCATCTTCAAAAATGATGTAGTCTTTAAGAAAGAGACCAATCTTCTCCTTTAAAGATTTGATGAGGGTGGGGTTATTGAAATTACTAGATATTACCTCATGGCCTCCATAGGAGTCATCCCAGAAAAACACCTCCTCTCCAAATCCTGGGCACCAAGTTAATTTTTCCAAAATGATAAATCTACATTCCATCATAAAATCCCAAATCTTCTAACCTTTAGGAGGGTTTGATTCCCTAAAGATGTTAATGGGTGAATGATCTTTCAAATATTTGTGAATGAGAATTTTTGCCCACTTTGCTTCAGGATTTCTAAAGAGCCTCCACAATAGTTTGGCTCCAAGGGCTTTTCCTTGATCTCCTAGATTTTTGAGGGCTACACCTCCCTCCTCTTTAGGTTTACAAATATTTTCCCTTGATATTAGCGGTATTTTCTTATTCTCATTACTTCCTTTCTAGAAAAAAGTCCTTAAATGTTTTGTGATTTTTGATCTTTTATTTGCAGGTAGGTGTAGGCATGATAAATGATAAGTCGACATAGCTGCCAAAACCAAGATAACCATGGTAGTTCTACTAGTTGAGGACAACCACCTTCCTTTCCATGAACTAATTTTATTTTTAATTATGTCTATAATAGGGTCCCATATCTTTGTTGCTCTGTTATCATTGACTAAAGGGAGACCTAGGTATTTGCATGGAAGCTCACCTTCCTTAAAGTTGAGAATTCTGCAGATATCTTTTTTCGTTCCAATGTCAATATGAAAAAAGAAAAATTTTGATTTATCTGGATTGATTTCTTGGCCCGAGGCCTTAGAGTAAGTTTCTAAAATCCTTTTAAAGGTTCTAGCCTCACTTCTCTTGCTGGCACCATATAGAAGGGTGTCATTTACAAAATGCTAATGAGATGTGGGCTCCAATTCACTTGTGATGGTAATTCCCTCAAGGGCTTCCTTATTCCTTTCCTTTGTTATTTCCCTACCTAAAGCTTCGGCCATGATTATAAATGGGAAAGGTGAAATTGGGTCGCCTTGTCTGAGGCCTCTAGATATGCTAAAAAATCCTTCTGGGGTACCATTAACTAGGACCAAAATCATAGGAGTAGATATACATTCATAGATTAAATTGATCCAACTTTTGGCGAAACCAAAGGCTTCCATGCTTTTGCAAAGAAACCTCCAATCCACTTTGTCATAAGCTTTTTTTATGTCCAATTTGATAAGCATGCTTGGATTTTTATTTTTGAGGATAGAGTGAATGGCTTCCTAAGCTATTATTACCCCATCATAAATGAATCTCCCTAGCACAAACCCAGTCTATTCTTTGATTCATAGGTGGAAGTTTTTGGAGTCTGAGGGCTGGGGTTTTAGTAAGCAATTTATATAACGTGTTACACAAAGCAATAGGTCTATAGTCATTAAGGTTGGTTGGTTTTTCTTTTTTAGGTATAAGAGCAATAAAAGTGTTGTTAACTTCTTTAAGAATTTTTCCAGAATTTCTAACTCCTTCTAAAGCTTCCGTAACCTCCTTCCCTACAAAGTGCCAACATTTTTGAAAAAACATGGCTGGAAAGCCATCGGGCCCTGGGGACTTATCTGGATTCATTTGCATTAATTCTGAATGTATTTCATTCATTGTGAATTTACTAGTGAGCATATGATTTTGTTGTTTAGTTATGAATTTCGGGATGTTTTGGAGTAGATTATTCTAGCATCCCAAATTCGATGATTCCCTATTGTTTAAACTTTATCAAAGTAATTTACTAATTCACTAGCTATACTCTTGGCATCCTCTATAACGTTTCCTTCCTCATTAATGATACAAGAGTTCCTATTTGCAATTCTTCTCTATTTGGTGCTATTGTGGAAAAATTTTGTATTTCTATCCCCTGCTTCTAGCCATGTTTCTCTTGATTTCTATTTCCAAAAGATTTCCTCTCTGGCTAGGATTTCTTCATAATCTTTTAATAAACCTTTCTCTCTATGGTATAGAACATCATTCATTCCTTTCTTAATAACCTGTGAATTGACTTCCCCTAGTTCAGTTTCAAGTTCTAATTTCTTTTCAAATATATTGCCAAACTTAGACGCATTCCATTCTTGGAGTTTTCTTTTAATCCATTTTAGTTTGTTTATAATTTTATACATTTTTTAGCCCTCAATCTGAGGTTCCTGCTACCATTTCTCAATGAGATTTAGTAGATCAGGATCTCTTAACCAAAGTTGTTCAAATTTGAAAGCACTTTTTTTTGGCCTGGATTGTGTTAAAATGTTTAGAATGATTGGAAAATGGTCCGATCCGAAAATTAGTATGATGTTTGCTGTGAGTGAAATATCCTATAAGGCCAAACTACCTTTGAGGAAAAATCTATCTAATTTCTCTGCAATGTTGCAAAATCCTAGTCTTCTATTATTCCATGTGAAGGCATTATCTTCTGTAAGAATTTCAAGAAGGGAGTAGCTATCCCTCCATTGTATGAAATCTTTAGCCACTGAAGGAAGGGAATTTAATCCTCTTTTTTCTGAAGTCTTAGTAATTACATTGAAGTCTCCACCTAGAAAGAAAAGTGTATCCCTTGTTTGATCCAGATAGGATCCTATCTCATTCCAAACTATAAGTTTATCTTTGTTTTGAATAGGTCCATAGACATTGATTAAGTTAAAGGTTAGATTAAGTCTAAAGTTTATGACCTTACCACTCATCCAATATTGACGTCTTTCTATAATGTTTATTGAGATGTGATGAGGATCCCAAATAATTGCTAGTCCCCTTGATGCACCTTTGGCTGGTGAAGCCTCAATTTCCCTTAACCCTAATTTTTTAAAAAAATTCCCAATCCCTAAACTGTCCAGCTTTGTTTCTTGAATTAACATAATTTCTAGATTGTGAATTTTGATACAATGTTTGATTAAACGTTGCTTGTTAGGGGCATTCATGCCCCTAACATTCCATGATAGGATATTCATGGTGCCTTGGGAAGGTTCTTCCCCTTCCCTGCATTCAGAATATAATTTATTTTTATTTGTCCTACGACGTCCCCTGCTAAGTCCATGAGTTCTGCAGCAGATCTTCTTCCTCTTCTCCTTGGTTTTTTTGCATAATCCAAGGAGAGTTTACTCTCCACATGTTGGGCTATGCCTAGGGAGACTTTCTCTTTCATCTCTTTCTCATCCAGGTTTATTAATAATTCTTCTATAGAAGTATCTAATTTGACTCTGTTCAAATTAATATCCTCAGTGAGTAGTTCCTTTTGGAGCTCAGCTCCCTCCGGGTCCCAAATCTCATTCATTATTCCTTCTAGTAGTTCCTCTGGAAGTGTTTCTTTTATATAATTTGTTATTATATTTACTTCTTCTTCAATTTTTTCCTTTTCTAAATTTGAGTCTTCTAAAATTTCTCGTGAATTATTGTAGTGGATGTTTGTATTCTTAGGAGGTAAGCAGTCATTACTCATTGATGGTTTTTTTGTGGGATCTCCCCCTTTACTTTTTGGTTCCATTTCAGGAATTCCAAAATTTGTGGTATCATTTTGCTGCTCTGAGATGCTAATGTTTAAACCCAAAAAATCCCTGATTTCATACTCCTCATAATTACTGCTCCTTATGAGATCTATATCTGACCCTTCTAAATTTGGTTTTATAAAATTTAGGGGTGTTGGATTGAGAGAAAAGCCCTGGTTCTTGCTGGACCAAGCTTCATCTGAGATATGATATTCTGGAGAGTTTATATTTTCCCCATTATCTATTGTATTTAAGGACAATCCCATTGCTACATCAAGTCTATTTTTTGGGGATTTTGTTGCTTTGTCAATGATATCGGTTAAGGATACTGTTGAGTCTTCTTTCATTATTTCCTTGATAATAATACATTTCCTCATATTGGCTTCTTCAGTGTCACTAGTCTCATCATCTGGTGAGAGTGAGAAATCAATATTCTCCTGGTCTAAAAAATTCTTAAAGGATCCCTCTTTGAATCCTTTGTTGGCATTGGATTCCCCTTCTAAATCTTGTTTTGTTTCAGTGGGTACACTTCCTCTTAGGAGATCAATTGAACTGTTTATGTTTATTCTTTCTATAAGACCGTTTGTTATTACTAGGGAGTTTGGTTGAACTAAAACTTGCTCACTAGTCCTATCATTGAAGTAAAAACCTCTAGAAAACTTGTTAAAATTTTTTTTGGGAAGTTTATCCATGGAGATCGGGAACCTAGGGTAACCTTCTTCCTCCGCACCCGCTCCCAAAATCTTGCTCTTTTTTTAAGGATTTTTTTGTTTATACTTGAGAGTCTCTTTTAGGTTTGATGTACTAAAGGATTTCTTTTGATTTAGTTTTTTATGTGAGAAGAAGAGAATGTTTTCTATAATATCTCCCCTGAAATGCTCCATCAACAGGTGATAGGAAGTTTTATCACTAATGTAGTTTATAGCTTTAGGGTTTTGTAAAAAATTTGAAGATTTGATCAAAATTTTAACATCCGAGGAATCCAAATAGTTTTCCTCAAGACCCATTACTTTACCCAAGGTTTCACCAATTTGAAATAAAATTTGGCTATGTTACAATTCTACCGACATGTTTGAAATTTTCACCCATATCGGGGTTGCGATGTTGTTGAAAATATCCATATTAACATTAGGTAACCATTTAAAAAATTTAACAGCATGTTCGTGATAGAAAATATCAGCTAACTCTAAGAGTTTATGTCTGCTGAATAAATCTTCACATTTGAAATATAAACAATAATTTGGGAGAAAATTTATACTTACCTGTGACTTGATGGCCGCTTGTAGCCATTCTTTAATCCCTTTGAATGCTTCTCTAGAGCCGAACCATTTTCTAAAAAGCCCCCAAGAGTTACACCGATTCCACAGGCCCTTGGTGAAAGTATGAAGCCCTTTAATGGTTTTCACTCTCCTTGTGTTATGTGGATTAGTTCTTCGATGCGATGGGGAGTATTTTTCTGAAGATGCCTTATTATACTCAGGTCGCTAGTATCCATCAATCTTCAACTAACTTCATCTATGAGGTGGAGTGTAAACTTTGGCTCTGTTAAGGGTTTGTGAATCCGAACCCAGGATTATCGAACGCTGATGTGGAGTGGATAGCTGAGAAATATTTTGGTTTCCGAAATCCTTTACTAGGTTATTTTGAAGATAGTCAAATTGATTATGAAGAGGAATCAAGAAAGGTTGGGCGTTCTTTAAGGAGATGTTCTGTTCTGGTTCTTTTGATTTTTCCAATTTCTCGCCCTCCTCACATTTTGGAGATGAGCAGGTTTCCATTCTTTGTATCCCATGTGAGTATTCTGAGAAACATGAAGGTTTTGGACGAAAAAACTAGGGCTGCC
Source organism: Chamaecyparis obtusa (assembly GCA_027943335.1). Taxonomy (NCBI): domain Eukaryota; kingdom Viridiplantae; phylum Streptophyta; class Pinopsida; order Cupressales; family Cupressaceae; genus Chamaecyparis; species Chamaecyparis obtusa. The sequence goes on from BSBK01003272.1 coordinate 839,872, forward strand.
CTGATATCTCTGGTATTCCCTTCTTTTTGTTGTTTTTGAAACTGTATATTTCGTAGAAAGAAAGAAATTTAATTGTTTGTCCAGCGCCTCAACACTGAAAACTAAGTGTCTTCGATGGCCTGTAGAAAATCACGAATGATTCCGCCTATTCGCAAGTAGAGCCATTTATTCCTAGATAATTAGTTTGATTTGCAAGTGTTGATTAAGTTTTGTTAATAAAAGATATGACTCTTATTGATGATTTAATTTATTTTTTTAATTATATATATTTTTTAAATTAAAAATAATACAAATGATATTATTTAAATTCTTTTAAAAAATTAAAAATAATTTATGTATCTCATTTACACAAATATACACTTGAATTTATGATGATTGTTTTACACACTCGAAGTAAAATTATTTTGTAATTAATACCAATTATACTTTTACAAGTAGCAATTACAACAATCAATAATTGTTTGTCTTTAACTAATTATTATTCACTTATATCAAACTCCTAATCAATGAATCAATCTAGTTATATTTTGTCAAATACATGTTAATAAAATAATAATAATACAATTTGAAAAAAAATGTTATCTCCAATTACATATATAATCTATCGTACAATTATTTTTATTATATTTGTAAGACAAGTACTAGCCACTATGTGACACTTATTTTTATAGGTAAAACGCCAAGACAAATTTTTATATATATTAATATTAAACCTATTTTACAACTCAACTCACTAGAATCACTAGTAGATAAAAAATAAAAAATAAAAAAGTTCAAACTTCATATAGTTACATCAAATTTCAAAACATCCCATACGAAGTATTGCTGAAGATTTCATTGTCCTCATTTACTAATTGTGACAATAAAAAGTATATTATTACAGAACATAATTTTCTTTTGCTTCAATCCTTAGCAGTGGCTGGATAAGAGATAGGTTTACCATCAATCTTTCCATCTCTAAACCAACTTAAGTTTCCATATAAGCTATTTTTATCTAGAATCTTCCCTTCATTCAAGTTACCAAATCATGCATTTACTATTCAACAATCTATCTTCTGTGCATCTGTCTGAAATTGGCTTCTTAATTTCCTACATAGAGATAAATGACAACCAACATATTCTTGACAATATGTTAGCCTTCATAATCACAATATAAACCATCCAATGTATATCGTGGAAGAACTCTGTTAAGTTTACAATTTTATCCAAGCAGGGATGATTCCATCATTTAGGATCCATGGTACAAGTAAACCAGGAGGTCAAATATTTTTATCATTTTTAGACACATGTCATCCTCTAACTATTTATCCTCCATAATACTCTTTACTTTGCCATTCGTAGCCACATTCTTTCCCCGACTCTCTTTTGAGGAACTTTTACCAGCTAGGGTTGTCACATTTGCAATTTCAACCCCCTCGTCCCCAGTTTCTAGTTGCTCCTCCCGTACTAGTTTCTAGCAATGGAATAGTGAGACTTTCATCAATAATAGCTAAGACTCTGCCTAAGCCAAGTAGGATATCCCTTTTGAAGACACTATGACACAATTGCTCCACTACTTTCTTATCTTCAACAAAGTGTAGGGAGATAGTTATAAACATAGAAGCATAAATCATTTAGGGAATAAATCAACAAACCAAAGGAGTAGGATTTTTTGAAAAAATCAAGAAAAATTCAGGAAAAATTCAAATTTACAAAAAATATAATGATTCAAAGCGCTTGCACAACCTCCTCTTGATATATTTTAAACTTGGAGGACTCAGTTTTAATAGTGATATTGTTTGTATAGACTTTAATCAATCTATAATTTGAAGTAGCACCAAAACATGATGTGGGCTTTCTTATTTTTCAAAATCAGAATGGAGATTTCTTCGCTAAATATTGGCAATAAAATAAAATCTTCATATTCATATAACTAGAATTCATTTGTGATATTGCTATCATGATTCATTTGTGTAGTTTTTGAGTCAAACTAATTGACCCAAGTTTCATGAGTAGTGGTTTACAAGATTTCATCTCTCATGAGAATGAATGGAACACTTAGCACTCATTGCATCTAGGTGATGCTCATAGAGGTGAAGCATTGGGACTTTGCAGGAGGTCACCCATCCCAGTACTACTCCAGCACACACGCGCCTACCCCTAAAGTTTCCTCCAAGGTTAAGCCCACTTACTTACAACTCCATTTGCAAAACCTTCAACAAGTGTTGTGCCTTACAAACAATTCATTCGAAAGCCCCTTAAGCTCATAAATTGATAAGTAGAAGATATTTTCCAAAACAACTCCAATTGAGATATTTCTATCAGGATTCATTTGTGTAGTTTTTTAGTCGAAGTCATTGACCCAAGTTTCATGAGTAGTGGTTCACAAGAACCCATCTCTCATGAGACTAAATGGAACACTTAGCACTCATTGCATCTAGGTAATGCTCACAGAAGTAAAGCACCGAAACTTCTTAGGAGGTCACCCATCCCAACTACTCCAGCTCAAGCACACTTAACCACATAGTTTGCTCCAAGATGAAGCCTACTTTACTTGTAACCCCATTTACGAAACCTTCAACAAGTATTGTGTGATGTCCCCATTTTAGCAAGTTTCAAGAGTATGGATAAGTTAGCTCATCATCGCGACCCTTGTGAGCTAAAACTTGGATTTGAGGGTCTTTGTTTGGTCAACTTTCTATTTATAGTAAGTTAGGGAGTTGGTTTCTATTTTTGGCAATGCTCAGTGGTGACACCTTGGGTCAGGGAGTCTCAGTTCTTCCTTAGAGCTTTGAAAATAAGAGCTTAATGAAAGTTATTAATTAAGTTTGACTTAATTAAATAACTTAATGAGTTTGATGTTCTAATTGAATGATGTTCCCATAAGCCTCTTTAGTGAAATGTGTGTGCAAGAAGACTCTTGGCGTGGAGTGTATTGAAGAAGTTTTGCATTTAAAAGTTATTAAAAAACAATGCCTTGAAAAGGATCAAATTATCTCATTATCACATTATTATGGATTCTTTTGATAAAAATCGTGTGTGAAGAGTTTGACAAGGGTTTGAATGAGGGCATCTTTCAAAAGTTGGTCAATTTTCTGCATATTTTAGTCACTTTGAATCAGCATTTGATGCCGATGAATTGTGATTGATTATTTTGATAAAAAATTCTTATAAGGTACATTGTGAGATTTTTTTTCGGTTGCCACAATCACCACACAATTGGATGACATTATTGGTTTGATAGCAGCTCAATATTAAGGCCGCATATGCATTATAAGAGGCTGACATGGCCTTAGAAACTCCACTCAAGAGGCAAAATTTCATTATGAAGACCAGCGTTTGGAGTTGTGGTGCGTTTTGATTTAGGCCAGAGCCAATGTCCACCATACTACATCCATGACAAAGCCATAGACTCATTGTGGATTTCAACGCTTCAATTCAATTTCCAGGTTCATTATATATATCAATTTAAATAAGTTGTGTGTCAAATTTCTTTCCCAAACTTCACTTCCGTCCTAGAATCAATCCTGTTTTTGAGTGATTCGTCAATTTCATTAGTTTTTTTTAGGGTTTCTTAGATTTTTGCAATGATTTTTTTTGTTTTTTGGCCATTTTTTGGGGTATTTTAATGTGCTTTAAATACAAAAAGGTCATTGAAAATCGGGTCAATGATTTTTTCATGAATCAAGATTTTTTTAGGGAAAAAAAAGGCAAGCTCCAGGATTCAGGATTAATCGGGTATAATCGAGATTTTTTGCAGATTTATGCTTCTAAGGTTATAAACATTGCCAGTGTGTTAGGGTTATCCCTCTTCCTATCTTCACTAAGGATAAAGTCCTCATCTATGACTCTCATCACTCCCCTAATCACCAAATCATGGGGAAAAACTATATGAAGCTTTAACATATCAACCTTTACTCCACTATCAAATGCCATCAAATGGTTTTTGTCACCCAACTTAATCAATGTATCTATGACTGAAAAGGACCCAAGTTACAAACTAATCTAATCTTGGCCACAAGAGAAGGATTAAATAGAAATTTGAAGCCCAGAAAGTTCCTAGATTCAAACCCTTCACCTAAATATCAATACTGTGGTTAAAGTGTAATTATTCATGGATCCCCTAAATCAATCAATTTATGAGGTAGATCAAAGTGTACACACTTTCAAGTCCTTTATTCTTACCACTACCACTTTTAGTTACACATGCTTGTGTTATTATCATCCCCATACTTTGCATAGATTAATACTCCCATCAAAACGGGACTCCAAGCAAGTGTGCGTATCACAATATTTTTCTTTTACATAAAAACATTTTAAATTAAATTTTGATGAGTCATAGAAAATTTACAACCCCATTATTTATTTATGAATCACTTCAAATCATTAATGAGGTGTCACTAGCATGATCCTTTAATAATAATAAAAAGCGAGGGGGGAGGGGATGTATAAGTGAATATGAACTTGAAGTTAGACTTCGAGTGCATATTGTATCATATCTATACTATATTATATGTCTATTGTATCGACCACTAATGCAAGAAGGTCAAAGAGTAATAATAATTATTTAATTAGGTGGAATAAAGTATTTATGCCACAACTAATTAGTAAGTGATAAGAGAGGACCCACCTTTTGGCTTCTACGAATAGGGGGAATTAATAATCCTCAAGGGAGCCAATTCTAATCAAAGTATTCCCATCTACCCCTTCATCAACTAAGTTATCTGCCCTTGAATTACCTTCTCTAAAAATATGTTTGAAAGTGCATTTGCTGAAGAATTTGACTAAGTCTAATATGTTGGTAAGTAATGAGTTAAGTTTCCATTTTGGCATGGTTCCTTTTCTTAATGCATTTATCACATTGGATGAATCCCCTTCAATTTATAACTTACATATTTTTTGGAGTCTACAAATTTTGAATCCTTTGATTAAAGTTGTTGCCTCTGCTATATTATTGGTCAGCTTACCCAGTGGTTTTTCTATTCTAGCAATTTCCTTGTCATTCCAAGTGTGGTCACAACATCTCAAGCATGCTTGCCCAGGGTTACCTTGTGATGCTCCATCAAAATTAATCTTAAACCATCCTTCTTTAGGGGGTTTCCATACACATTCCAGTCATTTTTGCTTATTACTACTTTTACCAGCTCCAATAAATAGGGGAATCTTCAGGCCAATCCACCTACATCACATCTTTTCATCCTAGTAAGTCATATTATATTCTACCTTAGGTTGATTTAATAGCCTATTGTTTACTATTTATATGATAACAACTCCAATTTTATTGGTTAGATATTCCCAACTCATTTTATTCTCTTTGAATAAACATCTATTATGTTCCTTCCATCATTCCCAAATTATAATTAAGGGAGAAGTTGTCGATAGGTTACTGTATAAATAATTCTTGTGGGTGTTAGGCCATCATTGAATTAAACTAAGATACTATTGAGGAGAGATGAGATCTATCTTAACTTTCCACATAACCATTTCCAACACTGAATGGAAAATTTGTAGGTAAGTAGAATATGATCCGTTGTTTCTTCCTCGTGTTCACATAAAGGGAATTTTCTAGGTCATGCATAACCCATCCTTGTAAATCTATTTGGAGTAAGAATTGTGTTCTGCAAAGCAATCTAGGTGAACAAGCTTGCCTTTGGTAAGTATTTCTTATCCCAACATAGCTTAAGAGGAAGGTTGGTTTTAGGTCTTAATTGTTTTTTTTATGAGAGATTCATAAGCATCTTTAGCATTGTATTCTCCAGATTTAGAACCATCCCAAACCAACCTATCATTTCCATTTTTGAAAGTGATACTCCTATTGTTTAATATTTTGATTAATCCTGACTTTTCCTCTTCTAAATATTGATATTACTCAACAACTTCCACTTTCATCCTACAGTCAAATCATCATTGGGGATCTCAACATAATCCTTAACATATTTCCCCCAGTGAGTTCATAAGGTCCTTTTGGCATTTTTGAAGTTGTGTAAGCTCCTAATTGCAGTGCAACCACCCTAGGAGTCCTCCCAAAACAAGGCTTGGCAAACATTCCCTAAATTGCATGTTAATTTTTCCATAATAATTTTCCTACAGTCCATCATAAAGTTCCAAATACAAGATCCTCTAGGAGGATTGGATGATCTAAACAAACTTAAGTATTCTCTACCCTTGAGATATTTGTGCCTCAAGATCTTGACCCATTTTAAATTGGGATTATTGTACATTCTCCATACCAATTTGGTCTGAAGTGCCCTACTTTGTTCTTTGATATTCTTAATCCCAATCCCTCCTTCTTCCTTTGGTCTGCATATCTTGTCCCAAGCTACTAGTGACAACTTCTTATCCTTTGTTCATTTCCAAAAGAAGGATTATATGCAAACTCCTATTAATCTCTTCTCTTTTCTACTAGTAAGATTTATGGATGGAAATTAGTATATTAATATAGCCGATAACATTGATTTTAACATGGTTTCCTTGCTAGTAGAGGAGATCCATTTGCCTCTCCATGTTTCTATATTTTTCTTAACTTTTGTAACTACATGATCCCACAGTTTTTATTCTCTATTACCCTTGTCTAAAGGGAGACCTAGGTATTTGTAGGGAAGTTCAGCTTTTTTTAAGTTTAGGACCTTGCTAATCTCCCTTTCTATATTGGGATCTGTATTAAAAAAGAAAATTTCTGATTTAGCTTTATTAATTTCATGTCTTAAAGCCCTAGTATAAGAGTCTAATAATTTCTTGAGTTCAATTTCTTCCTTTTTTCATCCTTTCTATAAAGCACTATGTCATCAACAAATTGTTGATGAGTAGTGGGGTCAATTTCACTAGTAATTTTCACCCCATTAATCAAATTATTTTCCCTAGCTTTTTTAATTGTCCTTCCTAGTGCTTCTTCCATAATAATAAATAGAAAGGGGGAGATAGGATCTCCTTGACTAAGCCCCCTAGAAATGTTAAAGAAGCCCTCTGGAGTACCATTAACTAGGACTGATATTCTCAGGGCTAGAAATACACTAAAAATTTAGTTAATCCATTATTTTGTGAAATCAAATGCTTCTAGACATTTTCATAGGAAACACCAATCCACCCTATCATAAGATTTCTTTAGATCAAGCTTGATCATCATACTAGGATTCTGATTTTGTTGAATAGAGTGCATTTCCTCCTAGGCAATTATTACCCCATAATAAATAGAATGGCTTGGAACAAACCATGTTTGTTCTTTACTAATTATGTCTAGCAGTACTTTATGGACTCTATTTTTCATAGTTATAGTGAGTATCTTATAAATAGTATTACATAGTGAAATAGGTCTGAACTCATCATAATTTTCTACTTTTTCTTTCTTAGGTATAACAGGAAGAAAGTTATTGTTAATTTCTTTAAGGAGATGGCCAAAATTTATGACCCCTTCAAGTGCCTCAACCACCTCATGATCAATAAAGCTCCAACATTTCTAAAAAAAGGTCGGGAAGCCATTTAGTCGTAGAGCCTTATAAGGATGCATTTGCATCATCAGAGTTTCTATTTTAGACTTAGATAATTTTTTGTTAGAACCCCATTTTTCTCTACTATTATAAATTTGGAATATTTATTGAAGTTCTCTTTTGATTATCCAAATTTGAACTTTCCTAGTTATTTAGAATTTCCTCATAATATTTGATCGCTTCGACTACTATTTGGTGAGGGCCCTCAATGATGGAATCACCCCTACCCTTTATCTTGGTTATTCTATTTATGTTTCTACATTGTTTTGTGTTGTTGTAATTTATTTTTGTATTTTTGTCTCTTTCATCTAGCCATGTTTCTTTGGATTTTTTATGCCAAAAGATCTCCTCCTTGGCAAGGATATCTTCGTAAATAATCAATAATTTCTTCTTTGAGGTACAACTCATTATCCATTCCTTTATCAATTACTTCTTTGTTAACATTTTCTAATTCCTCCTCAAGCCTTTCTTTTGATTCAAAAATATTACCAAAGCGATTTGTATTCCAAATTATGAGTTTGTTTTTAGTTGTTTTTAACTTAGCTACTAAACCGTATAGTTTTGATTCTGATACTTCTATTTCTTTCCACCATTGTGCTAGTAGCCCCATTAGATTCCCATCTTTCAACCATATTTTTTAAAACTTAAAAGGACTCTTCTTTGGTTAGTTATCCTCGTAGATGTTCAACTGCACTAGGAAGTGGTCAGAGCCTGAGAAGCTTGCGCAATTTCCTTTAAGAAGGAATCTGTCTAGTTTTTCCACTATGTTATTAAAACCTTGCCTTCTATTATTCCAAGTATATGTACCTTTCTCTATTTGATTTTTAGCAAATTGTTTTTATCGACCCAAGCTTTAAAATCAGTTGTGGATTAGGACTCCCTAGTAATTCCTCCCCATTTCTTGTTAGGGTTTAAAATAGCATTAAAGTCACCCCTAATAATGTAGGTCTGATCTTGTATGTTTTCTTAAAAATGATCTATCTCCTTCCAAATCACCCTCTTATCTTTGTCTTGTGTTGTCCCATATACATTAATCAATTTAAATATAAGATTACTCCTAATACTTTTCATACTGCCACACCTCTAATCTTTTTGCCTACTTATAATTGAGAAGGAGACAACTTTGGGATCCCATACTACTGTTAAGCCTCAAAAAGCTCCATTCGCTAGGACATCCACCATATCCCAAATACCCATAATTTTCCTTAGATAACCTATATCTTCCAGATTAACCTTTGTTTCTTGTAGTGTCAAGATTTTATCTTTAGTCACAGAGATGCAACATTTTAGAATCTACTACCTTTTAGGGGCATTCAAGCCCCTAACATTCCATGTTTTTATATTCATGGATATGTGGGAAGGAACTTCTCCTTTCTAGGATGAAACAGACTAGTAATTCTTTGTCTGATCTTCAATGGACCCATCTTTAGCCCTTAGTTTTGAAAAGGATTTTCTATCTCTTTTTTTGTTACTCATTGGGCATTCAGATGTATCTTTACTAAAATATGTTTGTGATGGTCCCAATCAGTGCTGAGAGGGGATGGGCGAATAAACACCCACTAAAATTTTAGTACTAAATTTGATATACTCTAACCAAAACTATAAGCAAAATAGATTCTATCACAGAAATAGAAATCACACAAACCAATAGTAAACAACACTAGACTTATCACGTGGAAACCCAAATCGAGAGAAAACCATGGTGTGAGGAAACCTCACAAATTTTGTACTCTTCTAAAGTGCACCCTATAAGGAGCCCTCCCTATTAAAGGATTACAAATGCACTATTAGATGCGACCCGATTAAGGGATTTTAGAAAATAAGGCCTGTTAGAACCTGTCTGGTTAGAGGACTTAGAACACCTAAACAAATGTCACCTAGTTAAAGGATTTAATACATGAGACCTGTTAACGTCCACCCAAAATACTGGGATTTCTCTATTGCAATTGTCAGAGAGCAATAGAGGTTTTGATCTTTTAAGAATGGCTTTGCTGAGCCTAATAAGATCGTTGTTCTTTTTAAATTGAGAATCATCACTGGTCACTGTAGGTATGTTCTCCTTGGCTTTTTGTGCTTCCTTGTACACTCTTCTTCTTCTCTTCACCTTTTCGTAGCTTCTTTCAGCTTACATGTTCACTCTTTTCTTTGGTAGAATGAAGGCAAACAATATTCTTCATAGGCTGAGGAATATATAGACTTCTTGCCCTTTCTTCTTTTTACATGCACGACCTATTTAAAGATCACCTTCAGATCCATCACCTACTAGAGTCTCAGTTAATTGAGGAAACATTTGATGCATGCCATGTTCTTTTTCTGCTTTATGAAGGAAAAGAAAATGCGTGTCACAAGCTTTCCTTCACTAGAGTTTTCTACATATTTTAATGCCACAAACTCTACCATTAAAACCCTCAATTGCGCCTTGCACAAATCATCTTGATAACACAAAATTCTTCTAGATTTTGTGCAACAAATCCCGGTCAAAGAGTCAAACAATAATTTGTTGACTATGACTTTCCCTGGTTCATCAGTCATGATGAAATCTTCACTGATCGATTTATATCCTTAGGTTGTGCATAGGTAAGAACCTTAACCTATCACCATACATTCCTCTGGTTGTACCAGTTGCATCTTTAGTTCCTCGATTCTTGTTATCAGTTACTAGTTGCACCTTCCTTGGTGACCGATTTCTCTGATGATCAGTAAGAGCTTTATTACTATGTGTCACCGGTCTCCCTACGCTTATTATTGTCAGTTGTACCAAACCTGTCCTTGGTTCCTGACTAAACAACACCTCTTTGCAAATCAATGACAAAACCAGTTTTCCATGTACCGGTTAATGCCAACAATCTCCCCCTTTGGCATTGATGGAAAAATATTACCGGATCTTCACCGGTCATAATCTCCCCCTTCGACAATAATGCCAAAGGCTAGTCAGATGACCACCTATATGAAACTTTCTCCCCTTCAAGCAACTATCCTTTGTCACCAATCCTATTAAGATGAGGTCGAATCCTCTGTTGAAGCACAATGGATTGATGAACATCTTTGTCTTATTACTGAAGATCAAGAAGGGGTACTACCCCTAATTTACCTCTGAGATACTCAAAGGTATTCTTTGGTAAAGGATTTTTGAATATGTCAACAACTTGTTCTTTTGTGGGAACATATTCCAGTCTTGCTTCTTTATTTTGCACCTTCTCTCTTAGATAGTGATACTTTATAGAAATGTGCTTTGTTTTGGAGTGCATGACATGATTTTTAGATATGTTTATTACACTTGTACTATCACAGTAAATTGTACTCAATTCAAGTATCTATTCTTGGATTCCTTCCAATATCTATTTGATCTAGATCACCTGTGTGCAATTGATTGCAACAGTAATATACTCAGCTTCTACTATGGACTGTGAAATGCAGTTCTACTTCTTACTCATCCATGACACAATCCTTTCTCCAAGAAAGAATGCACCTCCACTTGTGCTCTTTTTTTCATCAATATTACCAACCCAATCTACATCAATAAATACCTTTATCTCAAAACCTCCCTTGTGAGGAAACCACAGGCCATACTCCTTAGTGCCCTTCAGGTATCTAAAAATTATCTTCACTGCTATTAAGTGTGTCTCTTTTGGATTAGCAGAGAATCTTTCTACAATGACTACTACATGTGCGATATTAGGTCTATTATTCAATGCATACTGTAACTTGTCAATCATAGACTGATACAATGTCTCATTTACTTCTTTTGCATCATCTTCCTTTGATAACTTGAGGTTAGTTATCGTTGGCATGCCAACCGGTTTGGATTCTTCTAACCCAAAGGATTTAAAAATTTCTTTGACATACTTGGACTGATAAATAAAATACCTTCTTTGAGCTGATGGACTTGTAATCCAATGAAGAAATTTATTGCTCCAATCATGGACATTTCAAATTCCTTCTTCATCTCCTTAGCAAAGTCTTTGTTCATTTTTTATCTCCTCCAAAGATGATGTCATCCACAAATATCTCAACAATCAGGTTCCCTTCTTTTTCAGTCTTGAGATACATATTACTGTTATCTCCTATTCTTGTGAATCCTATGGTTAGGAGGTATGAGTGTAACCTTTCGTACTAGGCCCTTGGGGCTTGTTTTAGCCCATAAAGTGCCTTTTTTAGTTTACAGACCATACCACTCTTCTCAGTGGATGAGAAGCATCTATGTAAACTTCCTCCTCCAATATACCATTCAAAAATGTAGACTTTACATCTATATGATATAGTTTGAACCTTTTATGAACAACATAAGTAAGTAGGATTCTCACTCCTTCTAGTCTGGCCACAGGTGCAAAAGTTTCACCATAATCTAGTCATGCCTCCTGTGTGTATCCTTTGCAGACTAATCTTGCTTTGTTCCTTACCACCTTTCCTTCTCCATTCAATTTGTTTCTATAGACCCACTTGGTTCCAATGACATTCATGTCTTGGGGTCTAGGGACAAGAATCCATGTTTCATTCTTCTCAATTTTCTCAATCTCTTCTTCCATTGCCATGACCCAATTTTCATCCTCTAGAGCCTCTCTGGTGGTTTTGGGCTCTATACTTGAAAATAAGTAGATACTTTCCCTTGCCTTCCTCTTGGTCAAAATATTTGCATGTTTGTCACCAATAATGTTATCAATGGAGTGATATGTGACATACCTTGGCAGAACATGTTGGTGTTCCTGATCTAAATCTTCTGGTCGAGCAATATCTCCAGCATGGTCATGAACAATTTCCTATTCATCATCTTGAGTTGGTCTTATGTTCTTAGGTACATTACCCTACACCAAGGGTCTGATTACCTACTCTTTTTTTTCATCAGCAGTAATAATTTCATTAAAGTCTAAATGATTATCAACATCATGTTCCTGGTGACTGTCTGATTTATCATTGTTGATCTTCTCCTTTGGTTCTGAGTATTCATCTATCTTTACATTGATGCTTTCAACTATTTTTCCCGTTCTCTTATTTAGACATCAGTAGGATTTACTTTTGGTGGAATAAACTAGAAATATGCCTACATCACTTTTTGGCTCAAACTTACCAAAGTAAACATCTCTTTTGATGTAACAGTTGCTGCCAAAAATTTTGAAATAGCTTACATTGGGAGTGAGACCAAACCACATCTCGTAGGGAGTCTTATTG